>ONZH01028396.1:0-110489 GCA_900303285.1 Rhinella marina | reverse complement strand
CATAACAGGGGGCATTATAACAGGGGGCATTATGGTGTATAACAAGGGGCATATTAATATATATACTATATATATATATATATATATATATATATTATATATATATAAAAGGGGCATTAATATATAAATATAGGTGCATGCAATGGGGCTCATGCACACATATATATATATATATATATACCTACAGGTTAGAGCCCCTGGTGGATAACCACATCCACCAGGGCTTCAGGCCTTCATGGCCATGGGGCCACAGACCCTCAATTTGGGGCCACCCATATATGCATATACATATGGGTATATGCATATATTGTAGGCGGCGCCCACACTTCCTTCTACAATCAGTCTGTCCCTGATGTTTTTTCTGGAGAGAAGTAGCTTCTTTGCTGCCCTTCTTGAGACCAGGCCTTGCTCCAAGAGTCTCCGCCTCACAGTGCGTGCAGATGCACTCACACCTGCCTGCTGCCATTCCTGAGCAAGCTCTGCACTGCTGGTAGCCCGATCCTGCAGCTGAAACACTTTTAAGAGACGGTCCTGGCACTTGCTGGTCTTTCTTGGGCGCCCTGGAGCCTTTTTAGCAACAATGGAACCTCTCTCCTTGAAGTTCTTGATGATGCGATAGATTGTTGACTGAGGTGCAATCTTTCTAGCTGCGATACTCTTCCCTGTTAGGCCATTTTTGTGCAGTGCAATGATGACTGCACGTGTTTCTTTAGAGATAACCATGGTTAACAGAAGAGAAACAATGATGCCAAGCACCAGCCTCCTTTTAAAGTGTCCAGTGGTGTCATTCTTACTTAATCATGACAGATTGATCTCCAGCCCTGTCCTCATCAACACCCACACCTGTGTTAATGGAGCAATCACTGAAACGATGTTAGCTGGTCCTTTTAAGGCAGGGCTGCAATGATGTTGAAATGTGTTTTGGGGGATAAAGTTCATTTTCTAGGCAAATATTGACTTTGCAAGTAATTGCTGTTAAGCTGATCACTCTTTATAACATTCTGGAGTATATGCAAATTGCCATTATAAAAACTGAAGCAGTAGACTTTGTAAAAATTAATATTTGTATCATTCTCAAAACTTTTGGCCATGACTGTACATCTAGAAATTCTATACTTGTACCCCAAACCTGTGGGTGAATAACATATTCATTGTATTGGTGGCATTGAGATAGTCCACAAATTCCTCAAACTGCTGTTGCGTGCCTGACCAAATAATAATCACATCTTCTATGAACCTAAAGTACATTTTGATGAATGGAATAAAGGGATTGCTTGCTGAATATACATACTTCAAATTTACCAAGATATAAGTTAGCAAAAGTGCAAGCTACTGGGGTACCCATGGCGGTTCAAAACTTCTGTTTGAACTAACTCTTCCCAAATTTGAAGGCATTGTTCTTCAGTATCAATTCCAGAGACTCTTTTATAAAATTACTAAATGTCTCACTCTTATTGGTGTCCTTAAGCACCTCTACCACTGAAGCAATGCCTTCATCTTGGGGAATTCAAGTGTACAGGCTCTCTACATCTAGCGACACCAAGTGAAACCCCTCCTGCCACTGGAAATCTTCCAGTGCACGGAGATCACCTGTGTCGCCCAGATGAGAGGGTAAACTAAGCAGCAGTGGTCACAATAGCCAGTCAACATATCTAGAGAGAGGTTCAGTCACTGACCCAACCCCCGATACAATGGGTCTCCCGGGGGGCTGGGTCAGTGACTTGTGGATTTTTGGTAGAAAATACCATGATGGTCTCTGTGGAAAAATAGGCAACACTTTTTCAGCTTTACTCTGGGACAACAGATTACATTCCACATATTTATGCAATAGGCTTCTCAGCTGTGTCTGAATCTTCATAGTGGGATCTATCTGTAAAGGCTCATACACCAAGATGTTCCCTAGCTGCCTGGTTGCCTCTGCCACATAAAACTCCTTAGTCATAAGGACCACATTCCCACCCTTGTCCGCCGGTTTAACAATTATATCATCTTGAGATTGCAGCCATCTCAAGGCTACCTGCTCTTTTGCATCCATATTTTTTGGAGCTACCGGATAAACTAGAGCTCTCACCTCTTCTAATACTTTCTGCTGGAAAATATCTAAACTGCCACCGGCGGGCAAGGGTGGGCAAAACGTGTACCTGAGTCCACCCCTGAAACTTTCCACATGGGTGACTTTCGGTATTTCTCTCAAATCTGTACCTGTCAAAAATTCCAAACAAGACACTTCAGCTGCACCAAAACCTGCTGTTACACTGAACCCTAAAGGTCCTATACTAGTGGGGTACTCCCCTTCTTTCATTTTCTCCTCTTGCACTTTTTTAGGTCTACCACTGAATATTCTGTGTAAATTGAGCTTTCTAACAGCTTTAACAAGATCTATCTCAAAGGAGACCGGGTCAAACTGTTCTACAAGACTGAAATTAAAGGGGTATTCCCATCTCACAAATGTAGATTGTACAGTTAGATATAGCCATACCAATATTATTACTAATAGAATGTATTTATAGAAAATGTACCGTTTAGAAGATTTGCCTATTTCTATATCCATTGTCCGGATATATGTGGCGCTATGCCGACTAAAGATAAAAAAGGAAGTCCTTGGTTACACATATTTGCAAATGCGTGATTATGCCCACTCACCAAACTTCACGGTAACTTCCTGTGGAGTGGGTCCCTACACTCATCTATGCCTCTGTTCAGACTAAATCCAAGTCTCCATTATTCAGGGCGTGTGGAACCAGCTAAATAGGAATCCTATCAGGAAGTCCTGGGTGAATGGGCGTCGCTAGGTCCAAAAGGGTTTGCGGGGCCCATTACATATAACAATAGAAAATTCGGACCAGCGATAAATATATATATATTTTCATAAGTGCATATCCATAAAGCAAAATTATAGAAATACAAAAATATATGGATATATAGTTGCACAACATGGAATAAGCAATAGGAGTAAAAGTAAATCTGGATATATGTGGCGCTATGCCGACTAAAGATAAAAAAGGAAGTCCTTGGTTACACATATTTGCAAATGCGTGATTATGCCCACTCACCAAACTTCACGGTAACTTCCTGTGGAGTGGGTCCCTACACTCATCTATGCCTCTGTTCAGACTAAATCCAAGTCTCCATTATTCAGGGCGTGTGGAACCAGCTAAATAGGAATCCTATCAGGAAGTCCTGGGTGAATGGGCGTCGCTAGGTCCAAAAGGGTTTGCGGGGCCCATTACATATAACAATAGAAAATTCGGACCAGCGATAAATATATATATATTTTCATAAGTGCATATCCATAAAGCAAAATTATAGAAATACAAAAATATATGGATATATAGTTGCACAACATGGAATAAGCAATAGGAGTAAAAGTAAATCTGGATATATGTGGCGCTATGCCGACTAAAGATAAAAAAGGAAGTCCTTGGTTACACATATTTGCAAATGCGTGATTATGCCCACTCACCAAACTTCACGGTAACTTCCTGTGGAGTGGGTCCCTACACTCATCTATGCCTCTGTTCAGACTAAATCCAAGTCTCCATTATTCAGGGCGTGTGGAACCAGCTAAATAGGAATCCTATCAGGAAGTCCTGGGTGAATGGGCGTCGCTAGGTCCAAAAGGGTTTGCGGGGCCCATTACATATAACAATAGAAAATTCGGACCAGCGATAAATATATATATATTTTCATAAGTGCATATCCATAAAGCAAAATTATAGAAATACAAAAATATATGGATATATAGTTGCACAACATGGAATAAGCAATAGGAGTAAAAGTAAATCTGGATATATGTGGCGCTATGCCGACTAAAGATAAAAAAGGAAGTCCTTGGTTACACATATTTGCAAATGCGTGATTATGCCCACTCACCAAACTTCACGGTAACTTCCTGTGGAGTGGGTCCCTACACTCATCTATGCCTCTGTTCAGACTAAATCCAAGTCTCCATTATTCAGGGCGTGTGGAACCAGCTAAATAGGAATCCTATCAGGAAGTCCTGGGTGAATGGGCGTCGCTAGGTCCAAAAGGGTTTGCGGGGCCCATTACATATAACAATAGAAAATTCGGACCAGCGATAAATATATATATATTTTCATAAGTGCATATCCATAAAGCAAAATTATAGAAATACAAAAATATATGGATATATAGTTGCACAACATGGAATAAGCAATAGGAGTAAAAGTAAATCTGGATATATGTGGCGCTATGCCGACTAAAGATAAAAAAGGAAGTCCTTGGTTACACATATTTGCAAATGCGTGATTATGCCCACTCACCAAACTTCACGGTAACTTCCTGTGGAGTGGGTCCCTACACTCATCTATGCCTCTGTTCAGACTAAATCCAAGTCTCCATTATTCAGGGCGTGTGGAACCAGCTAAATAGGAATCCTATCAGGAAGTCCTGGGTGAATGGGCGTCGCTAGGTCCAAAAGGGTTTGCGGGGCCCATTACATATAACAATAGAAAATTCGGACCAGCGATAAATATATATATATTTTCATAAGTGCATATCCATAAAGCAAAATTATAGAAATACAAAAATATATGGATATATAGTTGCACAACATGGAATAAGCAATAGGAGTAAAAGTAAATCTGGATATATGTGGCGCTATGCCGACTAAAGATAAAAAAGGAAGTCCTTGGTTACACATATTTGCAAATGCGTGATTATGCCCACTCACCAAACTTCACGGTAACTTCCTGTGGAGTGGGTCCCTACACTCATCTATGCCTCTGTTCAGACTAAATCCAAGTCTCCATTATTCAGGGCGTGTGGAACCAGCTAAATAGGAATCCTATCAGGAAGTCCTGGGTGAATGGGCGTCGCTAGGTCCAAAAGGGTTTGCGGGGCCCATTACATATAACAATAGAAAATTCGGACCAGCGATAAATATATATATATATTTTCATAAGTGCATATCCATAAAGCAAAATTATAGAAATACAAAAATAAATGGATATATAGTTGCACAACATGGAATAAGCAATAGGAGTAAAAGTAAATCTGGATATATGTGGCGCTATGCCGACTAAAGATAAAAAAGGAAGTCCTTGGTTACACATATTTGCAAAGAGGCATAGATGAGTGTAGGGACCCACTCCACAGGAAGTTACCGTGAAGTTTGGTGAGTGGGCATAATCACGCATTTGCAAATATGTGTAACCAAGGACTTCCTTTTTTATCTTTAGTCGGCATAGCGCCACATATATCCAGATTTACTTTTACTCCTATTGCTTATTCCATGTTGTGCAACTATATATCCATATATTTTTGTATTTCTATAATTTTGCTTTATGGATATGCACTTATGAAAATATATATATATTTATCGCTGGTCCGAATTTTCTATTGTTATATGTAATGGGCCCCGCAAACCCTTTTGGACCTAGCGACGCCCATTCACCCAGGACTTCCTGATAGGATTCCTATTTAGCTGGTTCCACACGCCCTGAATAATGGAGACTTGGATTTAGTCTGAACAGAGGCATAGATGAGTGTAGGGACCCACTCCACAGGAAGTTACCGTGAAGTTTGGTGAGTGGGCATAATCACGCATTTGCAAATATGTGTAACCAAGGACTTCCTTTTTTATCTTTAGTCGGCATAGCGCCACATATATCCAGATTTACTTTTACTCCTATTGCTTATTCCATGTTGTGCAACTATATATCCATATATTTTTGTATTTCTATAATTTTGCTTTATGGATATGCACTTATGAAAATATATATATATTTATCGCTGGTCCGAATTTTCTATTGTTATATGTAATGGGCCCCGCAAACCCTTTTGGACCTAGCGACGCCCATTCACCCAGGACTTCCTGATAGGATTCCTATTTAGCTGGTTCCACACGCCCTGAATAATGGAGACTTGGATTTAGTCTGAACAGAGGCATAGATGAGTGTAGGGACCCACTCCACAGGAAGTTACCGTGAAGTTTGGTGAGTGGGCATAATCACGCATTTGCAAATATGTGTAACCAAGGACTTCCTTTTTTATCTTTAGTCGGCATAGCGCCACATATATCCAGATTGGAGCGAACCAAATGCTTCTCGCAATGAGGGGAGCCATGATGCTATGACTCCTATCATTGCTTAAAGGGTTAAGTTAATAATTATTGAACTTACCTGCTTTATTCCTGATGGGTTATCTCAAGGATGCAGCATGAGCCTTGGAGAAGAAACTTGATTGGTGGAATCCTCAACGGTGACTACTGGAAACCTATAAAGGAAGCAAAAATAATGGTTTTAGCTCATTCCCGTAAGTGAGTAACAAGAATACTTACCTGCTCTACTTTCTTCAATGGAGGACCTTCTCAAACAATTAATTTACAAAGCTGAATCCAGTGGTGGAGAAGACTGGCTCAAAAAATGCTTACTTTTGGATCCTTCTGCTCTCGACAGTCATCTTCAATCTTCTTCTTTAGTCTCTTACGCAGGTCCCAGCACGAGCGCCGATCTAATGGATCCTGAATCCTCGGCTAGCGCTCGCATGCGCAGTCCATCTCCGGATCGCTCCTTGCGTCAGAAGAGGCTTAGAAAGGACAAGAGAGCCTATTCTCCTTCTGAATACTCCGCTCCTCCGCCTGCAAAAAAGAAACAAGAAGTTATTCCTCATAAGACATCTTACAAAGGCAAAGAAAAGAAACATCGCCATCAGCAGTCTCTTCAACTGCCTTCTTCACCTCGTGGACCAACAGACATCCCTCCAACCGACATTTCTTCTCCTGGTGAGACTTTCTCTAAACCTACTAACGGTGACTGTGTTTTACAGGGCATCGATAACTCTGGCTCTAATACCTTTTCTGACGAATCCATCTCCCTTGACAGGATTCAGTTAATAAAGGATTTTATGAGCTTCATTTCCAACAAAGATAAAGTTTCCCCTTTGGGTTCAGTTTGGCCTTCCACAAATGAATCCTCAAGGGTTAACAAAATACACAATCCTCTAGACGGATTTGAATTCAGAAGTCTTACAAAACATTCAGATTCTGAATTAAAAATCTTTGATAATAATCCAGCTCCTTTACTTCCATTAGGAGCTGGGATTAAAGAAACGACCCTTAAAGACTCCCTTACATGTGAAATATCTCCCTTGGGCTTTCACCTTAGTCAAAGTACAAAAGAAAAAATCTGGAAAAGAGATTACATCGATTTATTTTCTCTTCTACCCTCTTCAAAAGATACAATTAAACTTGAAAATGAAAAAGAAAAAGACAAAAAATCTGATGAGGATAGAAGAAAAATTAACCAAAAAACAATTTCCAATTGGTTACAAGCCTTCTGCATATATGCAGCTGTTTTAACTGAAAAACACCCCTGTGTTAGTACAGGATTATTCTATCACATTGATTCTATTTAGAGGCATATAAAAATTTTGGTGGCTTTGGTTGGTGCGTCTATGATGAGTCTTTTAGACAAAAATTATCAGTGTACCCCAATATTTCTTGGGGACACAAAGACGTAGGACTTTGGTTAAATTTGATGAACCCTACTAAAAACCCATCCTTTTCGTAACCAACCAAAGTCAATCAAATAAAAAAGGCCTCTGCTTCGCTTTCAACGAAAGTTTTTGCAAATGGCAGAACTCGTGCAAATATAGACACGAGTGCTCATTCTGTTCAGGAGCACATCCAGCTTCCAAATGTTATAAAAAACAAGGTATTCAATTTTCTCAGCCCAGTCGTGAGTTACAGCAAACAAATAAACAAAGTAACCCCGTTGAATACATCAAGAATCATACAATCTCTAAGATTGTATCCAAACAGACAGATGGCCATACTCTTAACTGAAGGATTTTCTCTTGGTTTTTTCTTACCTGAATTTAATGGTACAGGTTGTGCTTCTGTACAAAATGCTCTTTCTGTAAAACAAAACATTGATATAGTTAAGGATAAGATTCTTTCCGAAATTAATTCAGGTAGAGTTGCCGGTCCGTTTATATATCCCCCCTTTAAAAATTTTAGGGTTTCCCCCCTCTGTTTAGTACCAAAAAAGGAACCCAATTCATTTCGTTTAATTCATAATTTGTCATTTCCAAAAGATTCCTCTTTGAACGATGAAATCAATAAAAAAGAAGCCAGTGTAAAATATGCTTCCTTCGACCAGGCCCTTTCATACTTACAGTTATCTGGACAAAACTCCCTTTTGGCAAAAGCCGATATCAAATCTGCTTTTCGTCTTTTGCCTATAAACCCCTGCGGATACAATTCCCTGGGCTTCCAATTTCAAAATATGTATTACTACGATATGGCTTTACCCATGGGATTCACACTTTCATGCCATTATTTTGAAGCCTTTTCCACATTTTTACAGTGGTTTTTAGAGTCATACATACATGAAGGTTTTATATTACACTACCTTGATGACTTTTTATTTATTGGTCCCCGTAAGTCAGATATTTGTTCTAATCTATTAAATGGTTTCTTCGCTATGGCTCATTATTTTAATATCCCATTAGCATTGGATAAAACTGTTCTTCCTACCACTACATTACAATTTTTGGGCATTGAAATAAACACAGTGTCCATGGAATTTAGTATTCCAAAGGAAAAAATTTCCCAAACTATTTTGTTATTATCCGATTTGTTTACTAAGAGAAAAACTACTCTCAAAAAATTACAATCTCTTTTAGGGTCATTAAATTTCATATCTAGAGTGATCCCCATGGGTAGAGTTTTCTCAAAAAGAATGTATGCGGTTACAAGGGGAAAACATTCTGCATATTCACATATTCGCATTTCAAGAGAAATCAAAGAGGATATATTAATATGGTTAAAATTTTTAAATGATTTTAACGGTCATACAATATGGCAGTCTGAGTTTGTTTCCTCTGATACTTTATCTCTTTACACGGACGCAGCAGGGTCTATAGGTTATGGTGCATTTTACAACAATTCATGGTCCGCTGAAACTTGGCCTAAGGAATGGATTATCAAAAAATATACAAAAAACTCAGTCTTTATCGAGTTATATCCAGTCCTAGTTTCTCTGGTTATTTGGTCTAAAGAATTTAAAAACCGCAGAATACTCCTGAATTCTGATAGCATGGGAGCTGTTTTTGCCATTAATTGTCTATCATCCAAATCTGACCTTGTAACCTCTTTATTACGTCATTTAGTTCTCACATGTTTACAACATAACATTTGGCTTAAGGCAAAATTTATCCCTGGCAAAACTAATACAATAGCCGATTCTTTATCCCGCCAGCATTTCGAAGATTTCTTCAGGATGGTTCCAAGAGCCGACACATATGGTATACATTGCCCTCTTCATCTCTGGAAATTAATCGACATCTAATATCTGATTTACTAATTAATTCTATATCAGATAATACATGGGCTGCTTACTCAGCCGCATGGCTAGAATGGATTCAATTTTGTAATTCAAGTAATATTCCGATATACTCTTATGATGAAGACATATTCATAAGCTATATAATATCCATTTATGAGAAGAAAAGACTACATGCTGACACCATCCTTAAAAAACTGTCAGGCATGTCTTTCTTTTTTAAATTAAAAGGTTTTAACACAATAACAAGCAATTTTAAAATAAGACAAATAATTAAAGGTATTAAGAAACAATCCATAAATAAAGAAAAAACGCGTCCATTGTCAATTGAATTACTACAAAAAATTATAAATTATTTACCAGCTATCTGTAATTCCACTTTCGAAGTCAGCCTTTTTTCAGCGGTTTTTTCCCTGACATTTTTTGCTGCATTACGCATCTGCGAAGTCACAGCTGCAAATAAAAAATCAGAAGCACCCATTTTAATTTCCGGCTTGACGTTTTCTGACGACCACATTAGAATACACATTAAAAAATCCAAAACAGATCAATACAAAAAAGGGACTTATATAGAGTTATCTAATTTTTCTGTTTTGGACATATGCCCAATTCACAATATAAAAAATTGGTTAATTATTAGACCTAAAGTATTAGGATCTTTGTTTATCCATTCAGACAAATCTCCTCTTACGAAATATCAATTCAATTTCATCTTTAGAACTTCTTTAAATGAATTGGGTTATAAAAATTTCAAATTATCAGCTCACTCATTTCGCATTGGAGCAGCAACACTCGCAAACCAAATTGGTCTACACCATAATTCTATAAAAAGAATTGGTAGATGGAATTCTGACTGTTTCAAACGTTACATACGCCCCGATTTAACTGTCGTTTAATTCACTTTTAGGTAATAAGAAAGTTATTTGGATCGTGGGAGATCAATTACTAACTTTAGTAAAAAGAAGGACTTCTGTCAGACAATCTTCCATTAATCTTAGATTCCCAGATGAATACTTAATTCTATGGCATGCTTCTAATGAGTTTAAAACTATAAATATGTTCTTTACGCTTAAAAATTTACTATCCTTATGGTCTAGACCAAATTTGGTAATTTTGCAGTTGGGTTCTCAGGAACTGGGTAAAATACGAACACACGAACTTATTTACGAACTTAAAAATAATATTTTCAATATTCATGACTTACTTTTTGATACAAAGCTGGTTGTTGCGGAAATTATTCCAAAATACACCTGGTCTGTCAAAGGTTTGACATTCCTGGAAAAAATAAGAAAACGCATAAATAAACAAATAGAAAAATTTATGCTTTCAATCGGTGAGTCTTCATACAGACATGCAGAATTGGAGGGATTCGTTAGAGGAATATACCACACTGACAGAGATCATTTGTCAGACATAGGATGTGACATTTTCATAGCAGACTTGCAAAACATGATAGAAAGAAATTTGGTTTAGTAGTCTTTTGGTTTGGGTCGCGATGCTTTTCATTTATATTGGCCATTCGCTGCGCGTGTTGGCGAATGGGGGGTTAAGTCACTTTTATAAGTGGACTATTGTTGTTAACAAAGTTGTTATGGTTATAATTGTCAATCATTGGCTTATTTTAAAAGAAACTCGATAAGCATTGCGGCCTTTAAAATCCCAAACAATATTTAACTAAAATACTAATAAAATTTTGTTGTACCCTCGAATTGTTTTGACTAATGATTTATTAATTCTGATGATTTATTAATCTGATGGTTTATTAATCTGATGGTTATTTATGTTAATTAAAATGGAGTCTATGGCATCATGGAGCGAACCAAATGCTTCTCGCAATGAGGGGAGCCATGATGCTATGACTCCTATCATTGCTTAAAGGGTTAAGTTAATAATTATTGAACTTACCTGCTTTATTCCTGATGGGTTATCTCAAGGATGCAGCATGAGCCTTGGAGAAGAAACTTGATTGGTGGAATCCTCAACGGTGACTACTGGAAACCTATAAAGGAAGCAAAAATAATGGTTTTAGCTCATTCCCGTAAGTGAGTAACAAGAATACTCCCACCCTCCCTTCCAATCTATACTGGGATCTAATTACTAATTATTTCTTCCTTATTATGTCGCTATGCTTATCGATGGGGGGTTAAGTCACTTTTATAAGTGGACTATTGTTGTTAACAAAGTTGTTATGGTTATAATTGTCAATCATTGGCTTATTTTAAAAGAAACTCGATAAGCATTGCGGCCTTTAAAATCCCAAACAATATTTAACTAAAATACTAATAAAATTTTGTTGTACCCTCGAATTGTTTTGACTAATGATTTATTAATTCTGATGATTTATTAATCTGATGGTTTATTAATCTGATGGTTATTTATGTTAATTAAAATGGAGTCTATGGCATCATTACTTTTACTCCTATTGCTTATTCCATGTTGTGCAACTATATATCCATATATTTTTGTATTTCTATAATTTTGCTTTATGGATATGCACTTATGAAAATATATATATATTTATCGCTGGTCCGAATTTTCTATTGTTATATATCCATTGTCCCACACACATCAGTCAGGCTGTTGCCCCTAGTTACAGCCACCGCTGTCATGTAGTAGTGGTGGCCGGCTTGCTTTTGTTCAAACCCGCTCTGAGGTAACTGCTGTATTGTGAACGCACATTGCATCAGCATGTGGAGACACATCTTAGGGTACTTTCACATCTGCTTTTTGGACGCTACCAGTCCAAAACGCAATGATCAGGATCCGTCCAAAACGCAGACTTTATAAACGGATCCTGCTCCATAGAGATGAATTGATCTTGGAACAGGATCCGTTTCTCTGCCTTTGGAAGCGAAGACAAAAATGCTACAACCCTAAGATGTGTCTCCGCATGATCATGCAGTGTGCGTTCAAAATACAGCAGTTACCTCAGAGCAGGTTTGAACAAGAGCAAGCAGGTTACCACTACTACATGGCTGCGGTGGTCGTAACTAGGGGCAACGGCCTGACTGATGTGTGTGGGACAATGGATATACAAACAGGAAGATCTTCTAAATGGTACATTTTATATAAATACATTCTATTAGTAATAATATTGGTATGGCTATATCTAATTATACAAACTTCATTTGTGAGATGGGAATACCCCTTTAAGTCCTCTATTTAACATTCTAACACAATCAGTTGGCAATTCACGGTTAGTCAGGTTGATAACCAAGTTCTGTGATGGTAATGGTTCATCTTCTTTCTCTATCGTCTCCAGGAGACTTGCTTTCTTTTGGAACCCTGTCTTGGATCCGCTTTTCTTTTTTCCTCTCCCCCTCCTGACGGACCTACTAAAGGGGGCTTATCGGATCCTGCAACATTTAACAGAGAATAATGGCTTGTTGTAGGGTCATCAGAGGCACTGGAGTCTGAATCAGTCGTCCAAAAATCGCTCCTAATACGTCGTATTGCCCGTCTCCTTCTAGGTTTCCTATTGCTCCAGTCAAAAACACGACCGGAGTCATAATCTTGTTTGTCACGCATAAATTTATCGCATTTTTTTTCTTTTATTTCTGCTTGAATCAGGATTAGTTTCTTTTCTATTTTTTTTGTTGAATTGCTGGTATTGATTGTCCAATAACCTTGTTTGCAGCTCACCCCGTGCTTTATTGAGTTCCTCTCTTAGGCCGTCATATTCTTGCTCGTTCTTTTTTAGAACCAGATCTAAGACACGTATTGAGAACTCTGAGTGTAAAGCATGCCACTCAGCTACAAAATCCGCATCGTCTTGAAATTGTGAGATCTCTTTGAAAACAATGAATATGCTATTCACCCACAAGTTTGGGGGTACAAGTTTTAGAATTCCTAGATGTACTAGTGGAGATTGAGGAAGGATGTATAGTGACAAGGGGTTACCGGAAACCTACGGCAACAAATGCCCTGTTACACTTCTCTAGTTATCATCCTGAGAGTGTCAAAAGGGCAGTAACCTATGACCAATTCATTAGGCTGAGAAGAATTAATGCCACAGAGGAGGGGTATAAAGAACAGTCCCTAGAGTTGAGAAACAGGTTACGAGCAAGAGGGTACCCGTCAGAGCTCCTGAATAAAGCAATGATAAAAGCGAATGGAATAGACAGGGAGTCCCTTATAGCTGGTAACAAAAATACCAAGACAAATAAAAAGATTAACAACGTAGAAGAACATTTCGTCTTCTCCTTTAAGTTCAGCCCAATTGCGGATAAAATTAAGGGAGCTATACGGAGACATTGGAATATATTAGAGAGGGATGAATGATTGAAATTATCCTCTAATTCCCACCCCATCATAGCCTTTAGGAGAAGCCATACTATTAAGGATAAGGTAGTAAGAAGCCGTTTTTTGGAAAAGAAACCTGAAAGTTGGCTGGATAATTGGATTGGAAATAGGAGGTGTGGTAATTGTTCATGTTGTAGATTCAACCCACAGTGGGAGATACTTAAAGGGGTTCTGCAGTTTTTTCAAACTGATGATCTATCCTCTGTATAGATCATCAGCATCTGATCGGCGGGAGTCCGACACCCGGGACCCCTGCTGATCAGCTGTTTGAGAAGGCAGCGGCGCTGCAGGAGCGCCGTGGCCTTCTCTGTGTTTACCACAGGCCCAGTGATGTCATGACTAGTATCACATGAATGGAGCTTAGCTGAGCCCAGGGCAGTGATTAAGACCTCTAGGGGGCCAGTGACTTTTTTTAATTTTATTTTGCACTTTTCCACTGTAACTAGGGCATCTATAGGAGCCCTAATTACAGGGTAAAACGGCCCACTGTGGGGGTTTTGCAAAAAGAAAAACAAAGCAGCCACAAATATCAAGTACTAGCTCAGACACCTGTATTAACAATCCACATCTTTGGCCCTAAGAAAGATCCTAATTTACTGCCTGACTTGACATGTTTCTGTCTCTTAGTATTACGTCTCATCAAGGGACCGTGAAAAAATAGGCAAAAATGCTAGTATCGCACAAAGGCTATAGCAAGGTATAATACATGGTAATTGGGCTGTAAATACACATCAACACAATGGCTGCACTAGATGCAGCCAAGGGTAGGCAAGTAATAGAGTGCCAGTGTGTCATCTCTGCCAAGTACAAAGCAACCGATAGCGGGACCTACTGTATCTCAACAGTGCCCTCATCATCCATCTACCTGCTGGGACCACCCCCTCTCTTAAACTCGTACCTTACTTTTCTGTGACACTATTCAATAAGTGGATTATAGTGTACAGGCGGCACTCCGTTCAGGCAGCGGTGCACGTGTCTGTGGATGGGGTCCAAGATAATATTACGAAGAAAAGGCCGGCATTTGCTTTTTTCTTTATAGAAGATGCTGCTTTATTGCCACATTAATTGTGACGGGTTTCGGCACTACCCGTGTGTCTGAAGAAGGCACGGTTAGTGCCGAAACGCGTTACAATTAATGTGGCAATAAAGCAGCATCTTCTATAAAGAAAAAAAGTGAGTGCCAGTCTTTTCTTCGTAATACTATTCTATAAGTGTCATATGGAGACATGTGTGCACATTTAGTAATGTTGGGAACATTGGTATATAGATTATTATTTTAACGGTTCTATTAAAGAGGACCTTTCACCACTCCTGACATATCTGTTTTAATAGCTTCATGCATTCCCCATGTACTAACAATTCTGGAGCATCTATTCTTATGTCTCTATGTTGTGTCATTCCTTTATTATTTGCACTAGAAGTTATGAATGAATTGCTATTAGCCTTCAGTAAGGGAACAGAGGGGAGGTAACCAGTTGGGGGGGTGTACCTACACAATCTGAAAATGGCACACCCCCAACAGGTTACCACCCCTCTGTACCCTTACTGCAGACTGCTAGCAATTCATTCATAACTTCTAGTGCGAATAATAAAGGAATGGCACAACATAGAGCCATAAGAATAGATGCTCCAGACTTGTTATTACATGGGGAATACATGAAGCTATTAAAATAGGCATGTCAGGAGTTGTGAAAGGTCCTCTTTGAGTTAAGTTAACACCTTCTTCACCAAGGCAGCCCCTCTGAGTTGATGCTCTACCTTGCCCTGCGCTGAATTGTGCAGAGCAAGAACTTTTTCCGTACTGGGTGTCACCATGGGAATGCTAGACAGAGGTTCCTGGTGATGTCACTGACACTAATAGGCGGGCTTTATCCCTGCCCTAGCCTGTAAAGCTGCCTTGCAGTGTAATAATATAAACAACACAGCTCTTGTCCTGCGCCATGGAGTGCAGGGCAAAGGATATTGGGAGCGTGAAATGCTACATTCCGACGGGCAGTTGCAGTGATGAGCGTCACTGATTAGGTCCAGGTGCGTTCAGGGAAACTTGCACAATTTTGCAAGCAAGTTTAGTCAGTTTTGTCTGCGAATGCGTTCAGTTGTGTTCACTTTTTTCCCACGCAGGTGCAATGTGTTTTGATGCGTTTTTCACGCATTGTGATAAAAAAAATTGAAGGTTTACAAACAACATCTCTTAGCAACCATCAGTGAAAAACACATTGCATCTGCACTTGCTTCAGGATGCAATGCATTTTTCACTGAAGCCCCATTCACTTCTATGGGGCCAGGGCTGCGTGAAAAACGCAGAATATAGAACATGCTGAGTTTTTCATGCAACGCAGAACTGATGCGTGAAAAAAAAATGCTCATGTACACAGACCGACTGAAATAAATGGGTCAGGATTCAGTGTGGGTGCTATGCGCTTAAGTCTGATATCCTGAATCAAATTAATTTGGCCACCAGATAACAAATATACCGTATTTTTCGCTTTATAATACGCACCCTAGATTTTAGAGTAGGAAAATAAGAAAAAAATATTTTTCATCACACCTCATATCAGACCCCCATATCAGCCCTCCATGTCACACCCTCATCAGACCTCAGATCAGCCCATCAGCCCACTGTGCCTCATCAGACCTCAGATCAGCCCACTGTGCCCCCATATCAGCCCACTGTGCCCCCATCAGACCTCAGATCAACCCACTGTGCCCCCATCAGACCTCAGATCAACCCCCATATCAGCCCACTCTGCCCCATCAGACCTCAGATCAGCCCCCTCTACCCCCATCAGACTTCAGATCAGCCCATCAGCCCCAATATTACCCAACTGTGCCCCTATCAGACCTGAGATCAGCCCACCCAGCCCCATAAGGATAAAATAAAAACCTCTCTTACCTCTCCTGCGCCGCGGCTCCGTTCCGGGTCCGGTGCTCCTTTGTCTTCTCCGGGCCAGCTCTGCACTGTACGCAGTCAGGACGTAGTGCACGCACTATGAACTGACACTGCATGCAGTCAGGTGACAGTGCAGCGCTGGCCTTAGAAGACAGAGGAGCGCCGGACCCGGAACTGAGCCGCGGCGCAGGAGAGGTAAGAGATTTTTTATTTTATCCTTATGGGGCTGGGTGGGCTGATCTGAGGTCTGATGGGGGTCCCGGCACCTGATACATACATGTGAGCACTTCTATAATGGAAGCGCTCACTTGTATTTGCTTTATAAGACGCACGGCAATTTTCCCCCTACTTTTGGGAGGGGAAAAAGTGCGTCTTATAAATCAAAAAATACGGTATATATATAATCTGGTGGCCAAATTAATTTGATTCGTTGGTGATACAGTGTTAATAAATATAATAATTATTAGTATAGTGTTTTGTTTTTGTTTTTTAAATAAAATATAGTTTCTTCTTGGTGGTATCAGTGGGAATCAAGCACTGGCCAATTAGGAAAATACAACATAGGAGGATCCAGTGACGTCACAGCACTCTCCTCCTTCTCTGCGATGCCAGCTGTCTTCTCTTCCGGGGAGCACTGTGACGTATATGCGCCGAATACTGAACGGGACGGGGCAGGCGTGAGATTTACACGGCCGGCAGGAGGAGACCAACGCTGGCCAGGCCTGTCAATCAAGAGTAGAAGGGCGTGGAATGAGGTGGGCGAACAGAGCCTCTAGGAGTTGGTGAAACGCCCCCCCTGCTCCTAGAGGCTAATTAGCATATTATAAAAGTTGTAATTGCACAAAAATGGGGGCACATAGAAAAAAATTAATAGCAGAGTTAGATTCAGGTGACATTTGCACATGTACAATGTCAGCCTGTTTAATAGTAAAAATTGCGGTGACAGAAACCCTTTAATGCCCTGTGGCTTACCTTGTCATTTGAGGATATGAGGTCCTAGAAAAAAAACCTATGAATAGAAGAGCGGTAATGTCCAAAACACTTGGAAGGCTCTTTGTCATAAAGCAAATACAGTGGTCTACTTGGTTGCCAGATCCATAAAATTAACCAAATAGAATTGCATATATAAAACAAGACCTCTAGGCCGGACACACACGAGCAAGTTCAATGCGAGAAACTCGCAGCGTGTGTCAGTGTGTGGTCCCATTCTGACCGTTCTTCTCTGACAGGGTGCCTTCACATGCTGTAGATTTTGTTGCAGAATTCAGGTAAAAGAAACTGATTTTCAGTCATAGAAAATTCTGCAACAAAAGATGCAACATATGAGTGACTTGCACACGTTGCTGAATAAGTACGGTTTTCCTGCACAGATTCCCATACAGAAAAACAATTATTACAGTACCACCAAAGTGTATGAGATTACATGTACACAATTGACATGGTGCATGAATAACATATTAAATAGCATGTCAATTATGTTTGCAGAAGGGTGAGATCTGCGGCAAAACCTCCAATCAGACATTGCGGATGTGCAGATATGCTGCAGAAATGCATGGAAATTTGTGCAGATGATCTGTGTGTTCACCAGAATTCGTGGCCTAATGGTTTATAATGTGGTGTGTCCCTGTGAGACCTGGAATCTACTTTATTAGGGCTCATGCACACAACTGTGTTTTTTGTCCGATTCTCATTTTTTGCTGATTGGATGTGGACCTATTCACTTCCATGGGGCTGCAAGAGATGTGGCCAGCACACTGTGTGCTGTCTGCATCAGTAAGTCCGTTCCGTGGCACCCGCAAAAAACAGAACATCCTATACTTGTCCATTTTACAGACAAGGATATGACTGTTCGATAGATGGCAAGACATTGCGTTCTGCAAAATGTGGAACACAATCCATGTTTTTTGCAGATCCGCAATTTGCCTACCGCAAAAATGACTCAGTGCGGCATCTTTGCTGAAACTGCCTCCCATTGTTTACCAATGTAGTGCCCATGCTACACAACATGCTCTTCAGGGTCTCCAGCAGCACACCTCACCAGCAAAATCTCCAGATCACCATCCAGTCTCCATGATCCACCCCATGGAGACTGGATGGAGCAATAAATCTCCCACGCACATCAGCCAACAACCACCTTGGCTGAGCTACAGGTCCAAGCTGAAAGAGCTTGAAATGACATCCCACTTGAGGATATGCAGGGGCGGACTTGGAAAAAAAAACTAAAAGTGGCCCCACGTTGTAGGTGGATCCAAATTGACAGAAGCGAGGCAACACAAGTAGGAAGGGCCAACATGTATAGGCAGGGACAACAGAAGTAGGCAGAGCTAGCAATACCACAGTGCAGAACACTATACCGCCTCAGCAGAACCAAATACTACAGTGCAGCATAAAATACTGACACCTGTGCCACAGTATTCAACTGATGATGATACAGTTGAGTTCAGAAAGGCACCTGTGGCCACTTGCCAGGGGCATAGGAGAGAATCACATTGTTATGTACCCAGCTGGTTGATGTGAAGAGGGCTTAGATGGCTCCCCGTGGCATTGGTCCACTGGGAAATTTGCAGATGTATTTGAGGTAAGTTTCTATGTGTGACTGTGCCAAATTTATGAAAATGACACACAGTCATAATCGTACATTTGGTACAAATGAAATGAGGTTGCACCTATTTTGAATCCTAGAAGTTATGTACTCTAAAATCCTGACCAAATTTTCATTTCAGATGGGTAGGTGCTGCTGGAAGGCACAGTTCTCAAAAAGTCAAAACATTGTTCGACAAGTGACCCCCCACTAGGTCACAAAACTCCTATTTGTGACCTTTTGAAGCCAGAATTCTGGAGTGCAGGCCTTTATAAATGCCCCCCTTAGTGTCCAGCTTGTAGAGAAATCCACACAGCTAGCCCAGATCTGACATCTCTGGTTTTGACCAATATAACTGAAAAGGTTCATGCAGATGGGGTATTGTCTGGGAAGACCATATCCCTTCCAACCTCTTAGGAAAATAAAATAGTTGTTGCTTCTTAGAGTTGATATCATTGCAAGTATTAGACTCAAATATCTCCTTTACTGATTTGAGCAGAGCACCAAAGACCAGAGACCAGAGATCAGAGTCTGGTCTTTAAAGGGACACTATCGCGAAGAAAATATTTTTGATATGTTTTAGAACATAACAAAAGCAGGTTTTAACATAATGTATTTTTCAAATTGTGTAATTGTTTTTTTTTTTATTCAGTTTTCTTGCCTTACATGGGGGCTGCCATGTTGGAAGTAAAGTGTGACAGTCTGGGTTTACAACACAATGGCACCTCACTTACAGCAGGCATGTACATAGGTTTCCTCAGTCGCTGCCGACCCTATAGAGAATGAATGGAAGACGTGAGCCCACCCCTGTGATGACACCAGTAACACACAGCCAGGTCCTCCCTCCTTGCTGCTGGGGGAAGCCCACTGTGCCTGCTCCTCACTCCTGGGGCTGTCTGTTCTAAATTCTATGGCAGCTCACCCCAGCAGTGCAGACAATTTTTGCTGAGTGTACTGCTGGGGTGAGCGGCCCAGGACTCAGAAACAGAGTAGATGGAGGTTCTTGGGGCTGTAGGACCTTAGTGATGTAATCGGCCATGTGACCAGTGGGGAGGAGCCTGAGGAGCAGAGATCTGTGTTTTTGTAACAAAGCCATTATCTCATCTTATCTTGCTGAAGCAGTGATGTCACCGCTGAAGGTGTGAATTGGTGATGTCTTTGGTACCACCCACTTTTTTGCAGCATGCCTACTTACAGGTTGCTCAAAGCCTAATTTGGCCAGCAGAGCTCCCCCTGGTGACCAAAGATGGTAAATATGGTAAAATCTAATATTTATTTATAATATTTCACACATTGGAATTTTTATTTATTTATTTATTATTTCTGACAAATATATAATAGATTTTTTTAGCATAAATAAAATATAGAACAGGTTTTTGTGATAGATTCCCTTTAATTAAAAAACAAATAGGATACGGCCACACAGTTTTTTAGACGAGATTTAGAGGCAGATCTACCTGCAGGATTTTCAGCCAAAGCCAGAAGTGGATCCACCAGGAAAGGGAAGTATAGATCCTTCCTTTATATTTCCGATTCCTTTCAAATTCACTTCTGGCTTTGACAAAAAAGCTCTCTGTGGAATATGTCAGCACTATATATTTAAGTAAAATAAATTACAATTTCCACACACTCTGGCACAGATTTACTAATGCGACAGATTTATCACAGTGGCTCAGGCAGATGATAAACCTGCTGCAGGGATAGACACTTTTCACTGACTCTATACCAACTATTGGTTGGCTTACCTTGAGGCATATTTGTATGCCAGAGTTTTTATGTAAAATGGTGTGTCTTAGGTCACACACCTTCCCCACAAGCCCCGCCACTTTAGATAAGCCTGGTCCCTTTCACAATCATGTTGAAAAAAATTGTAGAAACCCTAGATGTTCTTCTTTAAATATTCATATGGTACAAACTAGCGCTGACTAAAACTGCATATGACCCCTATCCCACTTAAATAACTTCTCATACCGTCATACACATTGTATACTGTGTACACACACAAGAAGTTAGTATTTGTGTTAGCAAGGTTCCAGTTACTTTCTATAGGCAGGGACAGGGGTCACATGTCATTTGTACCACATGAATATTTAAGAAAGAATAATAAAGTAGCTGTTATAATAGCTTATTACTGAAAGGCTGCTGTACTTATAAGGTGGCATGCCTCTTTGGTTTGGCTCATCTAGAGAATCAATTCCTTCCCTAAGCCTGATTTCACTGTAGGGTCTATATACATATATACAAGTTATGTGCAAAATAATAGCAGTCTAACATCCCGAATGTCTTTAATTACTGTTCTTGGCAGACAAAATAATACAACATGGGAAAAAATGCATGACTAGGTGTCACTGACTAGTAGGCAACCAACGGAATCAGCAGTCATGACATGCACGATGCTAATTGGGTGTAATTGACTCATTTAATAAAGCGGGGTAGGAGGGGGGTTCAAATTAATAGCAGCATGAAGTTCAATTAGTGAGGTCATTCATTCGGTGAAGAAACAGGTGTCAATTATGTATCTCAATAAGGAGGGCAGCAAATTTTATACCTGCTGGTTTTAGCCCTTGCTCAGTGAATAAGATCTCACACATCTGTATGAATGGTTCTGCACCCGTTCCGCAATTTTGCGGAACGGGTGCGGATCCATTCATTTTCAATGGAGCCACAAAAGATGCGGACTGCACACTGTGTGCTGGTAAGGGGTGTTTGGTCGGCTCTCCGTACATATTGCAGTGGTGCACGTGGTAAGCCAAAGCTTGTAACAATAAAAGGAATGGTTGACAAAGGCTCAGGTGGAGCAGAAACGCGTCCCTGTATGGTGATGTGTAAATGAAAATAAAGATTCATTAACTAAAGACAGCGAGGTGCCAGGATTCATTCCTTTTACTGCACACTGTGTGCTGTCTGCATCCGCACTTCCGTTCTGCGGCCCCGCAAAAAAATAGAACATGTCCTATTCTTGTCCACAGTCACTGACAAGATAAGGCATTTCTATAGTCCTGGCACATGGCCGATGTTCATGGTTTGTGGATCCGCAAAACACATGCGGACATGTGAATGGACCCTAAAATGGGTAGTTCCAGACATTGTACCGAAGTAGTACGAACCTTGCTCAAGAAGTTGATTGGAGAGGGGAAAACATATAAAGAAGTGCAGAAAATAATTGGCAGCTCAGCTACAATGATCTCCAATGCTTTAACATGGCAAACAAAGCCTGAAACATGTGGTAGGAAAAGAAATATAACCATCCGTGTAGATCATAGAATAACAAGAATGGCAAAGAAGCATCCAATGATCAACCCTAGGGAAATCAAAGAAGATCTTCAGTTGACTCTGAGTACTGCAACAATCAGAAGTTGCCTACATGAAGCCAAACTATTTGCAAGAAACCCTCATAATGTACCATTGCTGAGAAAAAGACATGTTGAAAAGGTTACAGTTTGCCAGAGAACACATTGACTGACCTAAAGAGAAATGGTGCAACATTCTATGGACAGATGAGAGCAGGATTGTTCTTATTGGGTCTAAATGCTGCAGACAGTTTGTGAGACGACCCATAAACACTGAACTCAAGCCACAGTAGACTGTAAAGACTAAATCTTGGAGGTGCAAGCATAATGGTTTGGGGATGTTTCTCATACTCTGGAGTCGGGCCCATTTATCGCATACCAGGCACCATGGACGAGTATGAATATCTCAAAATACTGGAAGATGTCTTGTTGTCTTATACTGAAGAAGAAATGCCCTTGGAATGGGTGTTTCAGCAGGACAACTACTCAAACACACCAGCGAGCAAGCAATATCCTGGTTCCAGACCAACATGATTGATGTTATGAAGTGGCCAGCCCAATCCCCAGACCTCAATCCGATTGAGGATTTGTAGAGGGACATCAAAAATGCCCAAGAATTTGTGAAATGTAGCCCAGTTAGCTTGGACTGGAATATCTGTTTGCAGTTGTCAGATGTTTGTTGACTCTGTGCCACACAGATGTAAAACAGTTATCAGAAATAAAGCAGGGGCGGACACAGAAAGCAGAGGGCCCCTGTGCAAGGAATGTACCTGGGCCCCCCTTCCCCCCCTTGGACATAACCCCTTCTCCCCTTACTCAGCCCGCCTGATATTTCATGCTCCGATGCTTTCCCTTGCCCTGTGCTGTAAAGTGAAGGGCAAGGGCTGTTTTGTTTACATTTTTACACTGCTAAGCGGAGATGTCACTGGCACTGATGGCACAGGCTAGGGCGGTGCTAAAGCCCGTCCATTAGTGCCAGTGATGTCACCGGGCACACTGCTAGGCGGAAGCCCCCCCTCCCCATAGTATCGCCAGTGGTAATAAGGCTCCCTACAGTGCCCTCAGTACTAATAAAGCCTCCCTATAGGTAACCCCTAATAGAAATAAGGCCCATCTAAAGGGCAACCCTTATAGAAATAAGGCCAATCTATAAGGCACTTCTATAGAGCTCTCAGTAGTAATGCCCACCACCACTGCCCAGAGTATTTAAAATGTTCCCTGCAGTGCCCCCTGTAATTATAATGCCTCCTGCTGTACCCCCTAGAGTTATAATATTCTCTGTAGTTCCCCCATAAATTATAACGCTTGTCCTCTCCTTCTAGTCTTCTATACCATACAGTCCCATGTAAATAACACCAGTCCTCTCACCAGTTTTCTATATGATACAGTCCCATGTAAATAACCTCTCTTTCTTACAGTCTTCTATACCATGCAGTCCCATGTAAATAACATCACTCCTCTCCCTCCAGTCTTTTATACCATGCAGTCCCATGTAAATAACACCAGTCTTCTCCCACCAGTCTTCTATATGATACAGTCCCATGTAAATAACTTAAATCCTCTCCTTCCGCTCCCTCCAACACACAGTCCCATGTAAATAACATTACCCCTTATCCCCCAGTCCTCTATAATATCCAGTCCCATGTAAATTACATCACTCTTTACCCTCCAGACTTTTATAATATCTAGTCCCATGTAAATAACATCAGTCATCTCCCCCCAATCTTTTGTAACATACAGTCCCATGTAACTAACACCCCTCTCCTCCCTTCAGCTCCTCTAACATACAGTCCCAGATAAATTACATATTTCCCCCCACTAAGCAGGGAGGAGGTATAATGGGTAGAACCACATCTCCCAGCATGTCTCTGGCACTTACATTCATTCCATGTCGCCACAGGTCTCCACTGCTGAGGGCTGCCTTTTTCTGCACTGGTCACATAGTGGTGACCTCATCACAAGTACTATCACCACTTAGAGTGTTGAAAAGATCACATGACTATGATGTCATCGCAGGTCCTTCAGCTTTGGAGTATCGGCAGAACAGGCACCAGATTCACAGTAAGTCCTAATCAGGGTTCCCCCCAAACGCCAGCCCTCCCGGAGCTCCACCCCAAGATGACCTATTTACCCTGTTGTCAGAGGGAGGGAGTGAAAAAATAATAAAATAAATAAAACACCTCTGCTGGCATTGGAAAGGCCCCCCCTCCCTTCTCTGGGCCTCTCTGCAGCTGAAACTGCTGCACAGACGGTATGTCCACCCCTGAAATAAAGGTTATACAACTAACTATTAGTTCAGCGATTTACAGAAAAGCTAAATCTGGAAAAAAAATTTCAGTTTATAGTGTAAATATTCCAATTTATAACTGAAAATGCAAACACTGCTATTTTTTTGAACAGACCTATTACTTTTTCTTCATTTTTAGTTTAAAATTTGATATTTTGTTCATATTTTCATTTGGAATGTGCAATGGTACCCCAGAGCCTCTGAGTATATGGAAATAAATGCTATTATGAGGAAATAACTTTTTCTTAGTTGTTTAAAAAAACTGCTATTATTTTGCACATAACTGTGCCATTTTATGACACTTTTTTTAGACAGATTTTTGCTGCAGACACAATAATAAATGTGGACCTCTGTGTCTGTTTTTTTTTCTTCTCTTTACCCCATCCTGGTGAGAGCTGAGTATATAAAAAAGAAACAAGACTATTAAGCATATCCATACATAAAACTTACAGGGCAGAAGACGTAGCAGGCATGACGTACTATAATTGCTAGAGTGAGGTACAGTCTTGCAGTGGTACAGGCAACTGTGCACCATGGTCAAACCCTTCCTGACAGTCATTCACCTTCCCGACAAAGCCTATTTTTGCAAATCTGACATGCCACTTGGTAATAAATTTATAATGCGTTTACTTATCCAAACGATTCTGAGATTGTTTTCTTGTAATTCATTGTACTTTATGTTAGTGGTAAATTTGAAATTTATAAAAAGTCCCAAATTTACAGAAAATTTGGAAAAATTTGCTATTTTCTAAATTTTAATTTCTCTGTTTTCAAGACAGATAGTGTTACCGCATAACAACAATAATTATTAATTGCTCTTCTTTTTTCTTCTTTATGTTGGCATCATTTTGTAAATGTTATTTTATTTTTTTACGACTTAAAAAGGCTAAGATATTTTAGAAGAAAATTTCCAAAGCTGATTCCAAAGGGAATCTGTCAACAGCAACTTCCTATCAAACTGTTTGCATAGATACATATCTTTAGTTCACCTTATTAAAACACTATCTGCTTTTTTTTTTTTTTATCTGAAGCTTTGGAATTATGATACTTTTTTTTACATGCAAATTAAGGGGGTCATTTACTAAGCTGAAATATGCCTAAATCTGTGACTTCACCCTGCTCACGCCAGGTCTAAAATTGTGGGCATGGTGTGGGTGGGGAAGGGGACGGGCCTGCAGGCCCGTCTCATTTACCCTTTTCTACGCCTGTTTTAGGCATAGAAAATGGT
The DNA here is from genome assembly GCA_900303285.1 of Rhinella marina. Classification (NCBI taxonomy): domain Eukaryota; kingdom Metazoa; phylum Chordata; class Amphibia; order Anura; family Bufonidae; genus Rhinella; species Rhinella marina. Next base: position 84,603 of record ONZH01028396.1, on the reverse strand, counting down.
CTAAATGTAAGACAGCTCGGCAGCTGTCTTACATTTAGAACTGGTGCTGGATGCACCGAAGTTATGGAGAGGCCTCCCTCTCTTCATAACTTCAGCGGATCCTCTGCCAGCTCAGGGCCTTTATTAAGCGTCTAAAACGCTGGTCTTAATAAATGTGCCCCTCAGTCTTTTCGTGCAATAGGTGCATCATCATTACTCTTGTTGCACTCAAGCTCCACTCCTTTTTGTGGCCAGCCCCTTGCTGCTTTGCCACTGTCTGGCCCTGTCAATAAGAGCAGCCAGGTAAGGGATGGTCACAGAAAGGAGTGGAGCTTGTATGCAACAAGAGGAATAGTGACGACCTCATTTCACCAAAGACTTCATTTGCATATTAAGAAAAAGTATTATAGCTCGAGAACAGAGCCTCGGATCAACAAAATAAAAACATCATTTTAATCAGGTGAACTACAGCTATGTGTCTGCCCACAGTTGGATAGGGAGATCGCTATTCCCCTTAAGAACCAATTAAGTAATTAAGTCAATTTGAGGAGCTTACATAATAGAAACCACCCATAAATGCCCCCTATTTTAGAAACTTTACCCCTCAAATTAACCCTTTACGTGTTCCACAAAAATTAAAGGAAAATGGAGGCGAAATTACAAAATTTTATTTTTTTCCACTTTAATCCATTTTTTCCTGTAACATAGCAAGGGCTAACAAAAAACAAACCTCAATAATTAATACTCTGATTATGCAGTTTACAGAAACACCTGATATGTGGTCATAAACTGCTGTATGGACACACCACAGGGCTCAGAAGATATGATTATGGTTTTTGGAGGGCAGATTTTGCTGGAATGCTTTTTGGGTACCATACATACCCTGTCTATACTGACAGGGAGTGTTCCACAGGATTGGCACATAGCAAATGGGGTGCCAATATTCAAAAAGGGTCCAAAAACAGAGCCCGGGAACTATAGGCCGGTAAGTTTAACATCTGTCGTGGGTAAAGTGTTTGAGGGTTTTCTAAGAGATGCTATCTTGGAGTACCTCAATGAAAATAAGCAAATTACTCCATATCAGCATGGCTTCATGAGGGATCGGTTATGTCAAACCAATTTAATTTAAGGAATTTTTTCAGAGATTCACTGAAAAAATGCACTAAAACAGTAGATGCAAACAATATATGGACTAAGCCCTCACTCTATAGATAAAATCTGAGACTCTTAGCCAATACATTTTGATCAAAATACATCTGTGCCCACCTACCCAGCGCCACGGTGGTCTCAGTCCAGGCAGGTCCTACGCTAAGCCTTCCTATGCGGTTGTGCATCTATGTTTAGGTGCGCAGACCCTGCACATATAGTGTGCTGCTCCTAGTTACCTCTGTGTGCATTAAGGAATTAAGGTGCTGTAAGGAATTTTTTCCCCTAAAGTGGGGAAAACTGGCTTCTACCTCACAGGGGTTTTTTGCCTTCCTCTGGATCAACTTATAGGAAAACAGGCCGAACTGGATGGACAGATGTCTTTTTTCGGCCTTATAAACTATGTTACTATGTTACAGTTTGCACGTCGCTAATGTCCTCCTCAACTGTCTCGGTGCACAAAGCCTGACCGCTCTCAATATCACCTCCCACTACACTCTCCTCATCAGTAGTTGATCGCCTACTGGAAGGAGCGGATTTCTGCCCCACCTCTTGGCTTCCCAGTAGCTGCTGACTGTCCTCAGGTAGTTCGTCCTCACTGTATAGTGGCGCAGAGCCCATAGCATATAGTACTTCTCTGACTGAGGGAACCGAAAAGGACAGAGGCAGGTTGAGGACAGGTGAGGGCACTGGAGCTGCTCCTGGCCCATGCCAACTAAGAGTTGTGTCTGATGAACCCACCGACTCTTGCTAGGGGTTTCAGATGTCATCTGGGAGGAAGTGGATGACCTAGTCAACCATTCACGAACATCTGGGTTGGTGGTCAACACACGACCACTAGATGACACCGGTAGCTGTGGCCTTGCCGAGTGACCCCTAATGCCACGTCCCCTTACTCTGCTGAGACCTGTGCCTGTTCCCGAAAAATTTGTGCCACTGCCCCTCCCCTGTGAAGGGCCTGTCACCCCTCTGTCTGACATACTGTTTGATAAAAAAATTTAAAATAAAATAAAATGAAGAATACCCCCAAAAATTGTACTTTGCTCACTGCCTTGCACAACGGCTTAACTATTTCTTTCAGAAATAACGTCACCTACACAGTGTATTAACAATGGGTTACTGAACTGCAGTACAATGGGTTACTGCACAGCACTATACACTTTGTTTATATAGCGACTGACGCTGCGACTATCGATTTAAAAGAAACGAGCCCAGAACGACGTCTTAACTCTTTTTTGGGCAATTCATCTTCACTGACTATGCCAGCACAATATCACGCTTTTCTGTTTGGATGGCGAATGACGCCAAAAATACTTAGTTAAAATGAACAACCGCAAAAAAACCTATTAACTGTTTTATCAAAGCTCTGACCCTCTTACTGTACTGCAACAAGGAACACAAGTGGTGCTTCTTTGAATAAAGCACCCCAAAACAGCCTTTAGAACAGAGTGCAGTGCTGTATAACAGGCTAACCCCTATGCCCAGTCACTGCTGCTCAGTGTACTAGAATAGCGATTTCACTGCCTGATTCTGTCTAGAAATCGTCCCTCTCCTATCCCTGCAATTCAGATTATCTATCCCTGATCTCCTCATTTCTTTTCTTTAGGAACGTTTTTCTTTCACTTGCCCTATCTCTCCTGACGTCTGTCTCTGGTCTAAAATAAATTGCAAATGGCGGATTCCAGCGCTGCAGAGCTATTTATAGGGCTGTGACCAGGGGCGTAGCTATAGGGGGTGCAGAGGTAGCAGTCGCTACTGGGCCCAGGAGCCTGAGGGGGCCCAAAGACCCTTGTGCCACATAAGAAGACACAAAAAGTACTGAGGGAAGGGGGGCCCAAGCAAAACTTTTGCACCAGGGCCCATGAGCCTTTAGCTACGCTCACAGGACCTGGCTGGCTGCTAATTGGCTACATGTCTGCATGTGATCGCATTGTGGGTGTTTACTTCTTTGTCCCAGAAATCCTTCCCCCATGTCATGCCATGTGCTTGCGGCCATTTTAGGGGAAAAATAAAAAGATTTGTTACCACGAATCGCCATGAAATTCGCTTTCGTGGCGAATCGAATTTTCCATGAAATTCGTAACGAATTCCACTTCGTCAGCTTCGATTCGCTAATCTCTAAGAGGAATCACAAGTTTCCAGCCAGACGAGAAGTTCCTTTGTAGCCAGCTGCATTCCTGGAAGTGACCTTTCTCAGGCCCCACTAATACTGAAACCTTCAGTTGCTGGCCATTGAGAAGCTACCTAAGTTTGTTCAGGCAATCAGTCCAAAGACCAGGAGTCCATCAGGGGGTTGACTCAGACTCCACCTCTAGGGACAAAGGGCTTTTCAAGTAGATGTCTCATCTCAGCTGCAATGTCACTGGATTTTAAAGCACTTCATAAGGCTCCAAATGGTTTGAGCAGATATTCCCTTTCTGGCTGGAACAGGAGCTAGCATAGCTATTACTCCCAAAATGGATGTTACTATCACCAAACTATCCAGTAGGTCCATAATACCTTCAGAGGATAGTTCAAAGTTAAAGAACCAATGGATAGAACAGCAGAGTGTGCCTTGACAAGGAGTTACCAGGCTTCTGTTGCCCAAGCTTGAATCCGCCTCGTCCTTTGGAGACACATGCCATGGGAGACCACTGACTTAAAGGGGAACCAAAACCGTGCTACTAGTTGAAAGCAGCTGGACTTCTTATTCAGGGGTTGATTGGGAACTCAAAGTGGCCCTGTAAAAAAAGGGTAAAAGTGGCCCCATATTGTAGGAAACCAGAAGACGGCATGGTCAAGCCATGTAGGCAAGCAAATCTGTTACTGTATAATGTAACCAGTGGCGCACATAGAGAAGTAAGGGCCCCATAGCAAGGATTAAACCAGGCCCCCCACACAGGTTCTGCCTAAACCCTTTTCAATGACCCTTGGGCCATTATTCCACTGCCTCATTTGCTAAAAGTTGCTCCTTTTGAGGGTGGAGTCCTGACCAAGTTTTCACCTCCAGTAGAAGAGGAGATAATCCCAACTATGACTGGGCACCCTCTTGCCTTGGGCCCCATAGCAGTCGCATGGTCTGACGCTATGGTAGTAAATAACATGATAACGTTACTCTTTGGGTCAGCACAATTTCAGCGATACCAAATATAGTTGTTTTTTTTTATATATATTTTCAACTTGCACAATAAAACCCCTTTTAAAAAAAGAAAATATTTTTGCATTGCTGCCTCTCAAGACCAACAACATTTTTGTTTTTCTTTCTGCATAGCTGTGTGAGGGCTTTATTTTTGTGGGAATACTTGTAGTTTCATTGGTTCCATTTTGAGGTACTGAACCCAGCAGCAGGGACCAGGTAAGTATGATCACCACAGCATTTTTCTTGGCCATTTCATTTCCATTAATTTTCCTTTTTTATTTCTGACTTTGTTGCTTATCTTTTTCTCTTTATTATAGTTGTCATTTTTATTTTTTTATTTTACAACTGGTTTCAAGAATATAATCCTTTCACATTGAGTTAGGCTCCATTCACAGGACAGTATTTGTTTTTAGGTCCTGCACATACCGGCCTATATTAGAAATGTCCTATCCTTGTCTGCAAAATGGAGAAGAACAGAACATATTCTATTTTTTTTTTGCGGGGCTATGGAAGGGACATACGGAAGCAGACAGCACAAGGTGTGATGTCCACATCTTTTTCAGCCCCATTAAATTTAATGGGTCTATACCTATCCACAAAAATGTAGATGCAGACCGAAAATATGCTGGTGTGAGTGGGGCCTTATACATTTATCCTTTTTTTCTCTCATTATCCCACATGTGCTTTATTTCAATTTAATATAAATGTTACTTTATTCTTCCTATTGTGGCCTGCGCTGCCCCAGACCTGTCATTTTTACCCCACCTCTCCTCTTCCCATTGTAACCTAATCCCAGTTGTATTACAATATTGTACAGACTGACCTTGCAGCGCTGTACTGTATGAGAACAAGAGGCTGCTGCATGGGCAGTGTCACATCGCAAGCGGCCATCCCTGAGCTAACCTGTCTCTTATACTGTATGATAATGAGAGTATGGGCTTGCGGTGTGAGCAGTTTTATAGCAAGCTGCCGCCTGCACTGTCATTATAATAATGAGAGAGTGCAGCACGCTACATTCACATACTCTTATTATCATACTGTGTATATTGACATTAGGCTTGCGCAGCAGGGCTGGAAGCTTGCAGTGTCACTGTGACACATCACGCACACTGCATAGAACCCGATGTTCTCAGAGACAGGGACATGTCAGGCAGCACAGCAGGTGGGATATCTATTAGCACTGGGCTGATAAACATAGCAGCAAGTGTTTGAACAGTGAGTCTGGGCTCCACTGGCCCACTGCATAGCAAAATACAGTTGGCCCAGTGGGATACATTACCAATCCACTCCTGTTCTTATGTCAGGATGATACTAGTTGTAGACCACTTCCTCCATTTTTGCAATGTTGATTTTGTGGAATTTTCCACTGGCATACAATGATTCAGAGAGTGATACCAAAGCCCTGCAGGATCGGGCTCTCGCATTGCCATAATTCCTTCCTGGCCCAAAAGTTTCTCGGTTCTTCCAGCTAATGTGATTGAACCAAGGTCAGTTTTGGATACTCATCCTCAGGCATGACCTGGTGTCTCATAGTAACCAGAAATGCCGTAGCATGAACTGCATGCAGGTTGTCAGGGATCGCCTCGGGTGACAAGGACTTTTTGAGACCCTAATCCAGACCCAAAGTCATTCCAGAGGAAAAGCATGAAGGGGGGAGAAGGATGCTCATATGACCTTGAGAGGAAGTGGGGGGAAGGTTTGCCCTGATTGGATCACAGGCTGACAGACAGCCTGGATGAGCCAATCAGTGCTGCAGCAGGCAGAATGTCATTCTGTGTTGGGCTGTGAATGAGGTTGGATGGGTCTATGCAGTGTTTGACAGAAAACAACCTTAGTTACAACAAACATCCAGCACCAGCCACCATCCAATTAAAAGTTTCTTTTTATTGCTATCTTCTTATAACATTCACATATATGATAAGCAGTGCACTAAATCCAGTTTGCACGTTTTGGCTAATTGGCTTAATGATAACCTTAGAAAATGATCTTAGGGACAGTGTACACTCACAATCAAGCTTCTATTCTAGTGTCAGGGACAGTTTAGGGAAAAGCTTGAAGGAAGAATAATTGTATAGAATAGGGAAAGGGAGGGAAAGATGTCAGCCAGGGAGTGAAAAGTGAGGAGCTGAGGCTGAGTGTGCTAGACAGTTATAGTTACTGCCTTATAACACAGCTGCAGATTCTAAAGAACATCAAAGGCAGCTAACTGCAAGAACATTTCTTTTTTTCTTTTTGAACAGAAATACATATGTTTTTTCCAAACCTGTGTTTGTGTTGGTATGGAGGGAATAAGCTCAATACAACTTTACAATATGTATTTAAAAATCCAGGGGGAAGCATTTTAAATCCGTGTGAAAAAAACAAAAAACAAAAAAACAAAAACAGAAATAGTAGACCAAAGTATTTTACAGGGCATCTCCAAACGGTTTGTGTATTTATGTTTTGCAAAAATAGCAATATAAGTGTACAACGTGTCTTTTACAATCCAGAGGGTAACGTTTTAAAACTCTGAGTGAAAACATATGAAATAATAGTTAAAAATCTAGGACATGGCATCTCCAGACAATTCAAGGTTTTTTGGTGGGGGTGGGGGGAGAAATAGTAATGCAAATTTTACAATGGAGAGGGTAGCGTTTGAAAATAGTAGGGCACCTCCAGACAGTTCAAGTGCATTATTACCAGGAAACACTGTGTACGCAGCTTGCTATCAGCCAGAAGGGCTTAGAATTTCCATATGTTGTGCTGCTGACAGAACTAAGGGAAAACAGATTTACATTTTAAATCGAATGCTGTTCACTTTGCATGCTCACTCCACCTGTTAATACCTTGATGGGCGGAGTTCTATCAAATGGCTTCACTTCTCAGGGTTCTATTAATTTCACCCCAAAGCCTCTACATTAGTAAGCACAAGATGCATAAATCACCACATTGAACTTCAAATGCGCATGGTGCTCTTTTACTCCTGAGCACTGTTATATGTCTAGACAGAAAATTAGGACCACATGTAGGGTGTTTCTAAAACCAGAAAGCACACCATAATAATAATGGGGCTTACTTTTCACACTTGGACACGCTGGGCACAACATATTGGATGCTGAATTGGCATACCTGTTTAAAAACTGTTATTTTTGTTTTGCACCATTTGTTGTGAATATTTTTTTAAAAACACCTGTGGGATAAAAATGCTTACTACACCGCTGGGTAAATTCTGTGAAGCATGTGGTTTCTGAAATTGCGTCAATTCTTGGGGGTTTCTTTTTTTTAATTTAACCTCAGAGTCTCTGCAGTTATCGGCCAGTGCTATAGAAATCACCAAACTAAGCCTCAAGTACTTTTTCACTTCTGAACCATGCAGCATGCCCAAGCATCAGTTTACAACCAAATATTGGGTGTTGCCATATTCATGAGAAAATGGGTAGCAAATTGTGAGGTGTTTTCTCTCCTGTTAACACTTGTGAAAATAAAAAAATCTGGGGCTAAAGCAACATTTTGTTGGAAGAAATTAAATTTTTCATTTTCACAGCCACGTTTTTCTAAATTATTTGAAATAACTGTGGTCTCAATGTGCTCAGGCCACCTCTAAAATTCCTTGAGGGGTGTAGTTTCCAAAATGGGGTCACTTTTTGGGGGTTTCTAAGAGCAGTGAGACTATGGAACTCTCTGCCTGAGGAGGTGGTGATGGTAAGTTCACTAAAAGAGTTCAAGACAGGCCTGGATGTATTTTTGGAGGGTAATAATATTACAGGTTATAGTTACTAGAGAGGGGTCGTTGATCCAGGGAGTAATTCTGATTGCCTGATTGGAGTTGGGAAGGAATTTTTTTCCCTAAAGTGGGGAAAATTGGCTTCTACCTCACAGGGGTTTTTTGCCTTCCTCTGGATCAACTTATGGGAAAACAGGCCGAACTGGATGGACAGATGTCTTTTTTCGGCCTTATAAACTATGTTACTATGTTACTATGTTACTGTAGGAGTACCTCAGGGTCTCTTCAAATGTGTATGTATGTAACATAGTAACATAGTTTATAAGGCCGAAAAAAGACATCTGTCCATCCAGTTCAGCCTGTTTTCCTATAAGTTGATCCAGAGGAAGGCAAAAAACCCCTGTGAGGTAGAAGCCAGTTTTCCCCACTTTAGGAGAAAAAATTCCTTCCCGACTCCAATCAGGCAATCAGAATTACTCCCTGGATCAACGACCTCTCTCTAGTAACTATAACCTGTAATATTATTACCCTCCAAAAATACATCCATGCCTCTCTTGAACTCTTTTAGTGAACTTACCATCACCACCTCCTCAGGCAGAGAGTTCCATAGTCTCACTGCTCTTACCATAAAGAATCCTCTTCTATGTTTGTGTACAAACCTTCTTTCCTCCAGACGCAGAGGATGGCCCCTCGTCACAGTCACAGTCCTGGGGATAAATAGATCATGGGAGAGATCTCTGTACTGACCTCTGATATATTTATACATAGTTATTAGATCTCCCCTCAGTCGTCTTTTTTCTAAAGTGAATAAGCCTAATTTTGATAATCTTTCTGGGTACTGTAGTCCACCCATTCCAGTTATTACTTTAGTTGCCTTCCTCTGAACCCTCTCCAGGTCTGCTATGTCTGCCTTGTTCACAGGAGCCCAGAACTGTACACAGTACTCCATGTGTACGGATATGGGGGTGTATGCCATCCGGTCCTGACGATTTGTCTATTTTAATCTTTTTAAGACGCAGCTCTACTTCTTCCTGGGTCAGACAGGGCACTTTTAATGGGGAATTTACTTTTATATTCTGCATTTCATCTGACAGTTTATTTTCCTCAGTGAATACAGTGGAGAAAAAGATATTTAGTAGCTTTGCTTTCTCCTCATCGCTCTCTGCGACTCCCCCCTCATTACTCTGTAAGGGGGCGACACCTTCAGGTTTATACTTTTTACCATTTATATAATTAAAGAACATTTTAGGGTTAGTTTTACTCTCTTTGGCAATTAATCTCTCGGTCTCTAGTTTGGCTGTTTTTATTTGTCTTTTACATATTCAATTTTTTTCCTTATAGTTTTTCAATGCTTCCTCGCTCCCATCCTGTTTTAGTGATTTAAATGCTTTCTGTTTGTCATTTATTGCTTTCTTTACAGTTCTGTTTATCCACATTGGTTTTTTCTTGTTCCTTAACCTTTTATTCCCATAAGGTATGTACCTCTCACAATTAGATATTAGGATGCTTTTAAAAATATCCCATTTTGTGGCTGTATTTTTATTTTTGAGGACTTTGTCCCAGTTAGTTAGGCCTATGGCCTCTCTTAGTTGGCTAAATTTTGCTCTTTTGAAGTTTGGTATTTTTGTTCCTCCCTGAAGAAATGCTCTTTTGAATGACAGTTGGAAGGTTATTATATTATGGTCACTATTTCCCAGGTGTCTCCCAACCTGCACATCTGTTGTTCTGTCAGGTCTATTGGTTAATACTAAGTCCAGAATGGCCGTCCCTCTAGTCGGGTCCTGAACCAGTTGGGAAAGGTAATTGTCTTTGGTTGTTTCCAAGAACCTGTTTCCTTTATGAGATATACAGGTTTCAGTTTTCCAGTCTTTATCTGGGTAGTTGAAATCCCCCATAATAATGACCTCATTATGATTTGCCACCTCGCCTATTTCGTTTAGAAGTAGATTTTCTGTGGCCTCTGATATATTAGGGGGTTTATAATAAACTCCTATTAGTATTTTATTATTGTTTTTGGCTCCATTTATTTCTACCCACAGTGACTCCACATGTTCATGTCCCTCACTTATATCTTCCCGCAGTGTGGGCTTTAGACAGGACTTTACATAAAGGCAGACGCCTCCCCCTCTCCGGTTCTGGCAATCCTTTCTAAACAGACTGTAACCCTGTACGTTAACTGCCCAGTCATAGCTATCATCCAGCCATGTCTCAGTTATTCCCACTATGTCATAGTCCTTCTCACACATCAATAATTCCAGTTCACCAATTTTATTAGTCAGGCTTCTGGCATTAGTGTACATACACTGTAGTTGATGATGATGTAGCCGATCGCACTTGGGAGCCGGGTGAAGCAAGGGCTTCATCATCATTATCAACATCTGCAGACGAGGCTGACAGCTTGCGCGTCAGGCAGCGGTGCAGGCAGCAAGCCGGTAGTGTGGCCGTTAGTCAGCGGAGTGGCAGCAGTGCGAGGTCGGGAGCCAAACAGACACGGACTCTTCGAAGACCGCACTCTTCGCAGGTGCTTTCCGGCCTTGAAAAGAGCGGCGCAGGGGCTAAGCCAGGCAGCAGCGGAGGTACCACTCAGTCAGTGCGGAGTGTTGGTGGTAAAATCGCCTACTCGGCGGTGTGGAAGTTTTTTGTTAAGACGCCTGAGGAAGTGAACATGGCTATATGTAGAGTCTGTGGTCAGAAAGTGAAGCGTGGCCAGGGTGCTAATGTTGGCACCATGGCCCTGTGCCAACATATGCAGAGTCACCACAAAGTGGCCTGGGAGAACCTTGGCTCAGATGTGGCTGTCCAGTCGGCAGCAGCAACAGCAGCATCACCCAGTGGCACGCATCCCATTTCAGGCAGTCAAGGCTCCAGCACCTCTGCCGAATGGAGCTGTCTGTCATTATCTACCACTCCAGATGCTCCTGCTCCTCTTCCTCTTATTCCTAGCCACTCATTACGGCAGCAGTCGTTCACCGAGGCGATTGCAAAGAGACAGCAGTACGCGTCCAGCCATCCTACAGCGCAGAAGCTGACAGTGCTCCTGTCCAAGTTGCTCGTGCTGCAGTCCCTCCCTTTTCAACTGGTGGACTCTGCACCGTTCAGAGAACTGATGGCTTGTGCCAAGCCGAGGCGGAGAGTCCCAAGCCGTCATTTCTTTGCCAAAAAGTCAGTCCCAGCCCTGCACAAATATGTAGAAGAGAAGGTGGCCCAGTCCTTGAGCCTGTCGGTGTCTGCCAAAGTGCACGGCAGCGCAGACGTGTGTGGAGTTGTAACTACGGTCAAGGCCAGTACATGTCCTTTATGGCCCACTGGGTCAATGTGCTTCCTGCCCAGCCACACGAGCAACTTGAACAGGTGACGCCAGTTTCTCCTCCTCGTTGTCAAACTACTGATCCTGCGCTAATGTCCGTCTCCTTCTCCACCACCTCAGCCTCCACTGCAGGGCCAAGTCATAGTGCTCCTCCAGCTTACCACATGTGCGGGGAACGGCGGTGTCACGCAGTTCTACACCTGGTTTTCCTGGGCGAACGAAGTCACACAGGGGAGGAACTGCTCCACGTCATGATAGAAGAAATCGATTGCTGGCTTTCTCCGCGACAACTAAAAATCGGAACCATGGTGACAGATAACGGAAAGAACATGGTGTCCGCGCTGCGCCAAGGAGGGCTGAGCCATGCGCCCTGCATGGCACACGTATTTAATCTGGTTGTCAAACGGTTCCTCAAGTCTTATACCCAACTGCAAAACATTCTAAAAATGGCCAGGAAACTTTACATGCACTTCAGCCATTCCTACACCGCCAAGCACACCCTCCTTGAGCTGCAGCGGCAGAATGGCATCCCCCAACATAGGCTGATATGTGATGTTTCCACCCGTTGGAATTCTACCCTCCATATGTTGGACCGACTGTACGAACAGAGAAAGGCCATAAATGATTTCTTAATGATCCAAGCGGACAGGAGTACTCCCCTGTGTAATTTTGATGTCAGCCAGTGGCAGCTCATGCGTGACACCTGCCGCCTGCTCAGGCCCTTTGAGGAGGCCACGTTATTTGTCAGTCACCAGGACTACGGTATGAACAACGTCATTCCACTGCTTAATGTCCTGGAACAGATGCTGCAAAATCTTTCTGGTCAGGGGACTGGAGACATGGAGACTGCATCTCATGGCCACATGAGTCCGGTGGGGACTGAACTGAAGGAGGAGGAGGACATTGGAGCACAAGCATTTAGTGGTTTTTCTACCCAGGTGACAGAAGAGGAGGAGCAGGAGCAGCCAGAGGAGGTAGAGGGAGATGAGGAAGATGAGGCAGATGACCCAGAGACACCATGGCAGTATACAGTGGAGTTGGAGGCAGGGAGTCCCTCCGAGTCACTTGTGCAAATGGCCCGATGCATGCTCATTTGCTTACGCAGTGACAGCCGAATAGTCACCATCCGGCAGAGGGATGACTTCTGGCTCTCCACCCTCTTGTACCCTCGCTACCGGTCTAAAATGGGGGCCTTTTTTTCACCTGCTGAGAGGGAGGACAAACTGAACTACTATAGAGACATTCTATGTAGTCAGTTGGCTGCTGCCTATCTGCGTCATAGTCCATCCTCTCGCAGGTCTGACCGGGGGGTGAGGGGGGGAGGTCCCTCAGCGCTCACGTACCACTGCCAGGGCTGCTGTAGGGGGGTGGGGGGCTAGGAGCAGTACCAGCTCCATCAGCAGCAACTTGAGTCTGGAGTCACTGATGAGCAGCTTTCTTCACCCACCAAGTGCGGAAAGTACTCACCAGCAGCAGCAGGTAGACCAGGAGCAGACCCTGAACCAGCAGGTGGTGGCCTACTTGGACAGCCCCCTGCCACCCCACATTTAAGATCCGCTGGACTACTGGGCAGCCAAACTGGATTTGTGGCCACAACTGGCCGAGTTTGCATTGGAGAAGCTGTCCTGCCCGGCTAGTAGTGTGGCATCAGAGTGGGTGTTCAGTGCGGCAGGGCCATAGTTACCCCAAGGAGAACTCGCCTGTCCTTCCAAAATGTGGAAAGACTCACCTTTGTCAAGATGAATCAGGCGTGGATCAGCCAGGATTTCCACCCACCAACACCTAATGCATCAGATTAGATCAGCCATGATGCGTCACCCAAACCTTGTCAAATGAGACTGCATTCTTCAGGCTACCTGCCTCAGCCACTCTTATGATGCTGCCACCCGCCTGATGCCACACATCTGCCAGTTGCTCCTTCTACCACCCACATCTTTACCAGTGACTGGTATTGCCACCCACCTCTCCACTTTGTCACTGACCCAATATGTAGCCTTCTGATGCTGCTGCCACCTCAACAATCGGGTCTCCTCATGCTGCTACTGCTGTCACCTCCAGGCTATGTCACCATGCCACTCTGTGGCCTGATGCTGCTGCTGCCGCCTCCACACGTTGTGTCCTAGCTGCCGCTACCTCCAAATTATGGAATTGTGCCACTCTGTGGCCTACTCATGCTGCTGCCGCCGCCTCCACACGTTGTGTCCTAGCTGCCGCTACCTCCAAATTATGTAATTATGCCACTCTACAGTATGCTGCTGCCGCCTCCACACGCTGTGTCCTAGCTGCCGCTACATCCAAATTATGTAATTATGCCACTCTACAGTATGCTGCTGCCGCCTCCACACGCTGTGTCCTAGCTGCCGCTACATCCAAATTATGTGATTGTGCCACTCTGTGGCCTACTCATGCTGCTGCTGTCTCCACACGCTGTGCCCTAGCTGCTGCTACCTCCAAATTATGTAATTGTGCCACTCTGTGGCCTACTCATGCTGCTGCTGCCGCCTCCACACGCTGTGTCCTAGCTGCCGCTACCTCCAAATTATGTAATTGTGCCACTCTGTGGCCTACTCATGCTGCTGCCACCTCCACACGCTGTGTCCTAGCTGCCACTACCTCCAAATTATGTCATTGTGCCACTCTGTGGCCTACTCATGCTGCTGCCACCTGCACATGCTGTGTCCTAGCTGCCGCTACCTCCAAATTATGCCATTGTGCCACTCTGTGGCCTACTCATGCTGCTGCTGCCTCCACACGCTGTGTCCTAGCTGCCGCTACCTCCAAATTATGTAATTGTGCCATTCTACGGTATGCTGCTGCTGCCGCCTCCACACGCTGTGTCCTAGCTGCCACTACCTCCAAATTATGTAATTGTGCCACTCTGTGGCTTACTCATGCTGCTGCCGCCGCCTCCACACGCTGTTTCCTAGCTGCCGCTACCTCCAAATTATATAATTGTTCCACTCTGTGGCCTACTCATGCTGCTGCCGCCGCCTCCACGCGCTGTGTCCTAGCTGCTGCTACCTCCAAATTATGTAATTGTGCCACTCTACGGTATGTCTCATTAAAATTAGTACGACTCCTGCTGCCTCTCCCACTCTGTGGCCTTGAAATGTATTCGAATGCTGCCTCTTGCAGATGCTGTTACTATGCCACTCTGTGGCCTTGAAATGTATTCGACTGCTGCCTCTTGCAGATGCTGTTACCAGGGGCGTAGCAATAGGGGAAGCAGGGGAAGCAGCTGCTTTGGGGCCCAGACCCACAAGGGGCCCCCTCAGGAGGGAGACTAAAAGATTTTATTGCCAGGCCCCCCTCAACAGTATTATACAATGACACTATATACAGTGATACTATAGAAAGCGGATGGAGCGGCTGTCAGGCCTTGTCTGGGAGAGCTCAATCTTGACTAGCCACAAGAGTGAGGGTTGCATGTGAGTTTGGGGTTGCGAGGAAGTTTCTGGGGGGGCCCCATTAAAAAATTTGCTGTGGGGCCCAGTTAGTTGTAGTTACGCCACTGGCTGTTACTGTGCCACTCTGTGGCCTTGAAATGTATTCGACTGCTGCCTCTTGCAGATGCTGTTACTGTGCCACTCTGTGGCCTTGAAATGTATTCGACTGCTGCCTCTTGCAGATGCTGTTACTGTGCCACTCTGTGGCCTTGAAATGTATTCGACTGCTGCTGCCTCTTGCAGATGCTGTTACAGTGCCACTCGTTGGCTTAGTAAATTTGTCCGACTGCTGCTGCTGCCTCTTCCAGGGTCTGTCATTCTGCAACTCTGCGGCCTCAAAATTGATTAGAATTTTTTGGACCTTCTGCTTGGCAGCAGCATGTCACTCGTAAATTTTTGGTACGTTCTGTAGTCCTATTTCATTATTTATAGCTCAAGTATACAGGAAACCCTGTTTGTTTTGAACACTCGAATTTTTAAAAGTAAACGATTCCGGCCCCCGGGAAACTCAGCGATGAGCATGGGAGAGGCGAGAGGCAGGGGGTCCCACGGGTGGTAGCTCAGCTCCCTGCAGACTGCCAGCTCGATCTCAAGATGGAACTCCGAGCTTTCTTGGCATACTGTGTCAATACTGACATTTTGCCACAGTTGAGGCAAAGCTGGAGCCTTCACTGCACCTCCTCTTTCTTACATTCTCGTCCACTGGCATAACCAGCCCCGATACTGATAAGAACATATACTACAGTTGATCTTAATCAAAAGGCCGAGAATTCTTTTTTACGGTCTGTTCTTCAGGGTATGTCACCATGCCACTCTCCGGCCTGATGCTGCTGCTGCCGACGACTCCACATGCCGTCTCCTAGCTGCCGGTACGTCAAAATTATGTAATTGTGCCACTCTGTGGCCTCCAAATTGTACTACTACTTCCACTGCTGCTGCCACTTCCAGGGTCTGTCATTCTGCCACTCTGTGGCCTACTCATGCTGCTGCCACTGCCATATCCACGCAGTCTGGGGGGACTCTGCTTGTATAAGCGTGTAATAGAACAGGTTCTGTCGAAATGTATGTGGAATCAGTGAATTGGTGTAAAAGGCGTGCGCTTTTGGCGCTCTAGTAGGATCTTGGGCCTCTGCACGATTCTTTATAGCTGGCGCTAACATTGACCTGTAAGGCTGAGTTCAGACTTGAGTTATTTGGTGAGTTTTGGCCCCTTAACTGCCCAAATACATAAAAGTGTGCAGCGATTCTAAGAGCGACGCCTGTTATGTGCGTGTCACACTGACTCACAGTATTCTTTCACTACCACAGTAGACTCCCTATGCTTTTTACTGCAAGGCACAGTGTTCTACACCACTATCCAGGCTCTCTGCAGCCCGGAAATAGCCGTTTTTTAACGTGATTCGCCACAAATTTATTCGGATCGAAGCAAATCTCTTCGGAAAATTCATCGAACCAGCCGAATCGAATTTTTGAAAAATTCGCTCATCTCTAATTCCTCTATAAAGAATTATAGAAAATAGACAAAGTCCTTCCCCAAAATGACCACATTTCGTGTAGAGGAGTCATCTGGAAGTGAACTCTTACAGTCCCTGAAGGCCAGATGATGCCTCTTAATCAGAGGACTTTCTTGGACAGAGTCCAAAGCTGACATGTTAATTCAGCAGTATCAGTAGCAGTATCAGTTCCTACAAATTGTCTGCATATAGGAACACTTTGGTCCATGGGGGATCCAAACCCATGCCGAAGAAGCAACACTAGCTACTGTGTGGTTCAGTTACTCCCGTGTCTAATCGTGTCTTTTAGACATATTATGCTGGGATCCAACCATGCAGGATATCTGGAAAAAATAATGAAAGCATAGTAAATATTCACCAAGTGAATATATAAAATACATTTATAGTTGTAGTTTGAAACGAGCCAAGAGGTGGCAACAGCACAAATCATTCACTACCACTCTTACAGAGACAATAGCTCATTGCAGATTTCAAAGCAGATAACCATATATAGCAATGCAAAATCTTGCAGCCAACAAGAGTCTATTCTATATTAAAAAAAAAAAAAACTATAACAGAGGAAGAAGTCTCCAGCCTTTTCTCTTCTTTTCGACCCACGACCTGTAGCAGCGATCCTATTCCATCGCACCTCCTCAAGTCCCTCTCCCTGGCTGTCATTACTCACCTAACTACAATTTTTAACCTCTCTCTCTCTTCTGGTATCTTTCCCTTCTCTTTTAAACACTCTGTTATAAGGCCACTACTAAAAAAAACATCTCTTGACCCAACCTCTGCTGCTAACTACCGACCAGTTTCTAACCTCCCTTTCAACTCTAAAATCCTTGAATGTCTTGTCTACTCTCGCTTAATAAGCTATCTCTTTGCAAACTCTCTTCTTGACCCCTTACAATCTGCCTTTCTCCCTCTTCACTCTACAGAAACTGCCCTTACTATATTGTCTAACGATCTCCTGACAGCAAAAAGAAATCGTGATTATTCTCTGCTGATTCTCCTGGATCTCTCTGCAGCGTTTGATACCGTAAACCATAAACTCCTCCTCACCATGCTCCACTCAATTGGCCTTAAAGACACTGCTCTCTCCTGGTTCCCTTCCTATCTCTCTGGCCGCTCCTTTAGTGTATCATTCGCTGGCTCTTCTTCTTCTCCTCTTCCTCTTGATGTTAGCATTCCTCAGGGCCCAGTACTAGGTCCTCTACTCTTCTCCCTCTACACAGCCCCTATCGGGCAGACTATCAGTAGATTTGGTTTTCGGTACCATCTCTATGCTGACGACACTCAACTATACACTTCATCCCCTGACATCACCCCTGCTTTATTCTAAAACACCAGTAATTGTCTGGCAGCTGTCTCTAACATCATGTCCTCTCTGAATCTTTAACTGAATCTCCCAAAAAATGAACTTCTTGTCTTTCCTCCATCTACTAACCCACCTAAACTTGATATTTCAATCTCGATCTGTGGTACTATCTTAACTCCTGTACATCATGCCCACAGTCTTTGGGCCACGTTTGACTCAGATCTTTCCTTTGTTCCCCATATTCAATCACTTACACGCTCTTGTTGACTGCACCTCAAGAATTTTGCCAGAATCCGCCCTTTTCTTATGGTGGAAACTGCAAAATCTCTTTTTGTTGCCTTGATTCATTCTTGTCTTGACTACTGCAACGCATTACTAATCGGTCTCCCTCTCACTAAACTCTCCCCCCCTTCAGTCTGTCCTAAATGCTGCAGCCAGGCTCATGTATCCAACCACTACACTGATGCTACTAGTCTGTGCCAGTCACTTCACTGGTTGCCCATCCACCACAGAATACATTTCACACTTTTCACCCTCACCCACAAAACTCTCCACAGTGCTACACCTCCATACATCTTCTCCCTCATTTCCGTCTACCACCCTACTCATGCTCTCCGTTCTATTAGCGACCTAAGATTAGCATCATCCATAATTCATACCTTTCACTCCCGTCTTCAAGACTTTTCTTGAGCTGCACCTACTCTCTGGAATACTCTGCCACGGAATATCAGGTCAATTCACATCTTCTCCACCTTCAAACATGCCTTAAAAACACATCTTTTCAGGCAGGCTTATCAAGCTACCTAAAATGACTATTCCCCAAGTAAACCTCTCCCCCACCAACTCCTCTGGCCTGAACTCGATCCTCTAACAGTCCCAATCCCGAAGCAGATCGGCCGGCACCATTCCTTTCAGTTCAATAATGGCTTGAATCCTACTTATCACAATCAACTACCTTATGTGTCACCCTCAATTTCTCATAGATCGTAAGCTCTTGTGAGCAGGGCCCTGACCCCTAGTGTTTCAGTTGTATATTAGCCTGTTACTTTTGTTTTGTACATGAACCCTATGAATTTGTAAAGCGCAGTAGAATATGGTGGTGATATATAAATAAATATTATTAATTGTATTATCAATGTCTGTCTCTATAGGCATTCAAATGCCTGAACCATTGGACACCAAATTTGGCACATAGGTCAGAGGTGTAGCTAGGCTCTCCAGCACCCAGGGCTCTTGCTACTCAAATTTACATACATTTTTTTTACACTAAGTCACTCCTCTAACTTCACCCAATACATAACTATACTCACTCACTTTCACAGAAAAAAGTGGTCTAAAATGGCAGAAAATGCTCAAAAACCCCAAATGCTGTTGCGCATTTATGACCGGGGGAGCAAATCCTGCACATGTGGTCCGCTGCTGAACGTAATCCCCAGCAAAAATGCATACAATGGAGGATGCCTGCAGCGGACCACATGTACCACAACAACATCCTACACAGGATAACCAAGTGTGTGGATGTGACAAACTATATAACAAAAATTCATAGAAAATGGTGCACTACAATGGTGAATGCAATTGACAATATATGGCTAACCCTCACACTGATGTTAAAATGAGACTTTCGCCAAAATATTTTTATATCAAGAACATGCCCGAGCTCCATTTAAGACCACTTTTTTTCTGTGACTGTGTTTGGACATTTATACCTGGAGGTGTGGCAACTCCAGGTTGAATGTGCCTTGATTTGACTAATGGGCAACATTCAGGTGCACCTTTGCAGCCTGGGTCACA
This sequence comes from Rhinella marina, assembly GCA_900303285.1. NCBI lineage: Eukaryota > Metazoa > Chordata > Amphibia > Anura > Bufonidae > Rhinella > Rhinella marina. The sequence continues at coordinate 65,299 of ONZH01028396.1, read as the reverse complement.
TGACGTCAGGGTTAAGAGGGATACTTTTCTGTGAATTTTTGTTATATAGTTTGTCACATCCACACACTTGGTTATCCTGTGTAGGATGTTGTTGTGGTACATGTGGTTCGCTGCAGGCATCCTCCATTGTATGCATTTTTGCTGGGGATTACGTTCAGCAGCGGACCACATGTGCAGGATTTGCTCCCCTGGTCATAAATGCACAACAGCATTTGGGGTTTTTGAGCATTTTCTGCCATTTTAGACCACTTTTTTTCTGTGACTGTGTTTGGACATGTATACCTGGAGGTGTGGCAACTCCAGGTTGAATGTGCCTTGATTTGACTAATAGGCAACATTCAGGTGCACCTTTGCAGCCTGGGTCACATGACGTCAGGGTTAAGAGGGACTCACAGCCTCCACCCCCCTCCCATTGTATGTGTGATTTCACGCTGGAGGTAACTGGGAGCTGGTTGCTGTGTGTCGGACTTCATGCCCCTATCTGCAATTACCTATACCATAGTAGGGTGAGCGTTAGGTCCCGTGCCAATTGAGATACCTTGAAGGGGTGCTCGGGCTCCGGTATGTTCTTGATATAAGAATATATTGGCGAAAGTCTCATTTCAACATCAGTGAGAGGGTTAGCCATATATTGTCAATTGCATTCACCATTGTAGTGTAGTATAGGACACTGTAGTTATGCCCAGGTATGCCACCTTTGTGCCCCTTCACAGTAGTTATGCCCACCTTGTGGCCCCTTCATAGTAGTTATGCCCATCTTTGTACCCTTTCACATTAGTTATGCCCACTTTTGTGCCCCTTCACAGTAGTTATGCCAACCCTATGACCCCTTCACATTAGTTATGCCTACTTTTTTGCCCCTTCACAGTAGTTATGTCCACCTTTTTGCCCCTTCACAGTAGTTATGGCCACCTTGTGGCATCATCAAAGTAGTTATGCCCACTTTGTGCCCCTTCACAGTAGTTATGCCAACCCTGTGACCCCTTCACATTAGTTATGCCTACTTTTGTGCCCCTTCACAGTAGTTATGCCTACCTTGTTGCCCCTTCACAGTAGTTAAGGGTGTCGCTGGCATGTCAGCGTGATGTCCACTGGAACCGGAACAAGGTCCCTGTGGTGTTGTGTAGTAGTTATGCCCACATTGTGCCTCCTTTACAGCAGAAATGCCCACATTGTGCCCCCTCACTGCAGTTGTGTCCACATTATGTCTCCTCACAGTACGTATGTCCTCCTTTTGACCCCTTAACAGTAAGTTATGTCTTCTTTGTGGCCCCTTGACAGTAGTTATGCCCACCTTTGTGCCCCTTCACAGTAGTTATGCCCACCTTTGTGCCCCTTCACAGTAGTTATGCCCAACTTCTGGACCCTTCATAGTGGTTATGCCCACCTTTGTGCCCCTTCACAGTAGTTATGCCCACCTTTGTGCCCCTTCACAGTAGTTATGGCCATCTTATGGCACCTTCAAAGTAGTTATGTCCACCTTGTAGCCCCTTCAGAGTAGTTATGCCCACCTTGTGGCCCCTTCACAGTAGTTATGTCCACTTTTGTGTCCCTTCACTGTAGTTATGGTCACCTTGTGGCCCCTTCACAGTAGTTATGCCCACCTTTGTGCCCCTTCCCAGTAGTTATGCCCACCTTTGTGCCTCTTCATGGTGGTTATGCCTTCCTTTGTGCCCCTTTATAGTAGGTATGCCCACTTTTGTGCCCCTTCACAGTAGTTATGCCCACTTTTGTGCCCATTCACGGTAGTTATGCCCACCTTATTGCCCCTTCACAGTAGTTATGCCCACCTTTGTGCCCCTTCACAGTAGTTATGCTCAACTTGTGGCCCCTTCATAGTGGTTATGCCCATCTTTGTGCCCCTTCACAGTAGTTATGCCCACCTTTGTGCCCCTTCACAGTAGTTATGGCCATCTTATGGCACCTTCAAAGTAGTTATGTCCACCTTGTGACCCCTTCACAGTAGTTATGCCCACCTTGTGGCCCCTTCACAGTAGTTATGTCCATCTTTGTGTCCCTTCACTGTAGTTATGCTCACCTTTTTGCCTCTTCACAGTAGATATGCCCACTTTGTGCCCCCGCACAGTAGTTATGCCCACCTTGTGGCCCCACTATAGTTATGCCCACCTTGTGGCCCCTTCACAGTAGTAATGCCCACTTTGTGCCCCCGCACAGTAGTTATGCCCACCTTGTGACCCCACTGTAGTTATGCCCACCTTTGTGCCCCTTCACAGTAGTTATGCCCACCTTTGTGCCCCTTCACAGTAGTTATGCCCACCTTTCTGCCTCTTCATGGTGGTTATGCCTTCCTTTGTGCCCCTTTATAGTAGGTATGCCCACCTTTGTGACCCTTCACAGTAGTTATGCCCACTTTTGTGCCCCTTCACGGTAGTTATGCCCACCTTGTGACCCCACTGTAGTTATGCTCACCTTGTGGCCCCTTCACAGTAGTTATGCCCACCTTTGTGCCCCTTCACAGTAGTTATGCCCACCTTTGTGCCTCTTCATGGTGGTTATGCCTCTCTTTGTGCCCCTTTATAGTAGGTATGCCCACCTTTGTGCCCCTTCGCAGTAGTTATGCCCACTTTTGTGCCCCTTCATGGTAGTTATGCCCACCTTGTGGCCCCACTGTAGTTATGCTCACCTTGTGGCCCCTTCACAGTAGTTATGCCCACTTTTGTGCCCCTTCACGGTAGTTATTCCCACCTTGTGGCCCCTTCATATTAGTTATGCCCATCTTTGTACCCTTTCACAGTAGTTATGGCCACCTTGTGGCACCATCAAAGTAGTTATGCTCACCTTTGTGCCCCTTCACAGTAGTTATGCCAAACCTGTGACCCCCTTCACATTAGTTATGCCAACTTTTGTGCCCCTTCACAGTAGTTATGGCCACCTTGTGGCACCGTCAAAGTAGTTATGCCCACCTTGTGACCCCTTCACAGTAGTTATGCCCACCTTTGTGCCCCTTCACAGTAGTTATGCCCACCTACAGTATGTGGCTCTTCACTGTAGTTATGCCCACTTTGCGCTCCTTCACACCTTCACATTAATTATGTCCTGAGATATTCCAAAAAAATGTAAATATGGCACCATCACATGACCTGTATTAGCCAATAGAGGCTTGCAGGTCCTTCACTCATATCCTGACATACACATGGTCACATGGCCCTTATTAGCCGATAGAGGCTCACAGGTCCTTCAGTCTTTGCCTCACTGACATACACACAGTTTTACACTAGGTTTCCATAATAACTCAGCCATTTTTCTTCACTGTTATAGGTCACTGTTAAGAGGGCGGGATGCTGTGGAGGTTACTATTAGTATAGAAAGTTGTGGAGGTTACTGTTAAGGAGGTGGGTGCTCTGAAGGTCACTGTTAAGGGGGCAGAGCGCTTAGGACAGGCATGGCCAACCTGCGGCTCTCTAGCTGTTGTAAAACTACAAATCGCACTATGCCCTTCTGTAGGCTGATAGCTGTAGGCAGTCTGGGCAGTTGTAGTTTTGCAACAGCTGGAGAGCCTCAGGTTGGCCATCCCTGGCTTAGGATGTCACTGTTATGGGGGTAGGCACTGTGGAGGTCACTGTTAAGGGGCTAGAGCACTGGAGAGGTCACTATTAAGGGGGATAGGTGCTGTGGAGATCACTGTTAAGTGGACGGGGCACTGTAGACATTACTGTTAATGAGGTAGGGAAGTCATTGTTAAAGGGGCAGGACAGTGTGTAGGTCATTATTAAGGGGGGGCGCTGTGGAGGTCACAGTTAAGGGGGTGATGCTGTAGATGTCACTGTTAAGCGGGCGGTATGCTGTGGAGGTCATTTTTAAGGTTATTGTTATGGGGCAGGGTACTGTGGAGGACACTGCTAAGGTAATTAAGAGGGGTTAAAAAAGAGGGGTGCTGTGGTGGTCACTGTTATGGGGGACAGGTAAAAATAAAATAAACAGTATGTAACTTCCAGGGTATATAAGGCTACTAGCGAATTCCCCAGAAAAAAAAAAGAAAATCTTGGAGAACCCCTTTAAAGATGCTGGCCCTTTGTGATACGTGCAGTCTTCCATCCATTATTTCTATATGGTGTTGGCTCATTGTGATATGTGCAGTGTTCCATCCATAACCCTTAATGATGATATCCCTTTGTGACACGCGCATTAACCCCTTAAAGACCGGGCCTATTTCCATTTTTACATTTTGGATTTTTTATCCCCACGTTCCAATAGAACTCACAGAAAAAAAGGATAAAAAACATCCTGCATGATGTGATAATAATAATTGCGGATGTCTGTGGCTACATATATCAAAATAAATCACAGAAAAAGATTATTAATGCACGAAAAATAGATGCAAACAATATATACTGTATAAACTAAGCCCTCATTCTGATATGATAAAAACTCTTAGCCAATATATTTTGATCAAAACACATCTGTGCCCACCTACCCAGCGCCAAGGTGGTCTCAGGTCAGGCAGGTCCTACGCTAAACCTAACTATGCCGTTGGGCATCTATATCCAGGAGCGTGGACTCTGCACATATAGATGTGTTGCTCCTATTGACCTATATGTGCATACAGCAACCGATGAGAGGAGGAGCAAACACACCTATATGTACCACGTAATCAAGGCGCTCAATTTGATAGGAAGGGCAAAAGTGCACAAGAATGCTACTCAAGATAGACTAGGAGCGCATTCACACCTGAAGGTGCTACTCCCTCAGGTATATGTTATAAACTAAGCAAAACTCACAGAAAAAAAGGATAAAAAACATCCTGCATGATGTGATAATCATGATTGCGGATGTCATTGACTACATATATCAAAATAAATCACAGAAAAAGATTATTAATGCACGAAAAATAGATGCAAACAATATATACTGTATAAACTAAGCTCTCATTCTGATATGATAAAATCTGAGACTCTTAGCCAATATATTTGATCAAAACACATCTGTGCCCACCTACCCAGCGTCACGGTGGTCTCAGGTCAGGCAGGTCCTACGCTAAACCTAACTATGCCGTTGGGCATCTATATCCAGGAGCCAAATATATTGGCTAAGAGTCTCAGATTTTATCATATCAGAATGAGGGCTTAGTTTATACAGTATATATTGTTTGCATCTATTTTTCGTGCATTAGTTTATACAGTATACCACGTTCCAATAGCCATAACTTTTTTATTTTTCCGTTCACATAGCTATATGAGGGCTTATTTTTTTGTGGGACAAGATGCATTTTTTTAATGGCACCATTGAATTTACTATGTTTTGTATTAGAAAACGGGAAAAAAAATATTTGCGTGGCAAAATTGAAAAGAAAACAGAATTCCGGCAAGGTTTTTAGGATTTTGACATCACAGCGTTCACAATGTACTAAAAATGACATGACGTTCTTATTCTGCAGCTAAATACAAATGCAGAAATACCAAACTGGAATAGTTTTTTTTGTTTTACTACTTTTAAAAAAATAAAAATCTTTTGAAAAATCTAAATTTTATTTACATCACCATAACTTTTTAATATTTCGGTCTACAGAGCTGTATGAGGCCTTGCTTTTTGCATAACAAACTGTAGTTTTTATTGGTACTATTTTTGTATGTATGTAAGTATGTAAATTGCAAATTGCGTGTTTTTTATTTTCTTTCCGTTCAGCGCTCACTCTACAGGATTTTTGGATGTGGCGATACCCAATATGTTTATTTTTTTATTGTTTATATATTTTATATGTAAAATTGGGAAAGGTGGGTGATTTGAACTTTTAATATATTGGTGTTTTTTTTTTACATTTTTAAAAATACTTTTTATGTTCCATCCATAACCCTTAATGATGATATCCTTTTGTGACACGCACAGTGTTCTTATAAACCTTAATGATGCTGGTCCATTATGCACAGTGTTCCATCCATTAACCCTTGATCATTCTGGCCCATTGTGACATGCCCAGTGTTCTGTCCGTAACCATTAATGATACTCATCCTTTGTGACATGTGCAGTGTTCCATCCACTATCTATCGATGATGTTGGTATATTATGACAAATGCAATAACCCTTAATAATGCTCGTCCATTATGACATGGATGGTGTATGATATATAACCTTAATAATACTGGTCCATTATAACACAAGCAGTATTCCATCCATTATACATGGATTATGCTGGCCCATTATGACATGCACAGTGTTCCAGCCATCATCCATGAATGATGCTGGTACATTATGACACGCTCAGATTTCCATCCATAACCCTTAATCATGTTGGTCCATTATGACACACACAGTGTTCCATCCATAATCCATGGATTATGCTGGTCCACAGGGGCATAGATAAAGGCTCATGAGAGCTGGTGCAAGAGTTCAGCTTGGGCCCCCCTTCCCTCAGTGCTTTGTGGCAAGGGGCAGGGGTGCACCTAGCCTTTCTGCTGCCTGAGACACCCTAACACCTTCTCTCCAGCCTCCAGCCTTACTGTTAGACCTACTGGAAAATTACATACAGCGCTACAAAACATACAGGGTAATACATTGCCATAGACTTCTTACATCCACTGATGACTCCTCTGATGTAGATGTTCTCTTTTCTATTTTCCCCATTCAGACCAGACCGCCATGATGATTTCTTTTAGCCTATTGTCTCTGACAAAAAGACATCTTAGTTTCCTACTTTTCTATCATCATCCCACCTTCTCAACACTCCAATACTGTGCCACTGTGTTACCCAGTACTATACTGAGTAGTCCTCCTGAAAATACTAGTAACACAAAGATAGTGTCCCCTTCAATAATTATTGGCACACATTGCCCTAAAAAAAAACTGCACCCTGAAAATAGTATCCCCCAAACATAATGTCCCCCAAAAATGTCCCCTAAGCTGATACAGTGCCTGGGTGCCTCCACAGTAATAGTGCTCCCCAAAGTCCCACCAATAGAAATAATCAGCCCTAAGTGCACTTGGTGTTAACAGTGCCCCCAATAGTAATAATGCCCCATTGTGCACATACTAGTAATAATATTCCTTGTAGTTCCCTAGTGGTAATAGTTATCCTTATAATGTGTGACAGTTGAAAAATGCCCCCATATAATGTGCGTCAGTACAAAAAATAGCGCCTTCCCTTTCAGACCTCAGATCAGACTCCCATATCACACCTCAGATCAGACTGCCATATCACACCTTAGATCAGATTCCCATATCACACCTCAAATCAGACCCCCATATCACACCTCAGATCAAAAATCAAATCAAGCTCCCATATTACACCTCAGATCAGACCCCCATCTCAGACCTCAGATCAGACCCCCCTATCAGATCTCAGATCACATATCAGACCTCAGTTCAGACCCCCAAATCAGGTCCTCAGACTCCCAATATCAGATCCTTAAACCCCCTTATCAGATCCTCAGACCTCCATATCAGATCCTCACACCCCCTTATCAGATCCTCACACCCCCATATCAGACCTCAGATCAGACCCAAAATAAATAAATTCACTTGCCTCTCCTGCTTCGCTGCTGCTCTCCAGGTGCGGCGTTTTCTTCCTGCTTTCGGTCTTCTTGAGTCCTGCGCTGAACTGTATCCTGACTGCGTATAATGTCAGATCATAGTGCGCGCACTACAGCTGGACGCTGTACGCAGTCAGTACAGTGCAGTATGGTGCGTGGAGAAGACCTGACCTTCACTCCCTGTTCCTTCTGCAGACTAGTGAGTGCTTTCATAATGAAAATACTCACTTGTATTTGTTTTATAAGTTACACAGTGTTAAATGCGGTAAATGGCAGTTCTGCAACCCCATAGCTATGTCACTGCTTGTCCATTATGATACACACAGTGTTTCTTCCATCATCCATGCATGATGCTAGACCATTGATACACGCCTAGTGTTCCATCCATAACCCTTGTTGATGCTATCCCTTTGTAACATGCACAATGTTTCATTCATAATCCTTAGGGTGCATTCACACGACTGTGCCATTTTTTGCGGTCTGCACAGGGCCGGCACTATATAGAAAAAGACTATTCTTGCTCTATATTTTTTGAAAATTGTGGAACGGATTCGGACCCATTTATACGGTTGTGTGAATGCACCCTTAATGATGCTGTTCCATCCATTATTCTGGTCCATTATGACATGCGCAGTCTTCCATCCATTATCCCTGGATGATGCTAGCTTATTGTGACACATGCAATGTTCCATCCATAACCCTTAATAATGCTGGTCTTTTGTGACATGTGCAGTGTTTCTTCCATAATCCTTTATGATGCTTGTCCATTATGACACCCTGAGTGTTCATCCATTCATAATTTATGGATGATACTGGTCCATTATGACAAGCCGATTGTTCCAAATGATACTGGCCATTAGTGACACATGCAGTGCTCAATCCAATCTATCCATTCATGATATTGGTCCCTCATGGCAAGCGTAGTGTTCCATCCATAACCCTTAAAAGGGTTTTCCAATATTTTATAACTGATGACCTATCCTTTGGATAGGTCATCAGTATCTGATTGGTAGGGGTCCAACACCCGGAACCCCCACAGATCAGCTGTTTGAGAAGGCACAGCACTTTTGTGAGCGCCATGGCCTTCTCTGTGCTTACCAAGCACAGCGCTGTAGTGTAGGTGCCTTCTCAAACAGCTGATCGGTGGGGGTCCTGCATGTCAGATATAAAGTCTCATAAAACTCCTTTAATTATGCTGGTCCATTATGACACATTTAGAGTTCCAGCCATGATCCTTAAAGATGCTTGCTCTTTGTGACACATCCAGTCTTCCATCCATTATCCATGAATAATGCTGATCTATTATTACACGCACAGTCTTCTATCCATTATCCCTGGATGATGCTGACCTATTGTGACACTCCCAATGTTCTATCTATAACTTTTAAAGATGCTATCCCTTTGTGTCACGTGCTGTGCTCAGTCCATAACCCTTAATGATGCTGGTCTATTATGACACGCACAGTGTTCCATTCATTACCTATGGATAATGCTGTCCCATTGTGACACACCCAGTGTTCCATCTTTAACCCTTAATGATGTTGGCCAATTCTGACATACTTTGTGTTCCATCCATCACAGATAATGTTGCTGGCCCTTTTTGACATGCAGTGTTCCATCCATTGTCCCTGGATTGTGCTGGCCCATTGTGACATGTCCAGTGTTCCATTCCTATAAGTTCTTTTGCAATCTGCTGCCTGTTGGTGGAGGAGATCTCCTCCAAAGTACGGGGAGCAGTGATCGTTAATGTCATCGCTCTTTCCCATACGAAATCGTGTTTACGACAACTATTTTTGTATGTGCATAAACAATCAGATCACCCGATGAAAAAGCTTTTCATTTGTTGGGCAATCGGCAGTATATTTACACCGCCAATTACTAACTAATGTTCCTATGAATGCTCGTTAGTGATTATCTTTAGGATTCTCAGCCTTTAGAAAGAGCCCTTTACCCTTAATGACGCTGGCCCTTTGTGACATGCGTAGTCTTCCATCCCCTATTCATGGATGATGCTGATTGATTGTGATACGCTCAGAGTTTCATCCATAACCATTAATGATGCTGGTCCATTATGACATGCTCACTGTTTGATTTAGTATCCATGGATAATGGTGGTCTATTATGACATGTGCAGTCTTCCATTATCCCTAGATGCTGCTGGCCCATTGTGACATGCAGGGGTGTAGCAATAGGGGGAGGGGGGGCAGACGGAGCATGTGTCCTGAGCGCAGAAGCTGGGGGGAGCACACCTGCCCGGCAGTTCGTTTCACTGCCAGGCATTTCGTTTTCATAGTGAAGCAGAGAGCCATCTAGTCTCTGGCGCTCCCCCCTCAGGTCACATATGGCACCGCTGACTGTGTGGGAGAAGCACTAAAAGTCCGGGAATCAGTCTCCAGCACAGCCAGTGGTGCAATGTGTGTCTGGGAGAACGTTGTCAGGGAAGAAGGTAAGTATTGTGTTTTTTTTTTTTTTTTCATGTAGCTGAAGTCTGGAGAGGGCACTGGGGGCCAAAGGGGGGCACAAAGAGCACATAACTAGAGTGAGGGGACACAAAACGGCATAACTACACTGAGGGGGCACATATCTGGTCATAACTACAGTGAGGGAGTACAAAGTGGGCATATGTACTGTGAGGGGCACAAAGATGGGCATAACTACTGTGACAGGGGCACAAAGATGGGCATATAAATTGTGAGGGGCACAAAGATGGGCATAACTGCTGTGACGGGCACAAAGGTGAGCATATCTACTGTGAGGGGGCACAATGGTGGGCATACCTACTGTGACAGTCAAAAAGGTGGGCCTAACTACAGTGAGGGGCCACAAGGAGGGCAGAACTACTGTGAAGGGGCACAAAGGTGGGCATAACTACAGTGAGGGGCCACAAGGAGGACATAACTACTGTGAAGGGGCACAAAGGTGGGCATAACTAATGTGAAGGGGCACAAAGGTGGGCATAACTACTGTGACGAACACAAAGGTGGGCATAACTACTGTGAGGGGCCACAAGGAGGACGTAACTATTGTGAAGGGATCACAAAGTGGGCATAATTACTGTGAGGGGGCACAATGTGGTCATTAGTACTGTGTGGCAGCACTTAGGGTAAACATGTCACTCTGTGAGTGACTGAGGGTGAGAGAAGCACTCAGGGCCCACAGGCAGCTCACCTTAAAGGGGTTGTCCGAGTTATTTTTTTGTTCTTTATATGTTTCTAACTTGTCAGGTATAACAACTTTCCCATATACTTTGTGTTTCTAAAGCTGCTGGTTTCTCAGAGTTGACTGAGGGTCACATGACCTGTGATGTCAGCTTATCTCCCTGGTCTGTGATGTTTCGTTCACAAGCCTCAGAGTTCAGATAAGAGTCTGTACACCAGACGTCACTGGCCACGCCCCCTTCTCTGCCGCTGCTGCTATCTGCTCTCCTTGGATTCCTTCAGATAAAACATTAACCCCTTCAGCCAGAACACACTGAGGGCTCAAGGCTTTACAACAAATAGTAGCTGCAGCAGTGAGAGGAGACAAATGCTGGGCAAGGAGCTATAGAGGAATTGTATTGTACAAGAACAGGTAGGGAGAATGTCCTGTGTGTATCAGCAGTGTCATTGTACAGCTGGGACTTGTAGTCCTACACATACAACATGCTGCTGAGTATCCCAGCAGGCAGACATGTACTCACAGCACTTATATTCACTGCCTTTGCAGAGAAGGGGGGAGGGGCAGAGATTGTTATTACTGCATGTAAACAAAGGCCAGAAGAGAACCAGGGAAATGAGGAAATATAGATTTTTTTTGCCTAAAACTTGCTAAACTTAGTTATATATTGCTACCCATCAGATTTACAGTGCTATATTTTTTTCCATAACTTGGACAACCCCTTTAAGGTCTCACCCCCCTCCCCTTTTTTTCTTCTGGTTCGGCACCGTTACTAGAGGGAAGGTGTGGCTTAGCAAAGTTGGGTTGACTTAGTGGAGTTGGGGATGTGGTATCAGGTGTCCTCTTTTTGGGGTTAAGCAAGTGGCCACCCTATCCCTAACCCATAAGGAAGGTGGCTCTTTGTGACACGCCCAGAGTTTCATCAATAACCCCCTAATGATTCTGATCCATTATGACATCCATTTTTGCAGATGACATTAAACTGTGTAAAGTAATTAACACAGAAGTGGACAGTACACTGCTATAGATGGACCTAGATAGATTGGAGGCTTGGGCAGAGAAGTGGCAGATGAGGTTTAACTCTGACAAATGTAAGGTAATGCACATAGGAAGGAATAATGCAAGTCACCAGTACATACTGAATGGTAAAACACTGGGTATCACTGACTCGGAAAAGGACCTAGGTATTTTAGTGAACAGCAAACTAAGCTGTAGAAACCAGTGTCAGACAGCTGCTGCCAAGGCCAATAAGATAATGGGTTGCATCAAAAGAGGCATAGATGCCCGTGATGAGAACATAGTCCTGCCACTCTACAAATCACTAGTCAGACCACACATGGAGTATTGTGTACAGTTCTGGGCTCCTGTGAACAAGGCAGACATAGCAGAGCTGGAGAGGGTTCAGAGGAGGGCAACTAAAGTAATAACTGGAATGGGTGGACTACAGTACCCAGAAAGATTATTAAAATTAGGGTTATTCACTTTAGAAAAAAGACGACTGAGGGGAGATCTAATAACAATGTATAAATATATCAGGGGTCAGTACAGAGATCTCTCCCATGATCTTTTTATCCCAAGGACTGTGACCGTGACGAGGGGACATCCCCTGCGCCTGGAGGAAAGAACGTTTGTCCACAAACATAGAATGGGATTCTTTATGGTAAGGGCAGTAAGACTATGGAACTCTCTGCCTGAGGAGGTGGTGATGGTAAGTTCACTAAAAGAGCTCAAGAGAGGCCTGGATGTATTTCTGGAGGGTAATAATATTACAGGTTATAGTTACTAGAGATCGGTTGTTGATCCAGGGAGTAATTCTGATTGCCTGATTGGGGTCGGGAAGGAATTTTTTCCCCTAAAATGAGGAAAATTGGCTTCTACCTCACAGGGTTTTTTGCCTTCCTCTGGATCAACTTGTAGGATAACAGGCAGAACTGGATGGACAGATGTCTTTTTTTCGGCCTTGTAAACTATGTTACTATGACATGCGCAGAAACCATCTATTATACCTGGATGATGCTGACCTGAACCACTGTGACATGTGCTCCATCCACTCTCGCTGGATGATGCTAGACTGTGACACACACAGTGTTCCATCTATAAGCCATAATGATTCTGGCCCTTAGTGACATGGGCAGTGTTCCATCCATAACCCTTAGTGATGCTGGCCCATTATCACATGCACAGTGTTCTATCCATTATCCATGGATGATGCTGGTCCATTGAGACACGCCTAGTGTTCCAACCATAACCCTTAAAGATGCTGGTCCATTTGACACATGCAATGTTTCATCCATAGCCCTTAATTATGCTTGTAACATGCGCATTATTCCATCCATAATCCTTAACCCTTTAATGACCAGGCCTGAAATGGCCTTAATTAGAGATGAGCGAACTTTCCAAAAATTTGATTTGGACGGTTCGCAGAATTTTACAAAAAGATTTGATTCGATCTGAATTTATTTGTGACAAATCACTTTAAAAAACAGCGATTTCCCAGCTGCAGAGAGCTTTTATATTGGTGTAGAACACTGTGCATTGCAGAAGAATGCATAGGTAGTGAAAATCGCTTCATACTTCACTTATTTAGTCAGTTATAGGGCCAAAACTGACCAAATAACTCAAGTGTGATCTCAGCCTTACAGGTCAATGTTCGTGTCAGGTATAAAGAATCGTGCAGTGGCCCAAGATTATACTATAGAACGCACTCCTTTTACACCATCCTCAGCTGATTCCACATAGATTTCTACAGAACCTGTTCTGTTACACGCTGAAACAAGGACAGGGTTTCAGCAGTAAGTTTGTGTTGATGTAACTGTTTATTTTGCCCTTCTTCTGATATGTCAGAAGGACGGAAAAATGAGAAACACTTCTCATCAGTCATAAGAGAACCCCCCAAAAAAACGGATCCTGTCATTTGAGCATCCACCTTCACACGGTCAGCATTTGCTCAGTAATCCATCAGTATTGCTAAGGCCAAAAAAAACAAAAACAGGAGTGGATCCAAAACAGAAATGACATGTGAATGGAAAGTTTGCATGTCTTCTGTGTTTTGTACCCACTCCTGCTTTTGGCTTCCAAATCATGAGCATATTCTGATGAAAAATAGAGACCGTGTGATAGTGGCCTTCTGGATCCTCCAAAGACAGGATCTGTTGTGTTTCTCATTTTTCCGTCCTTCTGACATATCAGAAGAAGGGCAAAATAAATTGTGATGTAAACAATGCCAAACAGGGACAATAGTGGCCCCGTCATAGCGTGGGGAGGGTGGCAACCTTGTGAGGAGTCAGCACAGTGGCTCAGTTACAGAGTGGTGAGGTGGCAACAGCATGAGGAGTCAACATAGTGGTCAGTTACAGAGTGGTGAAGTGGCAAACGCATGAAGAGACAACACAGTGGCCCAGTCACAGAGTGGTGAGGGTGGCAAACGCATAAAGAGTCAAAATAGTGGTCAGTCACAGAGTGGTGATGGTGGCAAACGCATAAAGAGTCAAAATGGTGATCAGTCACAGAGTGGTGAGGGTGACAAACGCATGAGGAATCAACATAGTGGTCAGTCACAGAGTGGTGAGGGTGGCAAACGCTTGAGGAGTCAACATAGTGGTCTAGTGACAGAGTGGTGAGATGGCAACCGGATGAGGAGTCAACATAGTGGTCAGTCAAGGAGTGGTGAGTTGGCAAAAGCATGAGGAGTCAACACAGTGGTCAGTCAAGGAGTGGTGAGGGTGGCAAATGCAGGAGGAGTCAATACAGTGGCCCAGTCACAGGGTGGGGGGAAACAGCAGCGGCAGTAACAGCACAAGAAGAGGGTTGGCAGTAGGAGAACATGGCAGCAGAGGCATCAGGTAGGTGGCAGCATCAGAATAGTGGCTGAAGCAGGTGACCAGAAGAAACGGGTCTCTTTTCACAAAGTTTGGGTGTGGCACCTAGAATGATCTTGCCTGATGCATCAGGCACTGGTGTGTTGAAATCCTGGCTGATCCACGCCTGATTCATCTTCACAAAGGTCAGTCTCTAAACATTTTTGGTGGAAAGGTGAGTTCTCCTTGGGGTAACTATGCCCGCAGCCGCTCTAAACACCCCCTCTGATGCCACACTACTGGCCGGGCAGGAAATCTTTTCCAGGGCAAACTTGGCCAGTTGTGGCCACAAATCAAGTTTGGCTGCCCAGTAGTCCAGGGGATCTAAGGATGTCGGGTAGCAGGATGCAGTCTAAGTATGCCACCACCTGCTGGTTCAGCTCCATGTCTTGCTGCTGCTGGTGGGAGGTTTCTTCAGTAGGTGGGTGAAGAAAATTCCTCATTAGAGACTCCAGACTTAAGTTGCTGCTGATGGAGCTGGTACTGCTCCTGCCCCCACACCCCCTTCCAGCAGCCATGGCAGTGGAACGTGACTGCAGAGGCCCCCCTCCTGCTCAGACCCTCGCGAGGATGGGTGATGATGCACACAGGCAGCGGCCAACTGACTACATAGGATGTCTTAATAGTAGTTGAGTTTATCCTCCCTCTCAGTGAGTGGAAAAAAGTCCCCCATTTTGGAGCTGTAGTGAGGGTCTAACATGGTGGAGAGCCAGAAGTCATCCCTCTGCCGAATGGTGATAACATGGCTGTCACTGCGAAAGTACCTCAGCATGCATCTGGCCATTTGCGGACTACCTGCCTCCATTTCCACTATATACTGCCACAGTGACTTGTCCAGAAAAGCCACCAAATTTCTGTATACATTGCTTGTGCGTGAATGTCCTCTGCTCCCTGTCCAGCCAGATTTATCAACATGCTCCAGGATGTGAAAGAGTGGAATGGCGTCATTCATCCTCAAAGGCCTCCTCAAAGGGCCTGAGCAAACGTCAGGTGTCATGCATGAAGTGGCACAGGGGAGTATCCCTGTCCGCCTGCATCATCAAGAAATCGTTCATGGCCTTCCTCTGCTCATATAATTGGTCCAACATGTGGAGAGTGGAGTTCCAACATGTGGAAACGTTGCATATGAGGTGTTGTTAGGGAACACCATTCTGCCTTTGCAGCTCAAGGAGGTTTGGCTGGGTATGAGTGGCTGAAGTGTACAGTTTCCTGGCCAATTTCAAGACATCTTGCAGTTGGGTGGAAGACTTGAGGAACCGGTTTACAACCAGATTAAAGACGTGCGCCATTCAAAACACATAGGTCAGCCCTCCTTGACGTAGCGCCGACACAATGTTCTTCCTGTTATCGGTGACCATGATTCCGACCTTCAGTTGGCAAGGAGACAGCCAGGATTCGATTTCCTCTTGAAGGACGTGGAGCAGTTCCACCCCAGTGTGACTCAGTTCGCCAAGGAAAACCAGTTGCAGAACAGAGTGACACTGCCGTGCTCTGCACTGGTGGTATGCTGGAGTAGCACTCCGAATTGTGTCTGCAGTAGAGGCTGAGGACAAAGTGGAAGATGAGGAAGCAGAGGAGGACATTGGTGCAGGACCCACAGCTTGAGAACATGGAGGCGGCAGTGCCATCACCTGGCCAAGTTGCTGGTGTGGCTGGGCAGGAACCACATTTACCCACTGGGCCATAAAGGACATATATTGTCTTTGACCGTAGTTACAGCTCCACATGTCGGCACTGCCGTCAACTTTAACAGACACCGACAGGCTCAAGGAGTGGCCCACCTTCTGTTCAACATATGTGTGCAGGGCTGGTACAGCGTTTTTGAAGAAGCAATGACGGCTTGGGACTCTCCACCTTGGCTTGGCACAAGCCATCAGTTCTCTTAAAGGTGCAGAGTCCACCACATGGAAAAAGAGCGACTGTTGTACCAGCAACTTGGCCATTGGATTAGTGCACCGTACTGTTGTCTTTGCAATCGCCTCGGTGATTGATTGCTGATGAAACGAGTGACGAGGAGTAGGAGCATCAGGACCAGTAGACAATGGGTAAGAAACACAACTCCCTTCTGCTGAGGTGGTGGAGCCTTGACTGCAGGAGAAGGGGTGCGGGCCACTGGGTAATGCAGCGGTTGCTGCGTCAGGCTGTACCACTACGTTAGTGCCACGGTTTTCCCAGGCCACTTTATGTTGATGCTGCATGTGATGACGCAGGGCTGTGGTGCCAACATTGGCCACGCTTTACCTTCTGCCCACAGATTCTACAAATGGCCACCATGATGTCCTCTGGCAGCTTGATGAAAAATTCCCACACTGATGAGTATGGCATTCCCCCCCCATTCATACTCCGTCCTGACTGCCTGCTACCGCTGCCTCCGCGAACTCATGCACCGCTAGTTCTTTCCGGACAGGTAGGCTCCTGTGTAGACGTTTGGCTCCAAATCTCACACTGCTGCCACCCTGCTGACTCACAGCCACGCTACCACCCTGCTGGCTCAGCCATTGCCTCATACACAAGCTGTCACCTTCTTCTCCTGATGATGATGAAGCCCCCTCTTCACCTGGCTCCCACATGCGATCAGCTACTGTCTGCACATCACTTATGTCACCCTCACAGGTCCCACTCGACTCTCATTGTTGCTACTTGCCCGCCTACAGGAGGAAGCAGTGGATCTCTTCTCCAGATCATGGATGGGCAGTAGCTGATGACTGTCCTCTAGAAGCTCGTCCTCGCTGAAAAGTAGAGCCAAGCCAACGGCATACAATACTTCTTCAGCAGAAGGAACCGAAAGTGAAAGAGGCAGGTTCAGGACAGGTGTGGTCACAGAGCTTGTTCCCTGGCCATGGTAACTAAGTGTGGTGTCAGAGGATCCCACTGAGATGAGGTAGAAGACTGAGTTAACCATTCAAGGACAACTGGGTTGCTAGTCAAAGCATGACCGCTAGACGACACTGGCAGATATTGCCTGTCGATGCGACTTCTGCTACCACCTCCCCTTCTTCTGCTGCTACTTCTGCCAGCTCCAGAAACATTTTGGCCACTGCACATTCCCTTAGAAGGGTCTGTCACCTATCTGTCGGAAATTTATTGTAACTGTAAGGGTAAAAGAGCAGTAGTGTCAGGCCGCAATTTCACACCAACTCTTCAAGTAGGGATTAATCGATATATTTACGTGTAATATAATTTTGGCTCCCTAAAATCTGTAGTGTCAGGCCTCAATTTCACCCCAGAATGGATGTACAGATATATAACAAAAACCCCAAAACTTGTTGGATGTGGATGTACTTATGGATGGATGTACTTATGTATAAAATATAAACACCCCAAAACTTGTATCAGACCTCAATTTCACCCTAGAATCATGGATGAATAATAAAATAAAATCCACCCCAAAACTTGCAGTATCAGGCGCAATTTCGCACCAATTCCACAATTAAGGATTGACGGATATACTTATGAATGCTACAACTCGAGCAACCTAAAATGTGTGGTATCAAGCTGTAATTTCACCCCAGTTAGACAATCAAGGATTAAAAGATTGAATTAAATATAAAAAACTGTGAACACCCCAAATGTTACCCCACTTATATTTAAAATAAAAACACCCCAAAACTTGTATCAGACTGCAATTTTCCCCAAAATCAAGGATTAATGGATGTACTTATATATAAAATAAAAACACCCCAAAGCTTGTAGTATCAGACTACAATTTCACCCCAGAATCAAGGTTGAATGGATATACTTATATATAATAATGTATATATTTATATATGTACTTAATATATATAATAATGAATAAAGTCTTTCCTAATCACTGTCCCTAATGCCTGTAATGTCTCTCCCTGCACTAAGTTCACTGGAAAATGGCAGGGACCGGGCAGGAAGAGGCTTTTTATAGGGCTGTGACATCACAGGGGGTGGCTATCTGCTGATTGGGTGTCTGCATGGCATTATGGGTGCTCCCTTATCCCCGGGCTTCTTATTTCCTCTTTCTAACATGTGCAGCAGCCATTTTAGAAAAAATGCAATTTTCTTTTTACGAAGCACGAGGAAATTCAACTACGGGGCAAATCTAATTTTTCCTGAAATTTGGATCGAATTACACTTCGTCAACTTCGATTCGCACATCTCTAGCCTTAATTACCCAGCCAGATTTTAGAAATTTGCGTTGTGTGACTTTATCAGAGAATAAATCATTAACGGCATTACATATCCAAGTAATTTTTTCCTCACATATTACACCTATGCAATTTACATATATTTACTACAAATTAAACAAAATTATGATTTATTTTTTACAAAAATGCACTTTTTGCTCATTTTAACTGCAGTATATACGTTATACACATACATACTGTACAAAAATGTTATCAGATATATATTTTCATGGGTTTACTTTATATTGAAAACAATTTAAAAAAAACATTTTTTTCATTTTTGAACAGTTTAGAAGACTTTTTTTTAGAAGACAATTTTTTTTAACTTTTAACTGAATTTTTTAAAATTTAGAAATATAGCATGTTTTCCTGCATTGAACCAAGTTTGCACAAGCTGACAGGTGTCAGAATGATTAAAACCCCTAAAGTGATCCCATTTTCTAAACTAGACCCCTTAGAGGGCTGTCCTAGGGGTTTTTGTAGGAATCATTGCAATGTAAGTGCATTTTTTTTTTACAAATGTGTTAATTTAGACAGATTTTTTGCACAGCCCACACCAAAATGAAGAAATGCACCCTACATTGTGTCACCCTATTTCTCTCATTTTCAGAAATATCACCATTGTGGCCTTAAACCTGTGTCTGGACACACGACAGTCCCAATGTACACTTGTACAGGCATAGAGCTGCTAAAATGATAAAGTCCACTTAGAAATTACCCCATTTTATAAAATGGCCACCTTAGAGGGCTGTTTTAGGGGTGTAGTGAGTATTTTGGCCCTACAGTTTTTTTTTGTAGGAATCAATGCAATGTAAGTGAAAAAAACAAATGGGATCATTTATTAAGACCGGTGTTTTAGGCGCCGGTCTTAATACCCCTGCATTGGTGCTTGATACGCCTAAGCAATGTAGAGACGCCGACCTCAGAAAAGCAAATCTATTAGTTCTTTATTCTCAAATTGAGGTGAATAAGCTGTGTAATCTAACCGTTATTTGGGTGTCCACCTTGTTTAACAGATAAGCAATTCTATTACGCCTTGGGTGTATAACCTGTGTAATATAATCATTAGTGTGGTGTCTACCTGATTTCATAGATAAGTAATTCCATAAGGCCATTATTCTCATATTGGGGTGAATAAACAGTGTAATATAACTGTTAGTGTGGTGTCCACCTGATTCCATACATAAGCAATTCCATTAGATCTTGATTATTATATTGGGGTGAATAAACAGTGTAATATAACTGTTAGAGTAGTGTCCACCTTGGGGGGCCAGAGCCAGCATCTGAACCAGATGGCCACATTTTGCTGAGCTTTGTGACTTATTCTGCTGTGGACGCTGCTAACGACAGCACACAGAAGCAGAGATGGTCAAGATCGGAGGACCCAAGCCCAGTGACCTGGGTTTACCAGCTAAGACCCTGAATCAGAACCCAGGCATGACGAAATACCTGAAAAAGCAATTGAGCACTTCAGCTCCCAAAGAAGCCAAGATGGTGGTGGCATGCTGCGCTGCAGACAACGCTGCTGAGGGTATGTCAGAGGGGTACAGTGTTGCCGAAGAGGCCGGAGAGACTCGTAGCCTAACAGTTTACAGCCGCTTTATTAAACAAGCACTGGAGGAGGCTTTGGGACTCAGGAAATATAGCATATAGGCCATCGAGTTGAGAACCTAGAAACAATGAAGGCCTCCTCCATTGAACATAGTGCTTCTGTCCAGGGGAGTAGCTAAAGGCTCATGGGCCCTGGTGCAAGAGTTCAGCTTGGGCCCCCCCCCCTCAGCACTGGTGCACCTAGCTTTTCTGCCGGTGAAATCAAAAACTGAACCCCCCTCCCCCATGCCAAATTCTCACCCTAACCTTTTTCCTCCTAACATTATGTATATCACTACAGAACATACAGGGTAAGGCTACATTCACACGTTGTTTTTGCAGCCTCCAATCTGCATATTTTGCGGCTCAGATGCGGACCCATTCACTTCAATGAACACTGTGTGCTGTCCGCATCTGTATATCCATTCCTATTTTTGTCCGTTTGGCGGACAAGGATAGGCATTCTTACAGTGGATCTGCAAAAAAAAACGGATGCCATACGGAACATCATCCTTTTTTTGCGGATCCGCAATTTGCAGACTGCAAAACACAAAGTTCGTGTGAATGTAGCGCCCCATACCTCTTACATCCAGTATAATACAGCCCCATACCTATTACATCCAGTGACGTCTCCTCTGATGTAGATCTTCTCTTTCCTCATCTTCTCCTTTCAGACCAGACACCATTATTCAGCCATTTCTCATCTCTGCAGTTTGACAGAAAAAAATCTTAGTTTACTACTTTTCCATCATCCTCCCGTCTTCTGGACAAATCATCCTACCACCCCCAGTACTGCGCCACTAGTACCACACAGATAGTGCCCTTCAATAATTATTGGCACACAGTGTCCTAAAATAACTGCGCCCAGCAAATAGTGTCCTGTAATAGTGTAAACATAACGTGCCCCAGAAATAACTGCGCCCCCAGTGCCCCCATGTGCCAGTAAAAATGCCCCCAGTGCTCCCGTGCCATTAAGAAATGCTCCCAAGTGCCAGTAACAAATGCCCCCAGTGCCAGTAACAAATGCCCCCAGTGCCCCATGTGCTAGTAAGAAATGCCCCCAGTGCTCCCGTGCCATTAAGAAATGCCCCCAAGTGCCAGTAAAAATGCCCCCAGTGCCAGTAAAAATGCCCCAAGTGCCCCCATGCCATTAAGAAATGCCCCCAAGTGCCATTGAGAAATGCCCCCAGTGCCAGTAAGAAATGCCCACAGTGCCCCCATTTGCCAGTAAGAAATGCCCCCAGTGCCCCCATGTGCCAGTAACAAATGCCCCCAGTGCCCCCATGTGCCAGTAAAAATGGCCCCAGTGCTTGTAATAATGCCCCGGTGCCAGTACAAATGCCCCCAGTGCCCCCCAAAATGCCCCCAGTGCCCACTTTTGCCGGTAAAAATGCCCCCAGTGCCCCCATGTGCCAGTAAAAATGCCCCCAGTGCCCCCCATGTACCAGTAAAAATGCCCCCAGTGCCCCCAAAAATGCCCCAGTTCCCCCTTTTGCCGGTAAAAATGCCCCCATGTGCCAGTAAAAATGCCCCAAAAAATGCCCCCAGTGCCCCCTTTTGCCAGTAAAAATGCCCCCAGTGCCCCCATGTGCCAGTAAAAATTCCCCCAGTGCCTGTAATAATGCCCCCAGTGCCAGTAAAAATGCCCCAGGAGACGCCTCTCCCTCCCCTGCCCCGCAGTACAGGCATCTGTATTGCCGTCCTGAGGACGGCGATACAGATGACTATGGAGATGAGCGCTTCCACAATAGAAGCGCTCATTTCCCTCTGCCCCGCCGCCGCCCCCAACTGTGCGCAGGGCCGCGCCGCACCTGCCTAATTGGCGGTGCGGCCCTGCAAGTGGCAAGGGGGCCCTCAGGCCCCCTTGGCTTCGGGGTCCGGTCGCAACTGCGACCGCTGCGACCTCTATAGCTACGCCACTGCTTCTGTCTCCCTTTGCCAATCTCACAACAACAACCTTCTCTTTAGGGGGGTCCCTGAGTCTGTTGTCCCTGAATTCATTCCTGCCACTGTTAGGCTACTTTCACACTAGCGGTTTTTTATTCCAGTATTGAGTTCCGTCATAGGGGCTCAATACCGGAATAAAACGCTTCAGTTTAGTCCCCATTTATTGTCAATGGGGACAAAACTGAACTGAAGACAGTGGAATGCTCCTAAAATCATTCCGTCTTCAGACCGTCTTCAGACCAGGCATCCGCACCAAGATGGATCTGTCATGACCCCCAATGGGGACGGATCCGTTTGGTGTGACACAATGGTAAACGGATCCGTCCTCCATTGACTTTCAATGGAGTTCATGATGGATCCGTCACCTGCACACATACATACACACACACATACAGACATACACATAAACATACACAGACATATACACATACAAATACACATACATACTTATATGCTCCCGGCAGGTCTCCACAGTGCAGGAGGTACAGGACGGCGCACACATAGGACGATTCCCCACAGCGCCCAGCAGAGGGCGTTGTGGGGAATTGTCCTATGTGCGCGCTGTCCTCCTCCTGTACTGTGCTGCGCTGAGCTGCCGGGAGCATGTAAGTATGTATGTGTCTGTGTGTGTGTGTGTGTCTCTGTGTATGTACTGTGTGACGTGTGGAGCTGGAGCGCGGTTCCGGCCCCACACAAGCACCTGCGGCAGCACGGATCCGGCGGCACTCTTCACCTGCCGGATCCGTGCTGCCGGTAGTGTGAAAGAGGCCTTAAACAGATTGCAGCCATTTTGCTTGGGGAAGACAAATCCTCTACAATTACTATAGAGCATGCCCACCGAGCTCTACGCCAACAACCCAAGGACTCAGAACCTCCAAGGGACATTATATGCATGTCCATGTTAAAAGTTCCAAGATAAAGAGATGATCCTCTCTGTAGCCAGATCTCCATTACACTTGGAGAAGCTGCCATATCAATCTATCAAAACCTCTCCCCAAATACTTTATAGAAAAGGAGAGCCCTCAAATCACTTACCGATCTCCTTAGAGAAAAGAATATACTATATCGCTGGATTTTTCCTTTTGGACTTTCCTTTTCATTTTCTGGTCACCGTGTTGTCATTACCTTCTATTCTCTGAGGCATACACAGTAATAGACATTTCTCCATTGGAAATAGATAATTGGGACAGAGTTTCAGACATTGCTAACCTACCTGAGCTCCCCAAGCTTCAGTCGTGGGAACATGCCTCTACTGCTAAGCAACAACGTCTCTAGAGGAGAAGTGACAACCTGACTCCCAAGATTTCTTGGTCCTCTAACTGACATTGGGGTCATTCCTCTGCTCTGGCTCTGTGCCTCCTTCTCTGACTGTCCCTTCTGGCTACTGTAATTACACCACTTTCTTTCTTTTAGCTTCTGTAAAGGCCTTTCCTCCTCCTCCTGCTATACTTTTCACACCCCCTGGTGTTTCTTACCTTCAGTATTCTCTCATTCTGCTTTCTTAATCCAATTTCTGTAACGTCCTGCTAACATTTTATGGTCCACAAGATAGCAGGACCGTAATGTTACTTACAATTCTCTCCCCCCATAGTCGCCTTTTGGAGCCTCCTACCTATCACAATATGTGTACTGCTACTTTTATTTATTGTTTTATTTCTGTTTTTGTTTTTCATCTGGTGTGTCTCTCCCAACTGGACAGACCTGGGGCCCTCTTCCCTCAGGGCAGCTTCAACCCTATGTTCCCATTGAACTGGCAAACATTAGTTGTTTTCTTTGCTTTATATTTGCTCTTAGTGCCTTCTAGTTATCTCTCATGACTGACTTACACATTGTTTCATATAATGCTAAGGGCTTGAGGTCTCCTTCTAAGAGGTGCCAGATTTTTTCTCTCCTTTGGAAAGAAAAGTGCTCAACTGTTTTCCTACAGGAGACTCACTTTAAACATGGCAACTACCCTAACCTCTCTTTTTCCAGGTTTCCAACCTGGTATCATTGTGGAACTGGGGGAGCAGTCTCGAGGGGAGTCAGCATAGGTTTCCGCAGGGGTTTTCCATTCATTTATAAAAATCATATACAGGACCTGAAGGTCGCTATATTATTTTGAAGGGCTTTGTTGGACAAACATTATATACTTTTGTTAATGCATATGCCCCTAACAATGATCAGGTTACTTGGCTTCTGTCCCTCTTATCACTGATAGAAACTTATAGGGAGGGAGTTCTTGTTTTTGCCAGGGATCTCAATGTGGCCCTCAACCCACTCATTGATACTTCCTCTAAAAAGTTGCCTTTTTCATCTAGGGCGCTCAAAGCCCTACATGTTCAGTTGTTTGATTTGGGTTTAGTTGATGTTTGGCGTTGCATCAATCCTATTCTGATAGATTACCCTTTTTACTCTGCAGCAAGTAACTCATATAGTAGAATAGAATAAGTCTTCGTGTCAAAGGAGCATCTGCAACTGTGCCTCTCTTCTCGGAATGGTAATATGACCTTGTCTGATCACTCACCAGTTTACTGTGATATCTGCCCTAACCTCAGGTCTAGTAAGATGTTACATTGGAGGTTCAATGAGTCCTTGTTGGGTAACGAGAAACATAGAAAACATATTGTATCCCTACTTGTGGAATATTTCTCAGTAAATAATACCCCAGAGGTATCTCCTCATGTTTTATGGGATACTCACAAAGGCCCTGATTTATCACACCTTCACTCCAGAATTCTGTCTTCAAAAAGTCGCACGATAGGGCTTTTGCGACTTTTTTGCGCAATTTTTTGCGACTTTTTGCATGTGTACACCACTCACTCCAGTTTGTAATATGGGTGGAAAAGTGGGTGTGGTTAGCCATGTTAATGAGTTTCACTCCAGATTTATCATTGCGACTTTTTTAAAAAAGTCGCAAAATAGTCGCAATCTCACTCCAGGAGGAGGGTGGAGTAGGAAAAGTGGAGTAGCTTCTCTAGACAGAAGTGTTAGGTTTAAGGACAAGTCACATTTATCAAACAACCTGTGACGTTTGATAAATGTGGCACAAAGTACTCTAACATAGATGCAAGCAAAACTGACTTCAAATATTCTCCTAATGATAAATTCCCCCCAAAGTGTTTATCAGGCTTATTAGCCTCTGCTGATTTTTAAGGAAAGAGGCTGATAAGAAACTTTATTCACTTCTGACACGGATTCACACACTGGAAAAACCCATAGTCTTTAGCACCACCTTTCTGAGCTTACCTCTCTCAGAACTGAACTAAATAATCTTCTAAATTAACGTTCTGCAAAGTTCTATTTATTTTCCCAGCAAAAATTCTTTGCTCATAGTAATAAGGCCTCAAAATTCATGATGCAAAGAATTGAAAAGAGAAAAAACTATGTCTCATGCATTAAATCCCCTCAAGGGCCACAGCTTATTAGAGCTGATGATATTGCAGAGCAGTTCAAATATTTTTACATATCACTCTATAATTTACTCTCCTCTGAGTTGCCTGGCACTTCCTTGGACAGAGAGGCTAATATTCGGAGCTTCCTTGACACCCTTGACCTTCCTCACTCTCTCCTGAGCATCAAGACATATCATCTAAAACTTTTACCCTCTCTGAATTGACCAAGGCCATGAAATCCTCCCCTACAGGGAAGTGCCCTGGCCCTAATGGCCTTCCTATCTCTTACTACTCTGCCATTCAGGATACCCTCCTTCCCTTTCTCCTCCCTGTTTGCAATCTCACTTTGCAGAACCAACCAGTCTCGACTGATAAGACTAGTGCAATGATATCAATCATCCCTAAGGAAGGCAAAGACCCTGCTTCTTGTGCTAATTACTGTTCTATCTCTTTATTGAACATTGACTCCTGGCTAAAATATTAGCTACCAGACTTCATTGCAAACTTTGTTGCCTGGTCTTGTCCACTCAGATCAGGTTGGCTTTGTGAAGGGTCGACAGGGGAAGGACAATACCATTAAAGTACTAAACGCTTTGTACTATGCCTCCCATAAGTCTATTCCTCTAGTTCTCCTAGGCACCATTGCCGAGAAAGCCTTTGATAGAATTGACTGGTACTTTATTAGACTAACCCTTTCCAAATTCCAGTTACCTGATCCATTTTTGCTATGTATTCTAATACTTAGCATCTGTGGTGGTCAATGGTGTCTCATCCTCCCAATTTAATATTAACAATGGCACCAGATAAGGTTGTCTTCTTTCCCCATTTATTTTTTTTGCTAGTTATGGAAACTGTTATGCAAACCTTTTGACAATAACGAGGCATTAAGGAACTTTCTGTGAGTGGCTGAGAAATCAAACTAGCTGCCTTTGCAGATAATCTCCTGCTTCTCACAACAAATCCTATCACATATATGCCTTATAGTGTCTATGCTCCAACATTTCAGCTCATCTAATTTCAAGGTTAATCCGAATAAATCCCAAATTCTGCATATTGGCTTCTCTCCCTCTATAATTTCAACCCTTCAGTTAGACTCCCCATTTGACTGGCACTCCCAACACTTAACTTATTTAGGTATTAAGCTATCGCCACATCTCCCTGATTTATTTTGACTTAAAGGGGTATTCCGGTAAAGTAACTTAATTTTTGAAAAACTGCATTAAAGCTGCAAACCGTGACCCAACCAGAACTCATACCTATATATATAACCAGAGCTTCATTTTACCTTACAATCCATTTGTCTCACTCCTGTGTGAGCCTGCAACACACTGAGAGTGTCATGGCTCTTGATCTTCCCTCACAAAACGTCAAAGACTACAATACTCACAATGCCTAGCTTCCCTGCTGTGAGTTCATGCTCGTTCATGAGTGCTGATGTTTACTGATTGGCTGCCTGCTATTCCAGTTAGGTCATGCCCCCTCTACTCAGTAATCAGCAGAACGCTAACTTGTGCAAAGATGGTGAGTCTTCCTAAATGTTACTACTGTTCCTATGCCCTACTGTTCCTATGCCCTATATTAGTTTAAAAAGAGCTCTGCCCAGATGTGTGCCCCCTGACAGGAGCTCTACCCAGATGTGTGCCCCCTGGCAGGAGCTCTGTCCAGATGTGTGCCCTCCTCACAGCGTTTATGTGTAGTCCACAGTTCTATGCTTCACTTCACTGCCTGTACTCTGGAGCGCACTGTATCAGAGTATACAGACAGGCTGTGCGCTCCCATTCACAGATATCAGGCAAGACCAGCTCCCTGTCAAGGACAAGGAGTGGGAGGGGCTTAACTCCGGTAACAGTGTAATCGCAATTCTCGCGATACTCTTCTTCTTTGTGTGGTGCCAAATCGATTGGAAGAATTAGTATGCGCGCCATACTGCTTTCACAATGATACCAAAACACACAAGATGGTTTCATGGAAAATACTTCACATCCCCCAAGCAAGAGCCCGTTTATTAAAGAGACAGTCACTTATATAGTAGTTATGACATAGACAAAAATGGGTGTTACTTAAGCAGAGTGATTGGTTCTTTGACACAAGCTGAGTTCATTGGTTCATTTGAAAGAGGCAAATTCACATGTCTTAAAACAAAGAAAGTGTTCACGTGACTCACATAGCTAATTAGCTGCCATCTAGTGGTCAAAGACTAGTAGTACAGGTTTTACACAATATATATAAAAACCTATCTCTCACAACAGAGGGAGGGGCTGAGCTCCGGAAAGAGAGGTGGGGAGGAGGGTATTGCCGGGGCTGGATGAAGTGCAGCTTATCTTGCTGCTGGCCACCGTTTCAGTGCTGGTGCCCTGGAGAACACAGCATCAGAGTGGCAAGAGGAGCTCCTTGTCAGGAGAAGGGGGAGGCTGAACTCCTGTAAGGGGAGGAGGGGGGGGGATGATTATTGCCTGCAGCTGGATGAAGTGCAGGTTATCTTATCGCTGGCCACCCTTTCGCTGCCTGTACTCTGGGGCGCACAGTATCAGTGTATACAGAGAGACTGTGCGCTCCCTTTCACAGCAGGCAAGACAAGCTCCCTGTCATGAGGAGGAGGGGGGAGAACTGAACCAATCACAGGCTACTACACAGCAACCAATAGCAGATGGCCTGTTGCATCTCACTACCTGAACGTGCAGGCTCCTTTTGTTTCACAACACACTTTGCTAGAGAACACTGAGCATGCGCGACCTGACAAAGGCTCAGAACTACAGGTCGATGCCATGGTGATTTATGAGGAAACAGTGGGAAGCAGAGGAAGACAACTACTTTTATAACTACTGAATGGTGAATATTTGAAATTTACATTATATTAGGTAACTATTGATGATGCATTAGTCTAAAACATGTTATATTTTTAGTAACCGGAATACCCCTTTAATCATCTACCTCTACTACATTCCATGATTTCCCAGCTGGACTCTTTGTACTTCCCTTACCTCTCTTGGTTTGGGAAAAAGAATGTAGTCATGTCTTTGGTGATACAGAGACTTTGGTGAATCCAGAGGAAAAAAAAAGACAGACTGGTTTGCGGTTCCCACTTATAAAAGCAGAGACAATACGCGAGTTTGAGCGTTCGCGTGTTTGACTTTTAAGTGTGTGGTTGAATTAAGTGTGTGACTTTCGATTACGTGAGGGAGTATCTGTGAGAGCTAATTTATTTGTTGCATTGCTGAGTGGCTGTGCCTGACTTTATTGTACTCTATACCAAGTCAGAGCAGTGTAGTCTAGCTCATACACTGTGACTTGCTTTTGCTGCCAGCTTTATTCCATAGCAGCTAAGAGTAAACGTGATTGCACTATTTTTTTTTCCTTTCTCTTCCTTCTCCAGGGTGCTGCACAGGTGAGTAATTAGGGTGTGGCTATCTAATTAGGAGAAGTTAAATAGCCAGTCTTGTGGGCAGTTCAGTCCTTTGAATCCAGAGGAAAAAAAAACAGACTGGTTTGCGGTTCCCACTTATAAAAGCAGAGACAATACGCGAGTTTGAGCGTTCGTGTGTTTGACTTTTAAGTCTGTGGTTGAATTAAGTGTGTGACTTTAGATTACGTGACTTCAGATTCGGGAACTTTAAAAAGGACTTTTTATTGTATTGTATTTTTTCGCTTTTGCTTGTGTAATCCCCATTAGCATGGCTTCCATCATTGACAGCGCAGTCCAGTGCACATCTTGTCTGATGTATGCAGTCCTGGAACAGCCGTTTAAGGGTGAATATATTTGTTCAAAATGTGAGCAAATTGTCCGCTTGGAATCGCACATCATGTATCTAAGCGGGCGAATTTCAACGCTGAGAAGCACTGACAATTTGGAAAAGAGTTTGCTGCTCAGTGAGAAAGCACTCTATGGAGTAGATGTGGGGGAGGATGGTAGTGAGGAGGCCCAGGAAAGTGAGGTAGCTAGCTGGGTAACAGTTAGAAAGCGGGTTAGAGGGAAAAGTGCCAGGGAGGCTAGCCTTGATCTGACACACCCCAACAAGTTTGCAAGTTTGGCAGATGAGGGGGATGTTACTTCAGGGATAGCACTGCTGTAGCCGGACACTTCCTCTGCCAGTCAGCTCCAGTAAGCAGGGGGACAGAAGAGCAGGGCAGGCTAGACAGGTGCTGGTAGTGGGCGACTCAATTATTACGGGTACAGAGAGGGCAATTTGTCACAAAGACCGGGATCGTCGCATGGTGTGCTGCCTTCCAGGCGCTCGAGTTCGGCACATCGCGGATCGGGTTCACAGATTACTGGGAGGGGCTGGAGAAGATCCAGCATTCATGGTCCATATCGGTACCAATGACAAAGTTAGAGGTAGGGGGAGCGTCCTTAAAAATGATTTTAGGGATTTAGGGCATAAGCTTAGGGCAAGGACCTCCAAGGTAGTGTTTTCCGAAATACTGCCTGTACCACGAGCCACACAAGAAAGGCAGCGGGAGATTAGGGAGGTAAACAAGTGGCTCAAGAACTGGTGTAGGCAGGAGGGATTTGGGTTCTTGGAGAACTGGGCCGACTTCTATGTCGGCTACAGGCTCTACCGTAGGGATGGGCTGCACCTCAATGGGGAAGGGGCAGCTGTTTTGGGGGAGAAGATGGCTAGAAGGCTGGAGGAATGTTTAAACTAGGGACTGGGGGGAGGGTAACTACATTATAGGAGGGGAAGATAGTGCAGATAGAG
The DNA here is from genome assembly GCA_900303285.1 of Rhinella marina. Taxonomy (NCBI): domain Eukaryota; kingdom Metazoa; phylum Chordata; class Amphibia; order Anura; family Bufonidae; genus Rhinella; species Rhinella marina. The sequence continues at coordinate 35,040 of ONZH01028396.1, read as the reverse complement.
ACTTGGGGCAAGGTAATAGAACTGGGGGAGGAATGGAAGGAGGAACTAGAACATATCAGAAGGAAAGGTGTAGTATTAATTGTATGTACACTAATGCCAGAAGCCTAGCTAATAAAACTGGTGAACTGGAATTAGTGATGTGTGAGGAGAACTATGACATAGTGGGAGTAACTGAGACATGGCTGGATGATAGCTATGACTGGGCAGTCAAAGTACAGGGTTACAATCTTTTTAGAAAGGATCGTCAAAACCGGAGAGGGGGAGGGGTCTGCCTTTATGTAAAGTCGTGCCTAAAGCCCACACTCCGGGAAGATATAAGTGAGGGACATAAAGATGTGGAGTCACTGTGGGTAGAAATAAATGGAGCCAAAAACAATAATAAAATACTAATAGGGGTTTATTATAAACCACCCAATATATCAGAGACCACAGAAAATCTACTTCTAAACGAAATAGACGAGGCGGCAAATCATAATGAGGTCGTTATTATGGGGGACTTCAACTACCCAGATATAGACTGGGAAACTGAAACCTGTACATCTCATAAAGGAAACAGGTTCTTGGCAATAACCAAAGACAATTACCTTTCCCAACTGGTTCAGGACTCCACTAGAGGGACGGCTATACTGGACTTAGTATTAACCAATAGACCTGACAGAACAACAGATGTGCAGGTTGGGGGACACCTGGGAAACAGTGACCATAACATAATAACCTTCCAATTGTCATTCAAAAGAGTGTTTCTTCAGGGAGGAACAAAAATACCAAACTTCAAAAAAGCTAAATTTAGCCAACTAAGAGAGGCCATAGGCCTAACTAACTGGGACAAAGTCCTCAAAAATAAAAATACAGCCACAAAATGGGATATTTTTAAAAGCATCCTAATATCTAATAGTGAGAGGTACATACCGTATAGGAATAAAATGATAAGAAACAAGAAAAAAACAATGTGGATAAATAGAACTGTAAAGAAAGCAATAAATGACAAAAAGAAAGCATTTAAATCACTAAAACAGGAGGAGAGCAAGGAAGCATTGAAAAACTATAAGGAAAAAAATAGAATATGTAAAAGACAGATAAAAGCAGCCAAACTAGAGACCGAGAGATTAATTGCCAAAAAGATTAAAACTAACCCTAAAATGTTCTTCAATTATATAAATACTAAAAAGTATAAACCTGAAGGTGTCGGCCCCTTACAGAGTAATGAGGGGGGAGTTGCAGAGAGAGATGAGGAGAAAGCAAAGCTACTAAATAACTTTTTCTCCACTGTATTCACTGAGGAAAATAAACTGTCAGATGAAATGCAGAGTATAAAAGTAAATTCTCCTTTAAAAGTGTCCTCTCTGACCCAGGAAGAGGTACAGCAACGTCTTAAAAATATTAAAATAGACAGATCACCAGGACCGGATGGCATACACCCCCGTATCCTAAGAGAATTAAGTAATGTCATCGACAGACCCTTATTTCTGATATTGAAGGACTCTATACTGACGGGGAGTGTTCCACAGGATTGGCGCATAGCAAATGTGGTGCCAATATTCAAAAAGGGTCCAAAAACAGAGCCCAGAAACTATAGGCCAGTAAGTTTAACTTCTGTTGTGGGTAAACTGTTTGAAGGTTTTCTGAGAGATGCTATCTTGGAGTACCTCAATGAAAATAAGCAAATAACTCCGTATCAGCATGGTTTCATGAGGGATCGGTCATGTCAAACCAATTTAATCAGTTTCTATGAGGAGGTAAGTTCTAGACTTGACCGCGGCGACTCAGTGGATGTCGTATATTTGGACGTCTCCAAAGCGTTTGACACGGTACCACATAAAAGGTTAGTATACAAAATGAGAATGCTGGGAGAAAATGTCTGTATGTGGGTAAGTAACTGGCTCAGTGATAGAAAACAGAGGGTGGTTATTAACGGTAGATACTCAGATTGGGTCACTGTCACTAGTGGGGTACCACAGGGGTCTGTATTGGGTCCTATTCTCTTCAATATATTTATTAATGATATTGTAGAAGGTTTGCATAGTAAAATATCAATTTTTGCAGATGACACTAAACTGTGTGAAGTAATTAACACAGAGGAGAACAGTGCACTGCTGCAGCAGGATCTGGATAGACTGGAGGCTTGGTCAGAAAAGTGGCAGATGAGGTTTAACACTGACAAATGTAAGGTTATGCATATGGGAAGGAATAATGCAAGTCACCAGTACATACTAAATGGTAAAGCATTGGGTAACTCTGACATGGAAAAGGACCTAGGAATTTTAGTGAACAGCAAACTAAGCTGTAGAAGCCAGTGCCAGACAGCTGCTGCCAAGGCCAATAAGATAATGGGTTGCATCAAAAGGGGCATAGATGCCCGTGAGGAGAACATAGTCCTGCCACTTTACAAATCACTAGTCAGATCACACATGGAGTACTGTGTACAGTTCTGGGCTCCTGTGAACAAGGCAGACATAGCAGAGCTGGAGAGGGTTCAGAGGAGGGCAACTAAAGTAATAACTGGAATGGGTGGACTACAGTACACAGAAAGATTATCAAAATTAGGGTTATTCACTTTAGAAAAAAGACGACTGAGGGGAGATCTAATAACTATGTATGAATATATCAGGGGTCAGTACAGAGATCTCTCCCATCATCTATTTATCCCCAGGACTGTGACTGTGACGAGGGGACATCCTCTGCGTCTGGAGGAAAGAAGGTTTGTACATAAACATAGAAGAGGATTCTTTACGGTAAGAGCAGTGAGACTGTGGAACTCTCCTGAGGAGGTGGTGATGGTAAGTTCACTAAAAGAGTTCAAGAATGGCCTGGATGTATTTCTGGAGGGTAATAATATTACAGGTTATAGTTACTAGAGAGGGGTCGTTGATCCAGGGAGTTATTCTGATTGCCTGATTGGAGTCGGGAAGGAATTTTTTCCCCTAAAGTGAGGAAAATTGGCTTCTACCTCACAGGGTTTTTTTTTGCCTTCCTCTGGATCAACTTGTAGGAAAACAGGCTGAACTGGATGGACAGATGTCTTTTTTCGGCACATTCGCAGCTTCATGTGGCAAGGCAGAGGCTCCCGGATCTCCTTTGACAAATTGTCTAAACCCAAGTTCCTGGGGGGTATAGATCTACCCGATCCAGAAATTTATATGAGAGCCATTCACCTTTGTAAAGTGATTGAGTGGATCCCAGTCTCTCCTCATAAAACCTGGTTCATTCTTGAAAATGCTTTCTTCCCTAACTCCATTAGAGCCTTGTTGTTGGTTAACTGGTCACTCCTTACTCATGCAGCTATACCTAATCCTTTGATATGTTCTACATTATGGGTCTGGGAGTGGTTCTTGGCCAATTGTTGGGCTATGCCTCTTCCTTCCTCCCTTTTATAGGTTAAGGATATTATAGCCTTGTGTCACGAGTGGGCTTGCGTCTGGTATCAGACGTTCTGCGCGGCTTTCAAAAGTGACATAATTTGACATGCTTTTCCCTTGGTTTGGTTGCTGTTTACCACACCTCTTCCCCTCAGCTGTTGTGGCTGTGGTAATTGTCTTTCCTCTATTTATTTATTCATTCATCTCCCAGGATTCACTGCGGTTTATACTTTCTGCTCACTTACTTGTTTGGAGCTGTTCTTGGCTGAGATCCAGTTGCTGCTATTTCTGCATAAAGATAAGTGTCATTTTCCCTATTGTGTTTATCCGTCGTTTGGAGTCTCTTATTCCTCCGTCCTGTTGGAGGAACGGGTTGACTTCTTCCCCTATCACTAACTACAGGGTCAGTTAGAAATTAGGTTCCTGTGTATGAACTCTCCTACCACCAAGGCCTGTTCATACTGGTAGTCTGCCAGGGCCTAGTCTCAGGGATTCCTGCAGGAGGTGACCATTTCCCTTCTCCGGTCTGTTAACTTCCCTCTTAAACTTGGTGTGGCTATACCCTCCCCACCAGAGCGTGACATTATAAACCGCCAAAACAAAAATTTATGTCATTTTTGTGCTGACATGGATGCTATTGCTGCACTTGCTGAACGGCTGCAGGGACTCAGTTTGGAGGTGGCTGACATCCGCAACCAGATTCAGAGACCACAGGCTGGTAGTTCTGGGGGTGCTGAGTGTCAGGCCTGTTTGGAGCCTAAGGTCCCCCTCCTGGATAGATTTTCTGGGGGACGTGATAATTTTGTTCTATTTAGGGAGGCGTGCAAATTGTATTTCAGACTGCGTCCACATTCTTCTGGTAATGAGGAGCAGAAGGTTGGTGTGGTCATCTCGCTGCTTAAAGGGGATACGCAGTCATGGGCCTTTTCTCTGCCAACCGGATCGCAGTCTCTCCGGTCAGTAGATTAATTTTTCAAGGCTTTAGGGATTATCTATGATGACCCGGATCATATCTCCCTGGCTGAGACCCAGATACGTGACCTTTGTCAGGGTGAGCGGCTGGTTGAGATTTATTGCTCTGAGTTTCGGAGGTGGGCGACCAATACTGAATGGAACGATCTGGCTTTACGTAGCCAATTCTGTCAAGGTTTATCTGAAAGGCTAAAGGACGCTTTGGCCTTTCAGGAAACCCCTGTGTCTTTGGAAGCCGCTATGTCTCTTGCTGTGCGCATGGATAGGCGCCTGAGAGAGCGATCTAGGGGCCCCCGCTCTCAGGACGTACTATCACATAGTGTACTGTCTTCCTATGACACTTTGGGTGAATATTCCCCTAGGTTGATGTCAGGGGACGAACCTATGCAATTAGGGGGAGCCACTCCTGTTTCCACTCGTAAACATTTTGGTAATAAGAAGGGTGTGTGTTTTTTCTGTGGTCAGAAAGGACACTTTATCAATGTATGTCCATGCTTTCAATCTCTAAAAGAGAGAAAAGAAAAGGGGGCGTTGAATTCTCATCTCACTCTTGGTGGAGTGGGTAGGGAGACTGAAAATGTGCATTTGTCTTCATCCTGTAGTACCCGTTTTCTCCTGACTGCCGAGGTGGCGCTAGAGTCAAAGGTTGTGAAAATTGAGGTGTTTATTGACAGCGGGGCAGGGGTGAACTTGATTGATGCTCAGTTTGTCTGTATGCATGGATTGTCGTCGAGTTCTTTGGATAAGAGGATTTCTGTGTTTGCCATTGATTCTGCACCTCTATCTCAAAAGTGTTTGTCTCAGATGGTGCATAATATCAAATTAAGAGTGGGTGAATTTCATCAGGAGCTTATTTCATGTTTTGTGTTGGAAGGTCTTCCTGCTCCTGTGGTTCTGGGTTTACCATGATTAAGCAAACATAATCCGTCCATTGACTGGCATACTAGACAAATTGTGGATTGGGGCGATTATTGTGTTGACAATTGCCTTAATACATCTTTTTCTGCTTTAACCACTAAGACTCTTCCTTCTTTTATATCGGATTTCTCTGATGTATTTTCTGAAGGTGGATGTCAGGATTTACCCCCTCACCGGGAATACGATTGTCCTATCAATCTTATCCCTGGAGCAAAATTGCCCAAATGTAGGCTGTATAACCTTTCTGGCCCGGAGAGAACGGCCATGAAGGAATATATTGCTGAGAGTTTGGCTAAAGGACATATTAGGCCTTCCAAATCTCCTGTTGCAGCAGGGTTATTTTTTGTTAAGAAAAAGTACGGAACCCTTATTCTGGATTTCCGTGAACTCAATAGGATTACTGTCCGTGATCCGTACCCCCTTCCTTTGATTCCTGACTTGTTTAACCAGATTGTGGATGCCAAGGTGTTCTCCAAGTTGGACTTAAGGGGGGCATATAATCTGATCAGGATCAAGGAAGGGGATGAATGGAAGACGGCCTTTAACACTCCTGAGGGCCAATTTGAGAACCTGGTCATGCCTTTTGGGTTGACCAGTGCTCCTGCTGTCTTCCAGCATTTTGTTAATGACATTTTTCATCATCTTGTGGGGAGGTTTGTAGTCGTGTATTTGGATGACATACTAATCTATTCTCCAGATATTGTGACACATCAGGATCACGTGAGGCAGGTGTTGCAAATCTTAAGAGATAACAAGTTGTATGGAAAATTAGAGAAATGTGTTTTTGCTGTACATGAGGTGCAATTGTTAGGATACTTGCTTTCATCTTCAGGTTTTTGTATGGATTCAGAGAAAGTCTGTGCTGAACTGGGACCGACCTGAAAATCTGAAGGGTCTTATGCGATTTTTGGGGTTCACCAACTATTACCGAAAATTTATTAAGAACTATTCGACAATAGTTAAACACTTAACTGACATGACTAAGAAAGGGACGGATGTCTCAGTGTGGTCTGATGCAGCGTTGCAAGCCTTCTCCGCTGTGAAGGAGTGCTTTTCTTCTGTCCCTATATTGGTGCAGCCAGATGTGTCACAACCTTTCATTGTGGTGGTTGACGCATCCGAGGTGGGGGTAGGAGCAGTTTTACAGGGCCCGTCACCTGGTAAATGGCGCCCATGTGCTTTTTTTTTCGAAAAAACTCTCTGCGGCGGAGAGAAATTATGATGTGGTTAGCAGAGAGTTACTGGCCATTAAGTTGGCTTTTGAGGAATGGCGTCATTGGTTGGAAGGGGCGATTCACCCAATCACGGTATTCACTGATCACAAAAATCTGGCTTACCTGGAGTCGGCTAAACAACTTAATCCGAGGCAGGCCAGATGGTCTTTGTTCTTCAACAAATTCAATTTCATTGTCACATATCGTCCTGGGGTTAAGAATGTGAAGGCGGATGCCTTGTCACGTAGTTTTCCCGGAGGTGGTGATTTTGAAGATAAGAGCTCTATACTGTCTGAAGGAGTGGTGATATCCGCTGTGGATAGTGTTTGAGGCCCAGGGAGAGGCGCCGGAGTCTTGCCCTCCTGGGAAGTTGTTTGTTCCTTCTGATTTGCATCATAAGGTGTTTGAGGAGCATCATTCTTCAGTGCTTGCGGGACACCCTGGGAGTAAATCCACTGTCGACCTCATCTCTCATAGATTCTGGTGGCCAGGGCTGCGTAAGTGTGTTGAGGACTATGTGTCAGCCTGTAGTGTTGGTGCACGCGCTAAGGTGACACATACTCGACCTTCTGGACCCCTACTTCTATTACCCATCCTGTCCAGACCATGGACTCACCTATCCATGGACTTCATCACTGATCTGCCTGAGTCGTCTGGTAAGACAGTTATTCTGGTGGTTGTAGATCGTTTTAGTAAAATGGCGCACTTTATTGCATTACCCGGACTCCCCAATACTAAAACTCTTGCACAAGTGTTTGTTGACAGCATTGTGAAACTTCATGGCATTCCCACTGACGTGGTCTCTGATCGTGGGACTCAGTTTGTGTCCAGATTCTGGAGGGCGTTCTGTACTCGGCTCGGGATACAACTGTCTTTTTCCTCTGCCTTTCATCCCCAGACGAATGGACAGACTGAGCGTACCAATCAGAGTCTGGAGACTTACTTGAGATGTTTTGTCTCTGAGAACCAGGAGGAGTGGTCCTCGTTTTTCGAGTTTGCCATAAATAATCGCAGACAGGACTCCACTGGTAAGTCACCATTTTTTGGTGCATATGGCTTTCACCCGCAGTTTGGCACATTTTCTGGTTCTGATACTTCTGGTATTCCTGAGGAAGAACGTTTTTCGTCATCATTGTCTTCTATATGGAGAAAAATTCAAAATAACTTCATAAATATGGGTAACAAGTACAAACGTGTAGCTGACAGGAGACGTATGAATGGTCCGGACCTAAGTGTGGGTGATTCTGTGTGGCTGTCTACTAGGAACATTAAGTTGAAAGTTCCTTCTTGGAAGTTGGGTCCAAGATTTATTGGCGCATATAAGATCACGGCCATTATTAATGCTGTAGCATTTCATCTTGAACTTCCTCAGGCCCTGAAAATCCATAATGTGTTTCACAGATCTTTGTTGAAGAGATATGTTGAACCTCTGGAGCCACCTCCCTTGCCACCCGCGCCTGTCTTGGTAGATGGTAATTTGGAATTCCAGATTGTCAAGATCATTGATTCTCGAGTTCTCCGTGGGACTCTTCAATATCTTGTTCATTGGAAGGGTTATGGTCCTGAGGAGAGGTCATGGGTACTGGCATCTGACGTGAATGCCAGTCGTTTGGTGAAAGCCTTTCACAGGTGTCATCCTGATAAAGTTGGTCCTGGGTGCCCGGAGGTCACCCGTAAAAGGGGGGGTAATGTCACGAGTGGGCTTGCGTCTGGTATCAGACGTTCTGCGCGGCTCTTACGCTTGGTGTGGCTATACCCTCCACACCAGAGCGTGACACCTTGCCTCCAACGGAATTGAGGGCGAGCAGCCTGATCTCTCTGAGATTGTCTACCCTGCCCATATCTAATTTGTTGGATCAAGATGGGTGTATTGGCTTCAACCCTGTTCTTCAGGATAAGCTCAATGTATCTACTTCCAATACCCTGCTTCTAAATGTTTTCAAAAGAGAATCTCTCCACCTTATTAAGAACACACCCTATCAATCTTCACCTTCTTGGTTTGAGAAACTGATAGGGTGCTCTGTATATCCCACTAGGGTCATATCCAAGATCTATAAGATACTTAAATTACCCCCCTCTGATGCCAAGCCAGCAATTGTGAGCCTGTGGGAGAAGGACCTGGAGAGAGAATTTTCCTCTTCTGAAATCCATCAACTGTTTACCACCCCCCACAGGTTTTCAAGGTGCATTCACATCCAAGAAAATGGTTACAAAGTCCTGATGCATTGGTACTGAACTCCTGATAAGATCTACTTGTTTGGTTCTAACATATCAGATGTCTGCTGGCGTTGCCACAATAAAAGGAGTACGTTTTGCCGTGTCTAGTGGACCTGCCAGACAATTAGAGATTGGTGGCACAAGATCATTCACTTGAGTAATCAAACCTCTTTCAAGTGCTCACCAGAAGTTTCTCTCTTGGCATTCGGCATTAGAGGGGGGTGTGCTTTCATAGAGCATCACTCTTTATTTATTTACTTGCTAGTGCTATTCGCTGGCATTGGGGGGAGTAATCAAACCGCTTTCAAGTGCTCACCAGAAGTTTCTCTACTGGCATTTAGCATTGGGTGGGGGAGGGTGCTTTCATAGAGCATCACTCTTTTTATTTATTTAGGCTACTAGACCCAACCTGCTGGCTTTTCTCGGAGTTTCCCAGCATTTGTCACTGGATCAACAAAGTTGATCAATTCTATAGACTTTCCCACTGGGAATTGCGCTCTCGATCTACCTTACTTACAATTTGGGCTTCTTGGACGCTGTACAGGCACTTCCTTTGGGAGACACACCAGATCCGCTCCTCTCCCTCACTATTGGAGAATGAGTTGGATCGTTAGATCTTTTATTACTTTTAAATTGGTCTGCTTACATGCTCCCCATGCCTGTTGGTTTGGTGGTGTCCAACTAATTTCAAAGATAAGCAATGGAGCGTAACTATAAAGTGATACTAATAGACAGTGAAAGTATGGATAAACACACCCTCTATTTGGGAATGATGGATATGAGTTATTTTATGTGCACCGTATTGTGTTCCAATTAGAACAGATAGTGGTTATAAATATGGCTATTTGATGTTTGTAATATATGTGCAGGTCGATGTTTTATATCTGAAGATAATAAATGATAATTATTGTATATGTATTAATAAATAATATTTTTGAACATTTATTCAGAAAAGTAATATTTAAAATGCAAAGTATATCATAAAATCAAGTTACAATAAAATATGGGTATCAGCGCTTAAAGGGGAAAAAAGGTAAAAATTACAAATAAAATGGTAAACAAATAGATATATGAAACAATTAGTTCAAAAAGTTATAATAAAAATGTCACAAAAAACAAGTCCTTTAGAATAGCATGACTCCTATATAGTATATGTGAAAAAAATAGTTCTGTGGATCTCTGACCCTTGTAAATGCTATTTTTTAGCTAGATGTTATCCACAGCAGCATCACAGCCACATGGTTACAATGTAAATGCGCCTTTTTTATAGATGGATATTAACCACAATAATACTGAAACAGTGTAAATGCAGCAGTAAATAATGTACGTTACCCTCTCCGATTAGGCAGCTTTCCCAGATTGAGGATACAGGTTGGGGATGTATTCCTGTAATGTTCCTGTGGTGCACTGGACGCTGTATCCTCTGGCAGCACGAGGCCGCCCGGTGTGCACGCTTTTGCAGTGTGTGGGGAGAGGTTCTGGCAGCATGTAGCTTTCCGATGCGTACGCCTTTACAGCGTGCATGGAGAGTTTCTGCAGAGCGGTTTTACGCTGCCGCCTGATATGCCTACCTTTGTAGCGTGCAAAGAGGAATATGCGTACGCTTGCAGCGCACAGAACGAGATTTTGAAGCGGTTTCTTGCGTGGTTGTCCGCTCATAAAAGGAGTTCTACTTGTAATGTCCGAGCGCTGCAAGGGTCACAAGGCTCGTTGGTTGCTTTTATAGAGTCATTTTTTAGAGATAGATGTGGAATTAGGACTTCTGGAACCTTTGGGTGTCTTTTGTGGGGTCTCAGTGGAGCTTCAATGGAACTTTAATGGAGCATTCAGACTCTGGAGAAATATAGTCCAGAAAATGAAGATTGATACCAGAAAAGTAAAGATTGATGCCAGTCTTTTCTATGTCCTTGTAGCCAAACGCGTTTCGGGGCCTTTTGACCTGCCCCTTCCTCAGTGGAAAAGTTTTTAGTGACATTTTTATTATAACTTTTTGAACTAATTGTTTCATATATCTATTTGTTTACCATTTTATTTGTCATTTTTACCCTTTTTCCCCCTTCAGCGCTGATACCCATATTTTATTGTAACTTGATTTTATGATATACTTTGCATTTTAAATATTACTTTTCTAAATAAATGTTCAAAAATATTATTTATTAATACATATACAATAATTCTCATTTATTATCTTCAGATATAAAACATCGACCTGCACATATATTACAAACATCAGACAAATAACCATATTTATAACCACTATCTGTTCTAATTGGAACACAATAAGGTGCACATAAAATAACTAATATCCATCATTCCCAAATAGAGGGTGTGCTTATCCATACTGTCTATTAGTATCAATTTATTAAGCTTTGGGTAAAGCTGGGATAAAGCACCCCATTTCCATTATTTTCGAGTGGTGAGCCACTTTATCTCTCTTTTACGTAACTATAAAGTGGCCTGGGAAAACTGTGGTGCTAATGTAAGATACAGCCTGACACATCTCCCAGCAGCCTCCACCACTTCTCCAGCAGTCAAGGCCCCACCACCTCAGCAGAAGGGAGCTGTATTTCCTTTCCATCGTCTGCTGGTCCTGATGCTCCGCCTCCTCTACCCACTCCTCGTTACGCCTTTCGCCAGCAATTGATCACCAAGGAGATTGCAAAGAGACAAGAGTATGTGTGCACTCCAACAGTGCAGAAGCTGAACCTGCTCCTGGCCAAGTTGCTGGTACTTCATTCCTTCCTTTTCCATGTGGTTGACTATGCCCATTTCAGAGAACTGATGGCTTGTGCCAAGCCAAGGCAGAGAGCTGTCATTACTTCTGCAATAAAAACTGTACCAGCTGTGTATATGTTCATGGCAGTGCCAACGTGTTGAGCTATAACTATTGGAGTTGAGCGAACCTGCCTTTTGGCAGGTTTGGGGTTTAAGTGAATTTCATTAAGTGAGTTCTTCTGCAAAGGGATAGAACATGCTCTATTCTTGGCTGCTAAATGTGGACCACAGACCCAGTGCAGTCAGTGGGTCAAAAACAAAAAACAAAAAAGATGTCACATGGATGTCATCCGTGTTTTATGGATCTGAGTTTTGCAGACCACAAAATGGATACGGTCATGTGCATGATGCCTAAGACAGGGTTTTTTCCTCTTTACCTAATGCATCTGGTGATTTTTGACTGTGCATGTTTATTAATGTTTGTAATGCTCTTAGCCGAAGAGAAGAGCAGAGAAGAATTTGGCCACTAGATGTCAGATGAATGATCTGTCTCGTGTGTATAGCCAGAAATAATTATACATTTATCATTTGCAAACTAAATGTCACCATTTTTACCATTTATGCACACAGTATGCTAATTACTTTAGAAAGTGTTTATTATACGGATGTCATAGGGGGCCCCCTTTCCCCTGATTAGAACCCCTTCACCCTGTTCAGAACCCCCTCTCTGCACCAGAATGAAGAGCTCTTCTGTAACAGCAGCTCCCATTCTGGCGGACCTGACCAGGGATTCTATATATTAAATTGCATAGGAACTTCTATGAAAGGTTGTTTGTTCAACTGAACTTCCATGAACGTACCTAAAAAGTCAATATAGCTTTTTATTGGCCTTCACATACAGTGTTCAGTGTGATACCATGTGAATTTCACCACAAGGCTATCAATGTTAATTTTAGAAGTGCACATATTACACTATGTCACTGTGAAAATAGTCTAAGCCTTCTTATCTACTGTTCTGCAATACTCTTATCCATTCAGCATAAAAGCATTTACAGAGAACTCTTTTAGGAAATTTAAATTGTTTCCCTGATGGCTCAATTGTCCCATTTTTGTCGTAGACAACCTTTTTATTTAAACCTCTGCATCTATACTGTAACTATCCTCACACCTTTGTATCCGTCACATAACTAGGGCAGATGTTATCCTTTAGTAATAAGCAATAAAGTTTCCAATTGAAATTCAGCAAGCAGAGTTCTTGAAATTGGTAAGGAACTGTTACAGAAGGCATATTGGAAAATTACACACGTTACATGATACAGTAAATAAACTTTATTTGCCGAAACTATAATACCACTTTGCAGCCTCCAAAATAATAACCATTAATTTTGTCATATGCCTAGGTCTTGGACAGGGATCAGCAACCTCTGGAGCTCCAGCTGGTCAGAAACTACAACTCCCAGAAAGCTTCCTCCACTTCTAGGGGAGTTAGCATAACAGCAGAGCATGTTTACATGCTGGGAGTTGTAGTTTTACAGCAGCTGGAGAGCTGAAGGTTTACACCATGCATACCCTCGCCATATCCTGCTAATATTAGGAAATTGTATATAAAATCATCTCCTAATGGCACCAGGTCCTGCTTATTATTATATATCCTACAGCTACACTGTCTTAGGGCTCATGCAAACGACTATATTTTGCAGTTGTGTCCAATCTGCATTTTTTTGCAGACTGCACACAGACCCATTAATTTCTATAGGTCTGAAAAAAATGGACAGCACATTCGTTCGATATTTGCATCTGTATGTCCATTTCACAATGTAGAACATGCCCTATTTCTGTATGTATTGCAGACAAAAATAGTCATTTCTAATGAAGGGAGTGAGAAAAATGTGGTTTGCACATAAGGTTCTGTATTTTGCGGATCTGTGGTTTATGAACGGCAATATAGATAAGGTTGTGTGCATAACACCTTACAGCTAAAGGAACTCAACCATTAGACAGAAAAGGACCTATATCTGCTGCACAAATTCCAGAAAAACACTATCAGTTAGGCATGTCTAAAAGTTAACTGAATATTTTTCAACCGCTCTGGGCATGACAAAATATGAAGTAGCAACTGGTCACAGCAGAAATTTCCTACTGTCTAGACAATGCACAGCTTGAACTGCAGAACGATATTGTCACGAGGGAGACAAGGGAAGGTGCGCCCTGTACTGAATACCCCCCCGTTCTCTCCCTGCCTGCTTGCCTCAGTCGGCCCTAGGCGGCCGCGGACAACCACGGTGACGGTCCCTGCTCTGTATAAGTGCACAGGGAACAGGGAACAGGGACAGGGAACAATTGGAGAGACAAACACAGACGAAACAAACACAATATCAGAATAGTCAGCAAGCCGGGTCATACACAAGAGATAACGTCAATACCGGGGGTGAAGCAAAGAGAGGTCGAAGTCCAAGTCCAAGGTTAGGGTCAGGGTCAAACAGCAAATCAAACACAAGGTCGCTCAAGCACTGATCAAAGTTGTAACGCTAATCACAGGCGATTAGGGAGGACACCTAGTGGCTTTAAATAGCCCTCCACTGGGTCATGTGACGGGGCCAGCGTCACATGACCTCATTTGCATACCGAGCGCTGGCCAAACGTGACCAGCGCTCAAATATGCACCAAATTTGGTCATGTGGCGTGGCCAGCGCCACATGACCCAAAACCAGGTATATAATAAATGTTCTGAGCGCTGGTTGCCCAGACCAGCGCTCAGATGTCCCCGCCTGCTCGTTTACTAGGGGGGCGGGGAGGACGCCGGACGCGCTGTATCAGTGCGCAAGCCGGACCCTCTCCTGTGAGTGTCGTCATGGAGACGAGGACGCATCCTGCGTCCTCACTCCGGCGCACTCCTGGGAGACCAGCGGCACGGCAGAGGGGAAGCGCACCGCGGGCTCCCCGTTACAGTACCCCCCCCTTCACGAGGGGCCACCGGACCCTTAGCTGGAGGAACCGGCTTTTCAGGATGCTGTCGATGGAAACTCCTAACAAGTGCGTCTGCATGCATCCTGCTCAGCGGTACCCAAGATCTGTCCTCAGGCCCGAATCCCCTCCAGTGTACAAGGTACTGGAAGGAATTCCGGACTTTCCTAACGTCAATGATTCTATGAATCTCGTGCTCCACTTGTCCCTCCACCTCGACCGGAGGCGGGGGCAGTTCCTCTGGACCAGCGGGCGCAACATAACGCTTAAGCAAAGACATATGAAAAACATTGTGAACACGAAGGGAGTCAGGTAAACACAATTCAAACGACACCGGATTGATCACCTTGGTGATCCTGTATGGCCCAATGAAGTGAGGCGCAAACTTATAGGATGGTACTTTCATACGTAGATTTTTAGTTGACAACCATACCATGTCCCCCACCTTGAAATTCACACCCTTAGAACGTTTCTTATCGGCCTTAGTTTTTTGAATCCTTTGGGCTCTTTCCAGGTTCGACTGAACCTGTGCCCAAACTGTGCACAGTTCCTGAGAGAGAGCATTGGCCTCTGGGACCGCCGAAACAGCTGGAGAAAAGGAGCCAAAGCGCGGATGAAACCCCATGTTGCAGAAAAACGGCGATACCCCAGAAGACGAATTCACACGGTTATTAATCGCGAACTCGGCCAGAGACAGGAATCTGGCCCACACATGCTGGTTATCTGCAACATAACATCTGAGATATTGCTCAACGGACTGATTAAGACATTCAGTCTGACCATTGGTCTCCGGATGAAAGGCTGACGAAAAGGATAAGGAAATATCAATCTTCTTACAGAAGGCCCTCCAGAATTTAGACACAAACTGCACCCCCCTGTCAGAAACAATATTCTCAGGAATACCGTGTAGTTTAACTATGTGGTCCATAAATACGGAAGCCAAAACCTTTGCAGAGGGTAATTTACACAAAGGAATAAAGAGACACATCTTGCTGAATCTGTCCACCACTACAAGAATCACGGTTTTACCCTCAGAGCATGGCAAATCCGTGATGAAGTCCATGGACAGATGTGACCAAGGTCTACCAGGTATGGGTAATGGACGCAACTCACCCATAGGCCGAGTCTTGGGATTCTGGGACCTGGCACAAGTATTGCACGCAGTTACAAAAGCCTGAACATCTCTGGAGATTGACGACCACCAATACTGCCTAGAGACCAACTCCTTGGTGGCATTGATACCAGGATGTCCACATAAAACAGAGCTATGGCACTCACCCAGCAGTCGCAACCGCAAATGAGCTGGCACAAATAACTTGTCATTGGGAGTACAAGTGGGAGCAAGATGTTGTCCTGCCACGATTTCAGAAGCGAGATCAGATGAGGTAGCGGCTACGATGATGTCAGCTGGCAGGATGGGCTCAGGAGGGACGTCAGGAGGCTGATACGCCTGAAAACTTCGGGATAAGGCATCGGCCTTAATGTTCTTGCTTCCGGGTCTGAAGGTAACACAAAAGTCAAAACGAGTAAAGAACAAAGCCCACCTCGCCTGTCTGGGATTCAATCGCTTAGCAGATTCCAGAAACATCAAATTCTTATGATCCGTGAGGACCGTAATGCGGTGTAATGCCCCTTCTAAAAAATGACGCCATTCCTCAAATGCCCACTTGATTGCTAGTAACTCCCTATTACCAATGTCATAGTTTCTCTCGGCAGGAGAGAACTTGCGGGAGAAGAAGGCGCATGGCTTGAGATTAGTTAAGGTGGAAGACCCCTGGGACAGTACTGCCCCCACACCATCTTCAGATGCATCCACCTCAACTACAAACGGCTTATTTTGATCAGGCTGGATCAGCACAGGAGCATCAACAAAAAACCGCTTTAGCTTTTCAAAAGCTTCAATAGCTGCAGGGGACCAGTTGACTAAATCAGCTCCCTTGCGGGTCAAATCCGTAATGGGTTTGGCTATAACAGAAAAATTTTTGATAAATTTCCGATAGAAATTAGTAAAACCCAGAAATCGCTGGAGCGCCTTCAGAGAGGAAGGTCGCACCCAATCTACAATGGCCTGTACCTTACCCGGGTCCATTTTGAAGGAAAAAGGGGTGAGAATGTATCCCAAAAAGGTCACTTCCTGAACACCAAAGATACACTTCTCCCCTTTGACAAACAACTTGTTCTCACGCAACACCTCCAGCACTTGCCTGGTGTGGGATACGTGACTCTCCCAGTCTGTAGAAAAAATCAAGATGTCATCAATATAGACAATTACAAATTTTCCAATAAATGGTCTAAAAATGTCATTGACAAAATTTTGGAACACCGCAGGAGCATTACTTAACCCGAAGGGCATTACTAGGTACTCATAATGACCCTCCGGGGTATTAAAGGCAGTTTTCCATTCATCACCCTCACGGATTCTGATCAGGTTGTACGCCCCCTTCAGATCTAGCTTAGTAAACCAACAAGCACCCTGAACCTGATTCAACAAATCAGGAATAAGGGGCAGCGGGTACCTGTTTTTAACAGTAATTTTATTGAGTTCCCTGTAATCAATACAGGGCCTCAACCCTCCATCCTTTTTTCCGACAAAGAAAAATCCTGCCCCCATGGGAGAAACAGAAGGCCGGATGTGACCCTTGGCCAGACTCTCCTTGAGATAATCCCTCATAGACTGACGCTCTGGAGTAGAGAGATTATAGATATGGCCCTTGGGATATTTGGACCCCTCAATAATATCGATGGCACAATCATATTGCCGGTGAGGAGGGAGGAACTCAGTCTCGGACATGGAGAAAACGTCCAAAAATCGTTGATGTACTCAGGTAAGAAAAGAGACTCAGTAGTACCTCCCAACTGCAATACAGATTTGCAACACTTGTCACAATTCAGCCCCCATTTTTCTAATTCACCTGTTGACCAATTGATTACAGGATTGTGGTCTTGCAACCAAGGTAAACCAAGAACTAGGTCAGCAGGTAAATTCTTTAAGACCCAAAAAACACATTTTTCGGAATGCGAAATCCCAACCGTCAGGGTCACACTAGGAGTACAGAACTCGATCCTCCCATTATTTAGGGGGGTGGAGTCGAGGGCGATAATTTGAATTACTTCCCTTATAGGGACCATCGGTAAACCCACAGACTGTACAAAATCAAAATCAATAAAATTAGCAGCAGAACCAGAGTCAACAAAAGCCTTTCCAGAACCCCTGAATTGATCATATGCAATGGAGATGGGTACTAAAATCTTTCTCCTTACCACTGCTGGGGTTACCTTACTTCCCACCGGAGATCTCCTAGAGGGCGGAAGTTTTGGACACTGCTGGAGCCAGTGGTTCACCTCACCGCAGTAGAAGCAGGCTCCCTTTAAACGTCTTTGGTTTTTCAAGGTTCCTCCTAACTGCATGGACTCCTCCGGGACCTTGGCAGGAGGTGGACTCAGGGGAGGAAACTCAGGCAGGACGACAGCTTGAGGAGTACTTGATTGTTCCCTCTGTCTCTCTCTCACCCGTCGATCCAGCTTAATAGCTAAAGTCATGGCCGTCTCTAGGGAGTCAGGAGTAGGATAACTAACCAGAAGATCCTTGAGTTGGTCTGACAGCCCCACCCTAAACTGGCTTCTCAAAGCTGGGTCATTCCACTCAGAGGAGACACACCACTTCCTGAACTCTGCACAGTAATCCTCTACTGGGCGGTTTCCCTGCTGAATGTTCCTGAGCTGAGTTTCTGCTACAGTGGCCCAGTCTGGTTCTTCATACAAAAGACCTAAGGCCTGGAAAAAGGTCTCCACAGACAACAGACATGGGGAGTCAGATGGCAATGAGAAAGCCCACTCCTGCGGATCCCCTTGCAGCAAGGAAATAATTATTCCTACCCGCTGCTGCTCAGAACCCGAGGAGTGTGGGCGTAAACGAAAATATAATTTACAACTTTCCTGGAAAGAACAGAAAGTTTTTCGGTTACCCACAAACCGATCGGGCAACCTTATATAGGGTTCAGTAATGGAGGGAGCGGCTGCGGGTGCAGTTTGCAGCTGCTCCTGGAGTTGGATTCTCTCGGCCAGATCCTGGATCATCTGAGCCATGTCACCTATATGATCCGTGAGAACTCGCAACGGCTCCATTTAGTATGGCCTGTGATTCTGTCACGAGGGAGACAAGGGAAGGTGCGCCCTGTACTGAATACCCCCCCGTTCTCTCCCTGCCTGCTTGCCTCAGTCGGCCCTAGGCGGCCGCGGACAACCACGGTGACGGTCCCTGCTCTGTATAAGTGCACAGGGAACAGGGACAGGGAACAATTGGAGAGACAAACACAGACGAAACAAACACAATATCAGAATAGTCAGCAAGCCGGGTCATACACAGGAGATAACGTCAATACCGGGGGTGAAGCAAAGAGAGGTCGAAGTCCAAGTCCAAGGTCAGGGTCAGGGTCAAACAGCAAATCAAACACAAGGTCGCTCAAGCACTGATCAAAGTTGTAACGCTAATCACAGGCGATTAGGGAGGACACCTAGTGGCTTTAAATAGCCCTCCACTGGGTCATGTGACGGGGCCAGCGTCACATGACCTCATTTGCATACCGAGCGCTGGCCAAACGTGACCAGCGCTCAAATATGCACCAAATTTGGTCATGTGGCGTGGCCAGCGCCACATGACCCAAAACCAGGTATATAATAAATGTTCTGAGCGCTGGTTGCCCAGACCAGCGCTCAGATGTCCCCGCCTGCTCGTTTACTAGGGGGGCGGGAAGGACGCCGGACACGCTGTATCAGTGCGCAAGCCGGACCCTCTCCTGTGAGTGTCGTCATGGAGACGAGGACGCATCCTGCGTCCTCACTCCGGCGCACTCCTGGGAGACCGGCGGCACGGCAGAGGGGAAGCGCACCGCCGGCTCCCCGTTACAGATATATTTATTGAACATTGTACACTGAAACAAGTAGCAATCTACCAGAGATTTGTGCAACTCTCTGCCTTTCTATGGCAGGGGGTACGCTATAGCTGTGCAAGGGAGATAGGCAAATGATTAGTACAGTTAGCTAAGCTGTTTCAGTAACTTTCTGGTTAGCTTCCATTCACTGCAGTGGATGTTACGGAAACAGTGGGGAGCAACAGGCTTGGATGTTTTAGTGACTCTTTCCGTCTCAGCCATGAAGGTGTAACTGTGATTTCCATTTTTATATTGTGTATATATTGTGATTTCAAATATTTGTGTAAAATACTTTATTAGAGCAATGTTTTTATTTTTACTAGATAACTGCATGTAAAGTTTCAAATGCTAATGCATTGGAGTCTATGAGACAAGCAATCTAATGATTGCTTGTTCACGTTCCCTAGGGTGACTATTAAAAAGTGTAAAAAAATCAAAAATCAAAAAAATAAATATAAAAATTCAAATCACTTCATGTTCCCCGAAATTAAAATAAAAATGCATAAACAATTGATAAAATAAAAATCATGGGCATCGCCGAGTACAAAAATGCCCATACTATTAAAATCGGAAAATATTTATCCCAAATGGCGAAAGGGAAAAAAAGTCAAAAATGGCTGATTCGCTGTTTTTTGGTCATTTCATCTTCCCAAAAAAAAACTGAATAAAAAGTGATCAATAAGTCATATACAATCCACATTAGTATAAAAAAAAGTATTACTAAATAACTGAGCCCTAACACAGCTCCGTATACATAAAAATAAAAAAAGTTATGGGAGTTAGAATATGGCAATGCAAAGAAAAGAGAGGTTTTTTTTCATCAGTATTAAAACAAGAAAAACTACACAGATGTAGTATCATTGTAATCGTACTGACCTAAAGAATGAAAGTAACACAGAAAATGCTGTAAAAATACCCATAAAACTGTGGAGGAATTGTGGTTCTTTTTTTATTTCCCATTTGGAATTTTTTCCCGCTTCCCACTACATTGTATGCAATGTGGTGCCATTAGAAAGAACAACTTATGTGAATAGAAAAATAAAAAAGTTATGGCTTTGGGAAGGCTGGGAGTAAAAAATTGAAAATTAAAAAACGGAAAAGACCCCTAATAGAACAGTACTATCCTTGTCTGTAATGCGGACAATAATAGCACATGTTCTATTTTTTTGCGGAACAGAAATACGGACATACGGAAACGGAATACACATGGAGTACCTTCCGTTTTTTTGCAGACCCATTAAAATGAATGCTTCCGCATACGGTCTGCAAAAAAATGGAACGGAAAGAACATACGTTCATGTGCATGAGCCCTAAGGGCTCATGCACCCGAACGTGTGCGTTCAGTGCCCGTGCAGTGGACTGCAATTTGCGGTCCACAACGCAGGGCACTGACAGTGGGGCCGCCGCATTCAGATCGCGGACCCATTCATTTTAATGGGGTCCGCGATCCGCTTTCGACGGTTCGCACCGCAAAAAAGTAGTGCATGCACACCACTGTGCCTCCGCTCCGCATCTCCGTGATTGTGGACCCATTGAAGTGAATGGATCCACAATACGTGATGCGGGCTGCACACGGTACCGTGTATTGCGGACCTGGCGTATGCGGTCCAGCACCGGTCATGTGCATGAGCCCTAATACTGATGACCTATCCTCAGGATAGGACATCAGTATCTCATAGGCGGCACCTGGGCTTCCTGTCGATCAGCTGTTTGAGAAGGCACTTGCGCTCCTGTGAGCACTGTGGCCTTCTCCTTGCTTACCAAGCACAGCCATGTACATTGTATAGCGGCTGTGCTTGGTATTGCACTCAGCCCCATTCACTTCTATAAGGCTGAGCTGCGCCTAGGCCATGTGAACGATAAACGTGTCATCACTGGCCTAGGAAAAGGTGAGAGAAGGCTGCGGCGCTACTGTGAGCATTGCTGTCTTCTCAAACAGCTGATTGGTGGGGGTCCTGGGTGTTGGACCCCCACCAATCAGATACTGATGATCTATCCTGAGGAGTCTCGGAAAACCCCTTTAAAGAGGACCTGTCACTGCTCCTGACATGCCTGTTTTAATAGCTCCATGCATTCCCCACATACTAACAATTCTGGAACATCTATTCTTATGTCTGTATGTTGTGCCATTCCTTTATTATTTGCACTAGAAGTTATGAATGAATTGCTGAATTGTTCAGTAAAGGAACAGAGGGGAGGTGACCAGTTGGGGGTGTGTCCCTGCACAGATTGACTCTAGCCAATCAGTGCTGCCATGTTCAGACTGTGCAGGGACACCCCCCCAACTTGTTACCTCCCCTCTGTTCACTTACTGAAGACAAATAGCAATTCATTCATAACTTCTAGTGCAAATAATAAAGGAATGGCACAACATAAAGACATAAGAATAGATGATCCAGAATTGTTATTACATGGGGAATGCATGAAGCTATTAAAACAGGCATGTCAGGAGTGGTGAAAGGTCCTCTTTAAGTATTGTATATACTTTCCACTCTGAAGGCTTGTTGTAAAATATCAGTTTTGTAAAAACTACTGTATATGTGTGATACAATTGACTTTGTGAAGACCTTAGGATTAAAGGGATATTCATATGTCAGACTTTTATGGCATATCCACAGGATGGTCTGTTAGATGTTTGTCCCAACTCTGGGACCAGTATTTATCTCAAAAATGGAGAGGTGGCATGTGCTTCTCTCTCCATTCACTTCTATTATAGTTCTTAGGACAACAGTTCAACTGTTCTTGACTTTTCTCTGAACTCTGAACAGAAGTCAATGGAAAGAGCTGTGCATGGGTGGCAATGTTTACATACACTGCAGATGGCAAATGGAGCCCATTTCTACAGACCAGTGTGGGACCCAGAGGTGGATATATGGATATGCCATACAATCAGAGATAGGAATACCCCTCTAAAGAGAGGTTAAACTGAAAAGTTGATTCTGATTTATAGATGTAACAATTGTGCAACCCCAAATGTGAAGAGGTAGCTATAGGAGGTGCAGAGGTAGTAGTCACACCCGGTCCCTGGTACCTGAGGAGGTGCGGTCATAGGACTACTGATGGGAAGTCTCTAAGGGTGCCTTCACACACGGCAGATTTTGTGGTAGAAAATTCTATGACTGAAAATCAGTTCCATTCAATAAATGGGGCAGCAAGTACATGGAATTCTGCAAGCCCCATTTAGGTTGCATTTACATGACTGTATGTATTTTGCGGTCAGCACAAAAAAAAAGTATGACGTCCATGTAACATCCGTCTTTTTTGTGGATCCATTGTAACAATGCTTATTCTTGTCAGCAAAATGAGCAAGAATAGGACATGTTCTTTTTTTTTTGTGGCTCTACAGAACAGATATACAGATGTGGTCAGCACACGTTGTGGTGTGAATTTTTTGCGGGACCGTTGAAATGAATGGGTCTGCATCCAATCCACAAAAAATGCGGATTGGATGAGAACCAGAAATACGGTCGTGTGCATGGGGCCCAAGGTGTATAGAACTGATTTTCAGTTGCTGAATTTTCTGCCACAAAATCTGCTGCATGTAAAGGCATTTTTTATGCAGTTTTTAAAGCCAAAACCAGGAGTGGATTGAAAACAGTGGAGAAGTTGTGTCTGTCCTTAATACTTTCTCTGAGCCATACCTGATTTTAGCTTAAAAAAACTGCATCAAAAACCCTGAATGTGTGTCAGCACCCCAACTCATTTGCTGAGACTTACGTAACCCTTTAATGAATGTGCCATTTATTACGGACAAGAATAGTACTGTTCTATTAGGGGCCAGCTGTTCCGTTCCGCAAAATACGGAATGCACACGGATGCCATACGTTGTTTTTGCTGCTCCGCAATTTGCGGACCGCAAAACACAACGTTCGTGTGAAAGAGGCCTAAGAGAAACAAAATAAGAGTCTTTCAGGTATGATACCGTTTAATAGCAGTTTTTTTGTTTCCCATCTTCCAAGACCCATAACTATTTTACTTTTCTATTCACATAGCATTATGAGGTTTACTTTTTGTGGGACAAGTTGCATTTTACAATGCCACTATTTAATTTACCATATCTTGTATTGAAAAATGAGGAAAAAAACTAAATTCTGCCAGGGTTTGTTGGGATTTGTTTTTTATGGCCTTCACTGTGTGCTAAAAATGACACGATTACCTTGTTCTGTAGGTTAGAATGATTACAGTGATGCCAAATTTATATAGTTTTTATTTTCTTTTACTATTTTTCAAATAATAAAAACCTACTAAAAATCTGCTTTGCATCGCCATATTCTGACATCATAACTTTTTTATGCTTTGTCTACAGAGCTTTGTGATGGTTTGCTTTTTTGCAGATAAGCTACATATGACTTTTTTGATGACACATTTTTATTGTTAGCATTATGGCATTCACCGTGCAGGATAAATAGTTTTAGATTTTAGTAGCGGGACATTTTTGGATGCGACAATAAAAATTATGTTTGTTTTTTGCTGCTTATTTTTATATGTAATATTTGGAAAGGGGAGCTATTTCAATTTTTATTTTATTAATATTTTTAAAACACTATTTATAATTTTAGAGGACTTGAATATGCGATCCTCTGTTCGCTTATACCATAGACTGCAGAGGTAATTTTTTTTTTATCTGCATTTCATCTGAAAATCAATGTCTAAGAGTCTGAAGGAAGAGTGGAGAGGCTCACAATCCAAGTTGTCTGAGGTCCAGTGTGAAGTTTCCACAATCAGTGATGGTTTGGGGAGCCATGTCATCTGCTGGTGTTTGTCCTCTGTGTTATATCAAGTCCAAAGTCAGCTCAGCCATCTACCAGGCAATTTTAGAGCACTTCATGCTTCCATATGCTGACAAGCTTTATGGAGATGTTGATTTCATTTTCCAGCAGGACTCGGCACCTGCCCACACTGCCAAATACCAATACCTGTGTCACAGTTCAGGGGTATGTGCAGCCCTGAGCTCAACCCCACCACTGACCCTGCCTACTTGCATGGCCCATCCTAGGCAACGGCGTACAACTAGTTCACAGTTCCTAGCCGTGCTGGGGCGTACAGGGAGGGGAAAACAACAGGAGAAAACAATAAACAAAAGACAGAACACACACAATATATGTTACGACAGGAACACAGGGAATAGTGAGCCCTGTCTGTACCCCACCTCTGACCCTACCTACTTACAGTATAGGCCCTAGGTAGCCAAACCGTAACTGGGCGACAGTTCCTATACTGTATAAGTGAAGGCAGGGAAGGGAAACACGAGACGAACAACACAGAACAATACAAACACAATAAGAGAATTGTCAACAAGCTGAGTCAAACCTGGAGGGAACGTCAAAACTAGAGGAGGAGGCAAAATCGAAGTCGAGGTCAGAAAGCCGGGAGTCAGGAAAACCAGAATATCTCTCAGGAAACAAACGCAAGCACTGCACCAGAAAAACTAATAACAGGCAATGTGAAAGGGCAGTTGCCATCTTTAAATAGCCCGCCCAGAATCATGTGATGTGGCCAGCATCACATGACCTGAGGCGGAGCAAGCTGTCAAAACAATGCAAAGTAGCCATGTGGTGTGATCAGCACCACATGGCTAAAAACCCAACAGACAAATTAACTGATGAAGTGCTGGCTGACCAGACCAGCACTTCAATTCCCTACTGCTTGTCTCTAGGGGGGTGGAGAGGTCCGGCGGCGCTGCGCGGAGGGAGCGCGTTGCCGGCCTCCCGTGACAGTACCCCCCTCTTCACGAGGGGCCACCGGACCCTTTCCAGGGGGAGCCGGTTTCTCAGGATGCTGCAGATGAAACTCCCGGATAAGAGTATCCGCATGCATCCTGCTCAACGGGACCCATGACCTATCCTCCAGACCGAACCCCCTCCAATGCACAAGATATTGAAAGGAGTTCCGGACTTTCCTCACATCAATGATGTCAGCTATCTCATGCTCCATCTGTCCTGCCACCTCAACCGGAGGTGAAGGCTGTTCCTCAGGACACACGGGAGCAACGAACCTCTTCAACAAAGACTTATGGAAGACATCATGTATACGAAAGGAATCAGGCAAGCGTAATTTAAACGATACCGGGTTGATCACCTTGATGATCTCATATGGACCTATAAAACGAGGCGCAAACTTATAAGAGGGTACCTTCATATGCAGATTCTTAGAGGATAACCATACCTTGTCCCCCACCTTGAACTCAACCCCCTTAGAACGTCTCCTATTTGCCTTAGTCTTATGGATAAGTTGGGCTCTTTCCAGGTTCGACTGAACCTGTGCCCAAACTGTGCACAGTTCCTGGGAGACACTATTGACCTCTGGGACCACAGAATTGGATGACGAAAAAGAACCAAAACGAGGATGGAAACCCATGTTGCAAAAGAACGGCGACATCCCAGAGGAAGAATTAACGCGATTATTCAAGGCAAACTCAGCCAGAGATAAAAACCTGGACCACTGATGTTGGTTGTCAGAAACATAGCACCTAAGAAACTGTTCAACGGATTGATTGGTACGCTCGGTCTGACCATTGGACTCAGGATGGAAGGCCGATGAGAAGGACAGAGAAATACCTATTTTTTGACAGAAGGCCTTCCAAAACCTGGACACAAACTGTACACCCCTATCTGACACGATATTTTCAGGGGCTCCATGAAGTTTGATGATGTGATCAATAAACACAGAAGCCAGAACTTTTGCAGATGGTAATTTGTTTAAAGGAATAAGATGACACATCTTGCTAAATCTATCCACCACAACCAAGATCACGGTCTTACCCTCAGAGCATGGCAGATCGGTGATAAAGTCCATGGACAGGTGGGACCATGGTCTACCAGGTATGGGCAATGGATGTAACTCGCCCATAGGCCGTGTCTTGGGAGTTTTTGACCGGGCACAAATATTACATGCGGACACAAAAGCCTGAACATCTCTGGAAATCGAAGGCCACCAAAAATTCCTGCAAATCAAATCCTTGGTGGCATTGACCCCAGGATGTCCACACAAAACAGAATCATGACACTCACCCAGAAGTCGCAAACGCAATGGTGCAGGCACAAACAATTTATCAAAGGGGGGTATCAGTGGGAGCAAGATGTTGTCCGGCCAAGATTTCCTCGGTTAAGACAGGTGAGGTGGCAGCTACGAAGATGTCGGCTGGCAAAATAGGCTCAGGGGGGGCCTCATGAGGTTGACATGCCTGAAAGCTCCGTGACAAGGCGTCAGCCTTAACATTCTTGCTTCCGGGCCTAAAGGTAACACAGAAATCAAAACGGGTAAAAAACAAAGCCCACCTTGCCTGTCTGGGATTTAACCTCTTGGCAGATTCAAGGAACATAAGATTCTTATGGTCCGTGAGGACCGTGATTCGATGCAATGCCCCCTCCAAAAAATGCCGCCATTCGTCGAATGCCCACTTAATGGCCAACAGTTCCCTATTGCCTATATCATAATTTCTCTCAGCCGGAGAAAATTTGCGAGAGAAGAAGGCGCATGGCCTGAGGTTGGTTAAGGTGGAAGAGCCCTGAGATAGTACAGCCCCAACACCGTCCTCAGATGCATCCACTTCAACCACAAAAGGCTTATTCTGATCAGGCTGAATCAGTATGGGAGCATTCGTAAAACAAATCTTAAGATCTTCAAAAGCCTTTATGGCAGCCGGGGACCAATTCACCAGATCAGCTCCTTTACGAGTTAGATCCGTGATAGGTTTAACTACTACCGAAAAATTTTTTATAAATTTTCGGTAGAAATTAGCGAAGCCTAAGAAACGTTGGAGCGCCTTCAGAGAAGACGGTCGCACCCAATCCAGAATAGCTTGCACCTTAGTTGGGTCCATCTTGAAAGCGCAATGAGTAAGAATATACCCCAAAAAGGCCACCTCTTGGGCACCAAATATGCACTTCTCCTTCTTTACAAACAATTTGTTCTCACGTAAGACCTCTAACACCTGTCTAGTGTGAGCAACGTGAGACTCCCAGTCAGCGGAAAAAATGAGAATATCGTCAATGTAGACGATCATGAACCTCCCAATAAAAGGTCTGAAAATGTCGTTTACGAAGTTCTGGAAAACTGCAGGTGCATTACACAACCCGAAAGGCATTACTAAATACTCATAATGTCCCTCCGGGGTGTTGAAGGCAGTCTTCCACTCGTCACCCTCTCTGATTCTAATAAGGTTGTAAGCCCCTTTCAGATCCAATTTAGAGAACCAGCAAGCACCTTGGACCTGGTTCAACAAGTCAGGAATAAGGGGTAAGGGATACCTGTTCTTAACTGTGATCTTGTTAAGTTCCCTATAGTCAATACAAGGTCTCAAACCTCCATCCTTCTTACTGACAAAGAAGAAACCAGCACCCATGGGAGAAACCGAAGGCCGGATATGACCCTTGTCCAGACTCTCCTTGAGGTATTCTCTCATGGACTGACGCTCTGGAGTAGAGAGGTTGTATATACGGCCCTTGGGGTATCTGGATCCTTCAATAATGTCGATGGTACAATCATACTGGCGGTGGGGAGGAAGAAAATCTGTTTCAGACATAGTAAATACATCAATAAAATCCCTGATATACCCTGGCAAGATTACAGACTCATTAGTAACCCCCAACTGCAACAGTGATTTGCAACAGACATTACAGTTAGGCCCCCATTTCTCTAATTCACCTGATGACCAATTGATGACAGGATTATGATCCTGCAACCAAGGTAGACCTAGAACGAGGTCAGCAGGTAAATTCTTTAACACCAAAAAGGAACAGATCTCTACATGATAAATTCCAACAGTAAGAGTTACTTCAGGAGTACAAAACTCCGCTCCTCCACAATTAAGAGGGGTGGAGTCAAGTGCAATAATTTGGATTACCTCCTTGAGAGGAATAAGAGGGACTCCCAAGGATTGCACAAAATCAAAATCTATAAAGTTGCATGCAGATCCAGAATCAATGAAAGCTCTCCCAGACCCCCAGATCTGATCAAAAGAAATGGCAACCGGTAACAAAATTTTCCTTCTTACCACCGCAGGGAGTACCTTGTTTCCAGAGGGAGACCTCCTTGATGGGGGAAGCTTAGGACATTGCTGAAGCCAGTGGTTCGTCTCACCGCAATAAAAACAGGCTCCCTTCAGGCGTCTCTGATCCCTCAAGGTAACGCCCAACTGCATAGGCTCCTCCTGGGCCTGGACTGGAGTAGGAGTCTGGGAAGAAACTTCTGGAAAAACGACCACTTGGGGGGTAGTTGAATGTTCCCTCAGTCTCTCTCTAAACCGACGGTCTAACTTGATAGCTAGAGTCATAGTCGCCTCTAAGGATTCAGGGTGGGATAACTAACAAGTAAATCCTTAAGGTGATCTGAAAGCCCCACCCTGAACTGACTTCTCAACGCTGGGTCATTCCAATTGGAGGACACACACCATTTTCTAAACTCCGCACAGTAGTCCTCCACTGGACGGTTCCCCTGTCGGCTGTCTCTAAGCTGAGTCTCTGCAACAGCGGCCAAGTCAGGTTCCTCATACAAAAGTCCTAAAGCCTGGAAAAAGGTTTCCACAGACAGCAGACAGGGAGAGTCAGGCGGTAAAGAAAAGGCCCACTCCTGCGGATCACCCTGCAGCAGGGAAATAATAATCATGACTTGCTGCTGCTCGGGTCCCGAGGAGTGCGGACGCAGCCTAAAGTAAAGTTTACAGCTCTCCTTAAAAGAGCGAAAAGCCTTACGGTCCCCAAAAAATCGATCGGGGAGTTTAACATGGGGTTCCAAAGTTGAGTTAGGAACGGCAGAAAAAGCTGTAGGCGCAGTCTGCAGCTGTTCCTGGTGTTGGAGCCTCTCGGCCAGGTCTTGGATTACTTGCGTCATGCCCTGTACCTGGTCCGTGAGTGCTCGCAACTGCTCCATATGGTACGGGCCTGTTATTTTGTCACGACAGGAACACAGGGAATAGTGAGCCCTGTCTGTACCCCACCTCTGACCCTACCTACTTACAGTATAGGCCCTAGGTAGCCAAACCGTAACTGGGCGACAGTTCCTATACTGTATAAGTGAAGGCAGGGAAGGGAAACACGAGACGAACAACACAGAACAATACAAACACAATAAGAGAATTGTCAACAAGCTGAGTCAAACCTGGAGGGAACGTCAAAACTAGAGGAGGAGGCAAAATCGAAGTCGAGGTCAGAAAGCCGGGAGTCAGGAAAACCAGAATATCTCTCAGGAAACAAACGCAAGCACTGCACCAGAAAAACTAATAACAGGCAATGTGAAAGGGCAGTTGCCATCTTTAAATAGCCCGCCCAGAATCATGTGATGTGGCCAGCATCACATGACCTGAGGCGGAGCAAGCTGTCAAAACAATGCAAAGTAGCCATGTGGTGTGATCAGCACCACATGGCTAAAAACCCAACAGACAAATTAACTGATGAAGTGCTGGCTGACCAGACCAGCACTTCAATTCCCTACTGCTTGTCTCTAGGGGGGTGGAGAGGTCCGGCGGCGCTGCGCGGAGGGAGCGCGTCGCCGGCCTCCCGTGACAATATAAGAATGTCGCTAAGCCGAAGTCAAACCAGGAAGTCACGTCAAAAACCAGGGGAACGAACAGAAGCAAAGTCAAAAACACAAGCCGAGGTCAAAGCCGAGAGGGAACGAAGTACAAAAGGATGCGACGAGGACGAAGTCAAATTCACAATGCCGAAGTCAAAGCACAATAGTCACAGCAGTTCACAATCGCAAGTTCTGGTAATAAGACCAATCACAGGAAACCTGTGACCAGCAGGCTGCCTGTTAAATAGGCCCACAGGTCGGTCAAGTGACGTGGCCAGCATCACATGATCCCAATACTGACTCTCCGCAGGTGAGCAATGGCCTATCCATGCCCACGCTCACCTGCCCTGCCTGTACGTCAATAAGGGGCGGGCATCCGCCGACAACGCCAGGAAGCGTACACTGCCGAGTTCGCCCCGACTTCTGTACGCCAGTAGGGAGTGAACGTACGCTGGGAAGCATACGCTGTTGGGTTTGTCTTGCTCCCTGTACGCAAGTAGGGAGCAGGCGTACGCCGGGAAGCATATACTGTCGGGTAATCTCTGCCCCCTGATCTCCATGGCAACAGGGACGCCTGCCGTGTCCTCGTTCGGAGCTAGACATGGGAGACTGACGGAGCAGCAAGGAGGGAGCACGTCGCCTGCTCCCCGTGACAGTGCCCCCCCTTTCACGAGGGGCCACCGGACCATTACCTGCCAGAGCCGGTTTCTCCGGATGAGCCTGATGAAACCTCTTAATCAAGGAGTCAGCATGCATTTTGTTGGCTGGCACCCAAGATCTCTCCTCCGGACCAAACCCCTTCCAGTGCACCAGATACTGAAGTGAATTCCAAACTTTCCTCACATCAATGACTCTAGACACCTCATGTTCAAATTCTTATGCAACCTCCACTGGCGATGGAGGCTCTTCTGCAGGAAAAACAGATGAAACATATTTTTTAAGTAAAAATTTATGGAATACATTGTGGATCCGGAAAGAATTAGGTAAGCGTAACTTAAAAGATACAGGGTTAATGATATGTATTACCTCGTAAGGTCCAATAAATCGAGGAGCAAACTTATTTGATGGTACCTCAAGGCGTAAATTTTTAGTGGACAACCACACCTTGTCACCCACTTTGAAATCAACACCCTGAGAACGTCTTTTGTTCACCTTAGACTTCTGAACCTCCTCAGCTTTCTTCAGGTTCGACCGAACCTGGGCCCAGACTGTGCACAGTTCCTTGACAACCAAGTTATCCTCCAGGACCAAGGACACAGACGGCAAAAAAGAACAAAATCGTGGATGAAACCCCAGATTACAAAAAAAAGGTGACATACCGGTGGACGAATTCACTTGATTATTAATGGCGAACTCAGCAACAGACAGGTATTTCATCCACAGGTGTTGGTTATCAGATACAAAACTTTTTAAATATTGCTCCAGAGACTTTAGGCGTTCAGTTTGACCGTTGGTTTCCGGATGGAAGGCCAACGAGAATGACAGGGAGATATTAAATTTGTGACAAAAAGCCCTCCAGAACTTGGAAACAAACTGAACCCCTCTGTCAGATACAATATTCTCTGGAACACCATGTGACCGAATAATATGATCAATGAAAAGAGAGGCCAACGTCTTGGCATTGGGCAGTTTTGACAATGGAATAAAATGACACATCTTACTAAACCTGTCCACCACCACCCACACAACCGTCTTGCCCTCAGAACATTGCAAATCAGTGATGAAATCCATGGACACATGAGACCACGGCCTACTAGGAATGGGTAGAGGATGCAACTCACCCGCCAGACATGTCTTAGGATTCTTGGACCTAGCACAAACCTCACAGGAGGAGCTTGAACATCTCTAGATAACCTGGGCCACCAATAAAACCTAGAAACAAGCTCTTTGGTGGCATTAATGCCGGGGTGACCACTCAATGCAGAGTTATGACACTCACCCAGAAACCAGAGATGCAAATGAGCAGGGACAAACAACTTATCTTTAGGGGATTCAAGCGGAGCCAGGTGTTGTCCCGCCAAAATTACGTTGATCAGGTCAGATGAAGTAGCAACCGCAATAATATTTGCCGGCAATATGGGTTCGGAAGAAACCAAGTGCAAAAGGATGAGACGAGGATGAAGTCAAATTCACAATGCCAAAGTCAAAGCACAATAGTCACAGCAGTTCACAATTGCAAGTTCTGGAAATAAGACCAATCACAGGAAACCTGTGGCCAGTAGGCCTGTTAAATAGGCCCACAGGTTGGTCATGTGACGTGGCTAGCTTCACATGATCCCAATACTAACTCTCTGCAGGTGAGTGGTGGCCTATCCACGCCCACACTCACCTGCCCTGCCTGTACGTCACTAAGGGGCAGACATCTGCCAGCAGCGCCCAGAAGCGTACGCTGCTGAGTTTTCCCCGCCTTCTGTACGCTAGTAGGGAGTGAACGTACTCTGGGAAGGGTACACTGTCGGGTAATCCCCACTCCCTGATCTCGATGGGAACGGGGACGCCTGTCGCGACCTAAAATAATCTATGGGGTATTGTCAAGAGGAAGATGAGAAACACCAGACCCAACAATGCAGACAAGCTAAAGATTTCTATCAAAGCAACCTGGGCTTCCATAACACCTCAGCACAGCCACAGGCTGATCGCCTCCATGCCACGCCGCATTGATGAAGTAATTAATGCAAAAAGAGCCCCTACCAAGTATTGAGTGCATATATTACACTTTTCAGTAGGCCAACATTTCTGTATTACATTTTTTTAATTGGTGATATATCATCTAATTTTTTGAGATACTGACTTTTGGGTTTTCTTTAGCTGTAAGCCATAATCATCAACATTAAAAGAAATAAACGCTTGAAATAGATCACGATCTGTGTAATGAATCTATATAGCGTATGAGTTTCACTTTTTTTAAATTGAATTACAATTGAATTACTGAAATAAATTAACTTTTCGATGATATTCTAATTTATTGAGATGCTCTGGTATAAACATTGTGACTCTTTTCTTCATATTAAAGTCCCCTCTGTTCTGTCTTGAGTTCTTGAATGCATCCACATGCTGAGCTTGAAGCACATAAGGCTGTCTGTTTAGATAATAGTTTGGGAGTAAATCATAGTGTTTAAGTAATATGATCTGGGATTATATGGAGATAAGAAGCAGTAACTGCAGGCTTCCTGTTAGTGTGTGAGCTCTTGAAACAAACCTTAATGGTGGAAGTGTTGAGGTACTACAGTGTATTAAGATAGATCAAGTGATTTTATATTGGCTGCTCATCCACGTCCACACATCAAGTTAACTTAAGCGAGGGTAAGCCATCAATATCAAAAGCCTGGACAACCCCTTTAAGGGTGGACATTTTAAATAGTTTATCCATTCAAAACATGCATGATATGTGAAAGCAAGCCAGGCTTTACATCAGCTTTGGTGCTCACCAAAGAAACAACAATCAATTAAGTTGTCTGGTTGCCCACCAAGAACAAGTGGTAGGATTTGCATTTAATGGGCACATTTACTAAGATGGCTTTTTACACTGGTCTTATATTTCTTCCCTGCGCAGCGCATTAGATTTGTCTAATTAATGACAAGGCATGTGCCTCATCATTAGTTAGGAGTAGAGATGAGCGAATCTATTTGCCGCTTCGTATATTCGTTACGAATCTTCATTATTTCCTACTCAGAAGCAAATCCGAATCTTTTCAGATTTGCTCCGTACAAATCTTAAATGTTCTTAAACCTTTGTGCGCTAATGCTACGTACGCGTCTGATGATTTGTATGCTAATGCTATGCATCTGATAATTTGTACGCTACTGTGTACAAATTCAGTTAAGTAGTGCACTTTTAGTGTATGTTCGTTATTTGTGCGGAAATGTTTGCGGTGAGAGCAGCAAAAAGCCCGGGAAGAACCCGGTCACCTGACCTAGGGGGAGGAGCTTGCTCTGATTGGCCCATAGGCTGAGTAAACCAGTTATATCACTTGTGCTGCGCCTGCTGAGACGAGCAGGAGCTTGTGAAAGAGAGAACTGTGTTCTGTAAATTCTGTTGTTGTTCTGGGCACCCACATTACAGATATCAGGCCTAGTGTAGCGCTAGTAATATTAATCAGGCAGGGAGAGTGAGGGAGGAGACAGGGAGAGAGACAAAGACCTGATTGCTTGCTGCCACAGTCTAGTGAAAATGTCTGGCAGTGGAATGCAGAAGGGTTCCACTTCCAGCCAGACCTCGAGCTAAAAAAAAAGAAGTTGGCACAGGCCAGCAGTGGTAAAGGACATGTAGCTGCAGCTTCTACCGGTAGAATTCGTAGTAGTTGGCCACTGTTCCACCAGGCTAACCCACCAAGGCGCAAAATTGTTGTAGAGGAGAAAGTGGATGAGGTAGTGGAGTAGATGGCTCACTCATCTCAATCACAGCAGGATGACGTGCTTTCTTCTGCTGACACTGTATCATGTAGCCAGGGGTCAGACTCAGAGTGTTCCTCCTGCTCCACCATTCAGCTCCAGCAAAGCCCATCATTCTCTGCCTTCAGTGCCCCTCCTACTGGTGTGCCTTTTATGTTTTATCAAATAAAAGGCCACCGAACCCCACCGCACAATCCGGCAGATATTGAGGAAAGCCTCCTTGAGGTTTTTTTAGAGAATAGTCAGTGTTTGGACTGCCCGGAAGCGGAGGTTGGTGGGGAACAGCAGATATTGCAGTCAGACAAAAGTAGTGGGGATGTTGATGACTGTGTGTTAGACAGGAGGACCTGGGAGCCAGATCGGGGTGGTGAGGAGGATTTGATCTCCGAGTAGGAGGGCGGTGGTAGTGGCATCAACAGAGGGCAGAGGCGAGGTAAGCCCAGGCCTGCCTTGGGAACTAGTGAGACCCCAATTAGGGTGGGGCCGGCATCAGGGTCCAAGTATGCAAGGGCTATGCCAAGCTTGGCCACCTCTGGAGGCCGAACGTCAGGTGTGTTAAAGTATTTCACCACTCTGCTGGGGGACATCAGCACGGCCACGTGCAATTTCTGCAAGCAGAAATTGAGCCGTGGGAAAGCCTCAAATATAGGGACCACTGATCTGTGGAACCATCTGAAGCGGCGTCATGCCGTTCATTTGTCTAACCAAGGTGGATTACAGCAGCGCCTTGATTCTGAAGAGCTGGCTACTTCTCCCGGGGTCCTTGCAGCCTTCTCCCGGGGTCCCTTGCAGCCTGCCCTATCCAGGGGCATAACTTAGCCCGCATCCAGGGGTGTAACTAGCACATAC
>ONZH01028395.1:0-48038 GCA_900303285.1 Rhinella marina | reverse complement strand
AAGTGCTGGAGTACGCCTGTCTGTCTTCTGACCTGTGATGTCACTGAGACCGCATTGACTTCAACACAGCCTATTCTTGGGCTGGTGCCACGACCAACCATGTGTTTTTGGTGCTCTGGCATGACATGGACTGCTCCAGCGGACATCTTCAATGCTGTCAAATGTTGTCGACCTGGCTGTCGACAACTATTTTTGCACTTTGATTTTTTCAACTTTTTTCATTGTAATAGCAACTGCAACTAAACGAAACTATACCCTATCAGACTCCCACTATTGTAGCTGCAATTATTCAGCCGTTATAGCAAGGTTCGTTTTAGGTTCGGTTCGTACGAATCCGAATTTCACTAAAGTTCGCTGAACCGAACTTTTCAAAAGTTCGCTCATCCCTACTTATTTCCATAACTTATACTGACCTGTGGTGAGGCTTTTAAAGAAGCTCTGTCAGCATGATCAACCCTATTAAACCTGGCATACTGCCTGGTAGAGCTTATTGTGCTGATGAAAACGATGCTTTTCTTTTGTCTGTATGCTAAACAGCTGTAGAGATATCTTCATCTTTACTCATATGCAAGTGAGAAAGTTGGAGCACCAGGGGACGGGGCTGAATCCTTGGAGCACTGCTTTGTAACACCCCCCGTCCTCTGTACACTCCCTCTCCCCTAGGTTGACAAGTCTAGACATCAGGGCAGGACTGTGTCCTAGAGTTGTGTCCTAGCGTGTACATATTGTATACACTGCTTATTGTAGCCTTACCACATTGAGATATGGTAAGGTAATATACATATTACTGCTTTATTCACAGGCACAATATATGATTATAAACACACTAGTAATATCTGTTAGCTTCTAAGCATAGAAAAAGCATTCGTCTATATATAATAATGCTATAGCTTCAGAGGCGTAGCTAGAGGTTCAGCACAGGGGGGGCGAAACATACTTGAGTGGGCCCCCCACTTATTGGCTTCCCAAACGCACGTTTCCAACTTCACAGGCACATACTACTAGTTGTGGTTATAATATTGTATTAGAAAGATGACTATATAAACTGCAAGATCGTCTATGCTGCTAAGTACAGTACAATAGACTTTCTACATACCCTAGTCTAAATACTCTACCACATAATGCAGTAAAATATAGGATTAATAGGAGTAAAAAACAAGGGGACTCATATGTTAAAGGAAACGTGTCCCCAGTTTTTACATCACTCCCCTGCCCCCATCAGACCTCAGATCAGCAGAATGTGCCCCGATCAGACCTCAGATCAGCGTATTGTGCCCCCATCAGTCCTCAGATCAGCGTATTGTGCCCCCATCAGACCTCAGATTAGCATATTGTGCCCCATCAGACCTCAGATCAGCCTACTGTGTCCCCATCAGACCTCATATCAGCGTATTGTGCCCATCAGACCTCACATCAGCCTACTGTGCCCCCATCAGACCTCAGATTAGCGTATTGTGCCCCATTCAGACCTCACATCAGCCTACTGTGCCCCCATCAGACCTCAGATTAGCATACTGTGCCCCCATCAGACCTCACATCAGCCTACTGTGTCCCCATCAGACCTCAGATCAGCGTATTGGTGCCCCATCAGACCTCACATCAGCCTACTGTGCCCCCATCAGACCTCAGATTAGCGTATTGTGCCCCATCAGACCTCACATCAGCCTACTGTGCCCCCATCAGACCTCAGATTAGCGTATTGTGCCCCATCAGACCTCAGATCAGCCTACTGTGCCCCATCAGACCTAAGATCAGCCTACTGTGCCCCCATCAGACCTCCAGATCAGCGTATTGTGCCCCCATCAGACCTCAGATCAGCTTACTGTGCCCCCATCAGACCTCAGATCAGCGTACTGTGCCCCCATCAGACCTCAGATCAGCGTACTGTGCCCCCATCAGACCTCAGATCAGCGTACTGTGCCCCCATCAGACCTCAGATCAGCGTACTGTTGCCCCCATCAGACCTCAGATCAGCGTACTGTGGCCCCATCAGACCTCAGATCAGCGTATTGTGTCCCCATCAGTCCTCAGATCAGCATATTGTGCCCCATCAAACCTCAGATCTGCATATTGTGCCCCCATCAGACCTCAGATCAGCGTATTGTGCCCCCATCAGACCTCAGATCAGCCTATTGTGCCCCATCAAACCTCAGATCAGCCTATTGTGCCCCCATCAGACCTCAGATCAGCGTATTGTGCCCCCATCAGACCTCAGATCAGCTTAATGTGCCCCCATCAGACCTCAGATCAGCGTATTGTGCCCCATCAAACCTCAGATCTGCATATTGTGCCCCCATCAGACCTCAGATCAGCCTATTGTGCCCCCATCAGACCTCAGATCAGCCTATTGTGCCCCATCAAACCTCAGATCAGCCTATTGTGCCCCCATCAGACCTCAGATCAGCGTATTGTGTCCCCATCAGACCTCAGATCAGCGTATTGTGCCCCATCAAACCTCAGATCTGCATATTGTGCCCCCATCAGACCTCAGATCATCGTATTGTGCCCCCATCAGACCTCAGATCAGCTTAATGTGCCCTCATCAGACCTCAGATCAGCGTATTGTGCCCCATCAGACCTCACATCAGCCTACTGTGCCCCCATCAGACCTCAGATTAGCGTATTGTGCCCCATCAGACCTCAGATCAGCCTACTGTGCCCCCATCAGACCTCACATCAGCCTACTGTGCCCCCATCAGACCTCAGATCAGCGTATTGTGCCCCCATCAGACCTCAGATCAGCTTTACTGTGCCCCCATCAGACCTCAGATCAGCGTACTGTGCCCCCATCAGACCTCAGATCAGCGTACTGTGCCCCCATCAGACCTCAAATCAGCGTACTGTGCCCCCATCAGACCTCAGATCAGCGTACTGTGCCCCCATCAGACCTCAGATCAGCGTACTGTGCCCCATCAGACCTCAGATCAGCGTATTGTGTCCCCATCAGTCCTCAGATCAGCATATTGTGCCCCATCAAACCTCAGATCTGCATATTGTGCCCCCATCAGACCTCAGATCAGCGTATTGTGCCCCCATCAGACCTCAGATCAGCCTATTGTGCCCCATCAAACCTCAGATCAACCTATTGTGCCCCCATCAGACCTCAGATCAGCATATTGTTGCCCCCATCAGACCTCAGATCAGCTTAATGTGCCCCCATCAGACCTCAGATCAGCGTATTGTGCCCCATCAAACCTCAGATCTGCATATTGTGCCCCCATCAGACCTCAGATCAGCCTATTGTGCCCCCATCAGACCTCAGATCAGCCTATTGTGCCCCATCAAACCTCAGATCAGCCTATTGTGCCCCCCATCAGACCTCAGATCAGCGTATTGTGTCCCCATCAGACCTCAGATCAGCGTATTGTGCCCCATCAAACCTCAGATCTGCATATTGTGCCCCCATCAGACCTCAGATCATCGTATTGTGCCCCCATCAGACCTCAGATCAGCTTAATGTGCCCTCATCAGACCTCAGATCAGCGTATTGTGCCCCATCAAACCTCAGATCTGCATATTGTGCCCCCATCAGACCTCAGATCAGCGTATTGTGCCCCCATCAGACCTCAGATCAGCCCACCCAGCCACATAAGATAAAAATAAAAAACCTCTCTTACCTGTTCTGCGCTGCGGCTGCCCTCTGGTCCACGCTCCGCTCTCTTCCCTGGCCCGCGCACACTATGACCTGACGCTGCGTGCAGCGTCAGGTCATAGTGCGCGCCGCCAGGGAAGAGAGCAGAGCGCGGACCGGAGGGCAGCCGCAGCGCAGAACAGGTAAGTAAGATTTTTTATTTTTATGGGCCCCCTTGAGTCACTGGGCCCGGAGCCGTCGCCCCCCCCTGCCCCCCCAGTAGCTACGCCACTGTATAGCTTAGTCATCAGTGGTAATGCATATGAATAAAAATGTAGATATCTCTGCAGCTGTTTAGCATACAGACAAAAGAAAGGTATAGTTTTAATCAGAATGATGAGCCGTACCAGCCAGTATGCCTCTTTAAATCCATAGCATGTCAATTTTGCAGCTGATTTCTGCTGCACATTTTACTCTTTACAATGCATTGGTTGAAATAGGTTGAAATCTGTAACAAATGTGCAGCATTTCTGTAATTAATTCCACAGCAAATCCACACCATTTCAGATGGATCTAGCTTGTAGTCATACCCTTAGGCCCCATTCAGACGGCCATATTATTGCGGGTCCGCATTATTGCGGACCCGCAATAATACGGGGGCCACCCGGCGTGTATTCCGCACGCTCGGAACACATGCCGGGCGGCCCCATTCAAAATGCCTATACATTTCTTTGTGAGTAATGGGCGTAATGATGGGGAACGGTGATGGTGCCACTTCCTGTCATTGAACCCCTCAGATGGCGCATTCATCACTGATCATGGCATATCAGATGATCACTGAGGGCTGTCAGGGGTAAGTCTGTTAAAAAAAATGCTCACCTTATCCATTTGGTTGCAAAGAGTCAGCGCATCTTAATTGAAAATCCAGCGCGAAATCTCATCACACTGGCCAGCGTGGTGACATCATACATCACCACACATGAGATTTTGTGCGGGATCTTCAATCAAGATGGCTGTGGCAGACTCTTGGCGTGCAAATGGATCAGGTGAGTATGATTTTTTTTAACCATCATTTTAAGGGAAATTGATTTGTTACCACTAATCACGAGGAAATTTCCTTGAAATTCAGATCGATGTATACTTTGTGAACTTCGAATCGTTCAACACTAGTCATTACTCAATCACAAATCTGCTTACATTTGAATAGTGACCTAGGGGTAGGGAAAAATCTTGAATATTTTACATTTGACTTTTCTAAAATATTCTTTGCATTAATTTTTCAAAAAGTTCTTCGATATCCAGACTTTTGGACCCTACTACATAAGATAGAACAAATAAAGAAGCAACGTGATGTAAAATAATCCCTATTATATTTACTTTCATCACTCATTAAAGCCATTTGGTGTTAGCATACAACACAAAAACCGTAGCCAAGATTTGTTACAGCTGTGATAAACTGGAAATATTTCATGTTTTACTAAGGAAAGTTCTAAAAGGCATTATTGCATGGAAACATAATGAAGAAAAATACTAAATTGAGTCATCATTACAATTAAAGGCAGTCATAATTTACAATGGAATGTAAAGATACAAGGAGATCAAATAGGTTTTTGGTGATTACGTACAATTCATATTTCAAACAATTCATGAATACAGAATGTGAACTGGCAGACTGTGCTGGCATTCAGATATGCCTAAGGCAGCTCATAAGTCATGTACAGTAATGGTTTCCAAAGCAAAGTGTAAGTAACAAATATGCTGTCATAAGTATGCACTGTAATAATATCTTACAAAAGACAACTACAATATTGTATGCCATATAAAGATTAGTAATCAAGGAAAAGCAACTAAGGGTATTGTACAAGGGAAACATGAGAAAGGATGGCATTTTTTTTGGGGTGGTGGTAAGAGGTTTTCATGTTTTATGCAAATAAAACAATGCATTATGATATGAAAAAGTTAAACTGATTTCTTCTGTATATTGAGTCAACTTCTTACCATTTTCAAGATCTCTGCTTTCTGTCTGTCAATGTAAACATTATTTTTTACATTTGAAAGATGAAAAACTGTCCTGATTATTTTCATCATTTTGAAAATGGTGCAAATCACAGAAGTATCAGAGATCAGGGAAACCAAATATTCTTCCAATACTTTATAGCAAAGTATTTTAGTGGTTCTTTCCCCTTTAATTCCTTGTAATCTACTTGGTTAGCGTACCCAGGTTCCTTGCTGCATTCTTAGGAGGGACTGGGAGGAACCAGGAGGCTCAAAAACATCTTTAGTTTTGAGTTGAGGATATCTTCAAAGTAAGATGTGTTTTGCTACCATTACCTCTCTTTGTATCACATGGGCATCAGCCAGATGGGGGTCGATGGGGAGCTCGCTCATTTGTTCACAA
Source organism: Rhinella marina (assembly GCA_900303285.1). Taxonomy (NCBI): domain Eukaryota; kingdom Metazoa; phylum Chordata; class Amphibia; order Anura; family Bufonidae; genus Rhinella; species Rhinella marina. Next base: position 42,069 of record ONZH01028395.1, on the reverse strand, counting down.
CTTTGGTGACTGTTACTTAGTCTGTATGTTATCTTTTGTATTTATCTTTTATCAAAGTTTAGTTGTGTTAAGTCCATATTTCCCCAATTCTCAGAATTCATGGTAATGCAAATATTCTAGTGAAAACTCCTCTAAGAACTCCAAATGAGAGTCTCAATCTTCCACCAAAAGCCTGTTTTCAGTTAGTAATCTGCTACTAATCTGCTGCTGATTTTGCTGTGTGAATTTAGGACTTGGGACTGAACTGCAACAAGACCAGTATTCTCTTCAAACAGCTATCAGCAGGGGTGTTCCGGGAGTCAGACCCCGCCAACGATCAGATATTGATGACCTATCCTTAGGATAAGTCATTAATATCAGAATTCTAGAAAACTCATTTAAGGTCTTAAGAATGGGTCATCAATACATGAATCCCAGAAGACTTTTTCAACGTTTTGTTCACACCTAGGGATACAGTGGTTTACATCCCACATTTACTCCTATTGTAAAAAAAATATATACTGCATTGTACCTTCTTCGCCATATCCCTTACATAGTTTGTAAGGTTGAAAAAGGACATCTGTTCATCCAGTTCAGCCTGCTATACTGCAAGTTGATCTATAGGAAGGCAAAAACCCTGTGATATAAGCTAATTTTCCCGATTTTAGGGGAAAAACTACTTCCCGACTCCAATCAGGCAATCAGAATAACTCCCTTGATCACCATTACCATCTCCTCAGGCAGAGAGTTACATAGTCTCACTGCTCTTACTGTAAAGAATCCTCTTCTATGTGTAGGAATCTTCTTTCCTTAGATGTAGAGGATGTCCTATCACCACAGTCACTGGGTATAGATAGATGATGGGAGACATCTCTGTACTGACCCCTGATATATTTATACATACTGTAGTTATTAGATTGCCTCTCTGTTGTCATTTTTCTAAATAACCCTAATTTTGACAATCTTTATGGGTACTGTAGTCCACCCATTCCAGTTATTACTTTAGTTGCCCTCCTCTGAACCCTCTCCAGCTCTGCTATCTCTGTCTTGTTCACAGGAGCCCTAAATTGTACACAGTACTCCATGTGTGGTCTGACTAGTGATTTGTAAAGTGGCAGGACTATGTTCTCGTTATGGGCCCTTTTGATGCACCCCATGATCTTATTGGCCTTGGCAGCTGCCTAACACTGGTTTCTATAGTTTAGTTTGCAGTCCACTAAAATTCCTTTTCCATGTCAGTGTTATCCAGTGTTTTACCATTTAGTATGTACCGATGACTTGTATTATCCCTTCCCATATGCATAACCTTACATTTATCAGTATTAAATCTTAGTTAATAAGGCTAATGACCCCTCTTAGCTGGTCAAATTTAATTTTTTGGAAGTTTGAGGTTTTGGTGCCTCCATGAAGAAACATTTTCTTGGATGGCAATAAGAAAGTTATAATTTTACGGTCACTAGTTCCCAGATGTCCCCAAACCTGCACATCTGTTGTTCTGTCTGGTCTATTGGTTACTACTAAGTCCAGTATGGCCATCCATGTAGTCAGGTCCTGAACCAGTTGGGAAAGGTAATTATATTTAGTCATTGTCAAGAACTTGTTTCCTTTATGAGATCCACAGGTTTCAGTTTCCCAGTCTATATTTGGGTAGTTGAAGTCCCCCATAATAACAACCTCATTATGATTTGCCGCCTCATCTATTTCCTTTAGGGTGCATTCACACGAACGTATGTGGTTTGCGGTCCGCAAATCACGGATCCGTGGGAATGTTAAAAAATCTGGATGGTTTCCGCAATATTTCTGTTCCGTATGTCCATATAAAACAGACGTATTGTTTCCGTTGGTCTGCCGTTTTTCACGGTCCACAAAAAAAACGGAAGGTGTAAAAAAAAAGGAATTTACATGTCCAATCCCTGTTAACATCCTAAAAAAGGTCACATGATCGCATTGGCGCCATTTGCTACAGCTTTTCACAGCGTAGTGTGCTCTGTTAGATTCCTTTGTGTTCTTACATTGGTTTCTGGCGATTTCTTTGTGCTAATCATGCCTAAAAGACCTGCGGATAAAGTTCTCTTGTACTGGCTTCTATCTCGGAACTACGGACAGCAAACACCAATGTTGGACGAGGAACCGAGGAGGAAGCGGCTTTGGGTTCACCCCATAGTCTCCCAGCGCAGCAAGAAGGGCCACTTCCATACTTTGTATGATGACCTGAGGCAGCACCCGGACAAATTTCAAAATTTTTGCCAGATGTCAGTCTCCACTTTTGACCGTCTGCTGGAGAGTACTCGTGAAGGTCTCACTTTCCAGAATACTAATATGCGGCACTGTATTTCACCTGAGGAAAGGCTAGTCATCACCTTGAGGTAAGTACTAATATCATATAGCTTAACCCTTTTTTTTTGCACATCCACAGATATATAATGATAATTTTTTATCTAAAATTGGCAGATTCTTGGCAACAGGCAACTCTTTTGCGTCCCTACACTTTGAGTTCCTGTTGGGGATTTCAACCATTTCTGAAATCGTTCCACACACCTGTCAAGTTATATGGAAGCGACTTCGCGAGACGGTGATGCCGGAGCCCAGAGTTGAAGATTGGCTACGTATTGCTCAGGGCTTTGAAGAATGCGCACAGTTTCCTAACTGTATAGCGGCGTTGGATGGAAAACACATCCGTGTGAAGAAGCCGGCTCACTCAGGGTCCCGATTCTTCAATTATAAACAATTTTTTTCAGTAGTCCTGTTGGCCTTGGTTAACAGTGACATCGGGGCCTATGGGAGCACTTCAGATGCCAGAATATTTCGTGCTTCCAGAATGGGTGAACGGCTTCATTCTAACCAGCTCGCCCTTCCCCAGCCAAGAAGACTGCCTGGATCTGCTGGACCTCCTGCTCCTTTCGTCATAGTCGCGGATGAAGGATTTGCTCTTACACCACATGTTATGCGACCCTTCCCAAGACGTGACTTAGATGAGAGAAGGCGTATCTTCAATTACCGCTTGACGCATGCCCGTCGTTATGTGAAATGCACCTTTGGACTTCTTACCAACAAATGGAGGGTCTTTATGTCATCGATCCAGCTTCATCCAGAGAATGTTACCACAGTGATTCAGGCTTGTGTGGTTCTTCATAATTTTGTAAGAATTCACGATGCTTCCTTCGACGCTGACCTGGACCAATACCGAACCTTGTCATCGTTTGGTGTGGACCAGACACTGCATGGTAGACCTGGATCTGCAGGGCTGCGTATTCGTGATTTCTACGCGGACTACTTTTGCAGCCCAGCTAGAGAATTGCCATGGCAGTCGGAAGCAATTCATGGCAGTCACTGAATTTATATTAACTGTTTGCAATAAGTACGTTTAGTTTAGTTAGTCTCCCAGTTGTTGTTTAGTTAGAGTAGGGACTCGCAAGAGAATGAGGACCCTTGACGTGGGCTTGCGGGCTGGGGTATTTTTTCGGGCCAATTTCAAATTAGTTTACACTTAACCCCCGGTGTATATACGTCCTATCTGCACATGCCCCTTGCAGATAGCACGTATATACACGTGTAGGCGGCCCTTTAATCCCAGCGCTGATCAGCGCTGGGATTAAAGCTCCTGCAATCTAGCAGGAGCAGGTCGGGTCTCGGCTCACAGACAGAGCGGGGACCCTAAGGAGAAGACAGGAGCGGTTTATTTCCTAAGCCGGAGGACAGCCTTACCTGGGCACGTGGAGCAGCAGGAAAGAAGCGGCAGCGCCGCTTCCTGTGTTAGTGGGGTGTCTCGGGGCCAGAGCAGTGCTGCAGGGTCTAAGGAGACCCTGATCAGCTCTGCCTGTGTCTAATGAGCCCCCAGGGGGCTGTTTTCCCCTGTAACTGGGGCTCCTGAGGATGCCCCAGTTACAGTGGAAACAGTGGGAAAAAAAAGTGTTAAAAAAAACAAAAAAGTCAGTCCTCCAGAGGTCTTTTAATGACCTCCTGGGGGACATATTATTTGTCAAAAATAAATTAATATATAAGTAAAAAAAATAAATAAAAAATAAACAAAAGTGTAAAAAAAAAAAAATTAAACACGCAGTCGCCAATGGAAACAGTCACCATAGTCGCCCCGTCAAATAAAATCTATACATGCTATATATCAAAACGATCGTCATCAAATAGGGAACCCATTGCAATAATTAATTTGTGTGTCAGTTTTAATATTTAAAAAATAAAAATCTATAATTAAAAAAAAATTACTTTTTTTAATAAGAATTAGCGTTTTTTGTCTAAATTACACCTAAAAAAATATAAAATATCTTTAAAAAAAACCATTCTAATAACAAGTCCTAAGTGTCAAGTAAAAAAAATTGCAAAAATTAATTTCGTATTAAAAAAAAAAAAAAAAAATTAGGGTCACTAAACAACCATGTGCCCAAATCACAAAAAGTTGCCTGGACATTCAGGCCTTTTATAGGTCCGGTCATGAAAGGGTTAATATTTTGTATCATTGTACAATCAATAAAATAACTTAAAGGGGTTCTGTAGTTTATTTAAACTGACGATCTATCCTCTAGATAGCTCATCAGCATCTGATTGGCAGGGGACCGACACCCGGAACCCCCGCCGATCAGATGCTGATGAGCTATCCAGAGGATAGATTGTCAGTTTTAAAACTGTAGAACCACTTTAATCCAGTTTATTTAAAAATAAATTTGATTTTGGCCCTAAATACCCTCTAATACATCATTACTATCAACCTATGGTATTAAATTATTGTGTAATTATTTGAAGTTAACTTGTTGCAGCACAAAAGCACATTAAAATGCCAATTTGAAAACTTACGGATACTCAGTGGCAGAGGTCGCGCTACGTTTTTTTCAGAAGAGTAAAAATACTCCTCTGACCATTTTTGAGGAGTATTTTTATCCGAGGAGGAGTACGAAATCTGCGGTAATTAAAATACATAATACGCAGGCCTGCACTTGCTCACATCTGTGTTGGAGGCTGCATTTGGAGCCTCTGTTGCAGATTCTGTTGAAAGACCAGACAAAAAAGCCTTGTATGCAGGAGTTTTTTGTCTGGTAAAAAGACAGATTGCAAATGGAAACTGAACGGATCCCATTGTAGTTGGTGGAGTCTGTTCAGCTTCCCTGTGGGGTGACAGAAGGAGGGGGAGCAGGGTCACTAGAGGGGTGAAAATTTGGTGAAAATTTGAAAAATGGCTTCTAAACTTCTAAGCCCTCTAACGTCCTAAAAAAGTAAAATGATATTTATAAAATGATGCCAACATAAAGTAGACATATGGGGAATGTAAAATAATAACTATTTTTGGAGGTATTACTATTTATTTTGAAAATTGAGAAATTGAAATTTGCAAATTTTTCCAAATTTTTGGTAAATTTAGTATTTTTTTTATAAATAAAAATGAAATATTTTGCCACAAATTTACTACTGTCGTGAAGCACAATATGTGACGAGAAAACAATCTCAGAATGGCCTGGATAAGTAAAAGCGTTCCAAAGTTATTACCACATAAAGTGACAAATGTCAGATTTGCAAAAAATGGCCTGGGCATGAAGGTGAAAACAGGCCTGGGGTTGAAGGGGTTAAAACCCAAAAAATTCTCCATAGGAATGAATGGAGAGCCTTAGGCTACTTTCACACTAGCGGCAGCACGGATCCGGCACCTAAAGGGTGCCGAAGGATCCGTACTGCCGCTGACACATGTGTGGAGCCGGAGCAGCGCTCCGGCCCCACACATGTTGACACATACACAGAGAACATACATACATACACACAAACACATACATACTTACATACTCCAGCCCGGGACGCCGGCAGCACGTCTTCACGCGCCTCCTGCGTGCAGTGATAACGATTCCCCACAGTGCCCTCTGCTGGGCGCAGTGGGGAAACGTCATAGCTGCGAGCAGGAGGCGCATGAAGACATGCTGCCAGGTTCCCTGGCTGGAGTATGTGAGTATGTATGTCTGTCTGTATGTTTCTCTGTAGCCGGATCCGGAATGACCCCCCATTGCAAGTCAATGGAGGACAGATCCGGATTACTGGTGTATCACACCAAATGGATCCGTCCCCATTGACTTGCATTGGGGGTCATTCCGGATAGGTCTTGGTGCGGATGCCTGGACCGGAGAGCAAACCGCAGCATGCTGCGGTTTGTTCTCCGGTCTGAAGACGGAACGGAATGCTTTCAGGAGCATTCCGTTGTCTTCAGTTCAGTTTTGTCCCCATTGACAATTTTTTCCGGTATTGAGCCCCTATGACGGAACTCAATACCGGAATTTAAAAACGCTAGTGTGAAAGTAGCCTTAGAGTGCGGGCCAATCAGCCAATCACAGTGAATATGCAAATAGGCAGCACCATATATGGCACAGCATACACACAGTGGAGAAGGCTTACAGATATATAGAGATAATATAGAGGAGGTCCCCCAGACCTGAGGCTAAGGGTTGCATAGGAATGAATGGAGAAGCTAAACTTGAGACCAATCAACCAATCACAGCTCAATATGCAAATAGGCAGCACCATATATGACACAGCATACACACAGTGGAGAAGGCTTAGAGATATATAGAGATAATATAGAGGGGAGATTCCTCAGACCTGAGGCTAAGGGAGCATTCACATGTCCGTTGTAAGGAGCCGTGATCATGGGCCTCGGGGACGCGCCCTGGCAGAAGAGGGGTTAATCCGCCATTTTGGATTCTGTTAAACTGTTAAACTTCAAGGGGCTATCCAGAGTGACTCTTAAAGGGGCAGCCACTCTTAAAGGGACAGACGCTCTTAAAGGGACAGACGCTCTTAAAGGGACAGACGCTCTTAAAGGGACAGTCACTCTTAAAGGGGCAGCACTCTTAAAGGGACAGGCGCTCTTAAGGAGACAGCCACTTTTAAATGGGCAGTAACTCTAAAAGGGGCAGTCGCTCTTAAAGGGGCAGTCGCTCTTAAAGGGGCAGCCACTTTTAAATGGGCAGTAACTCTTAAAGGGGCAGTCACTCTTAAAGGGATAGTCACTCTTAAAGGGTCACTCTTAAAGGGGCAGCACTCTTAAAGGCACAGTTACTCATAAAGGAGCAGACACTCTTAAAGGAGCAGACACTCTTAAAGGAGCAGACACTCTTAAAAGGACAGCCACTTTTAAAGGGGCAGTTACCCTTAAAGGGACAGTTACTCTTAAAGGGGCAGTCACTCTTAAAGGGATAGTCACTCTTAAAGGGATAGACACTCTTAAAGGGGCAGTCACTTTTAAAGGGACAGACACTCTTAAAGGAACAATCACTCTTAAAGGGACAGTCACTCTTAAAGGGATAGTCACTCTTAAAGTGATAGACACTCTTAAAGGGATAGTCACTCTTAAAGGGGCAGCACTCTTAAAGGGATAGTTACTCTTAAAGGAGCAGACACTCTCAAAGGAGCAGACACTCTCAAAGGGGCAGTTACCCTTAAAGGGACAGTTACTCTTAAAGGGGCAGTCACTCTTTAAAAGGCAGTCCCTCTTAAAGGGGTAGTCACTTTTAAAGGGATAGACACTCTTAAAGGGATAGTCACTTTTAAAGGGACAGTCCCTCTTTAAAAGGCAGTCCCTCTTAAAGGGGCAGCCACTGTTAAAGGGACAGTCACTCTTAAAGGGATAGTCACTCTTAAAGGGACAGTCAGTCTTAAAGGGACAGTCACTCTTAAAAGGGCAGACACTCTTAAAAGGGCAGACACTCTTAAAAGGGCAGTAACTCTTAAAGGGGCAGTAACTCTTAAAGTGGCAGATACTCTTAAAGGGACAGTTACTCTTAAAGGAGAAGACACTCTTAAAGGGGCAGTCACATAGGTATACTCTGGAAGTCACTGTTAAAGGTGCGCCCTTTTCAAGCACTATGTATTTTTTTCTGGAAATGCAAATCTAGTTTATTATTGTTTTTGCCTCCATGTTTTTTCCTCCATATATTTCTATGACTTATATGTTCCTGGAGTGTTGTCTTTAGACACTACTTTACATTAAGGCAAACTCCTCCACCCCTCCGGTTTTTATTATCCTTTCTAAACAGACTGTAATCCTGTACGTTAACCACCCTGTCATAACTATCATCCATTTCTCAGTCATTCCCACTGTCATAGTCCTCCACAGACATTACTAATTCCAGTTCACCAGTTTTATTAGTCAAGCTTCTGGAATAAGTATGCATACAATTAAGAGTTTTTGGATATTTTTTTACCCTACCTGTTTACTTATAATTGTTCTAGTCCCTCCCTCCATTCCACTCCCAGTTCCATTATCTCTCCCCAGGTCTCTATTTGCACTGTGTTCCCCTTCCTATAATATAATTACCCTTTACCCCAATCCCTAGTTTAAACATTCATCCAACCTTATAGCCATCTTCTCTCCTTGTTGAGGTTCGGCCAATCCCTATGATAGAACCTGTAGCCAACAGAAAAGTCAGCTTAGTTCTCCAGGAACCCAAGCTGTTCTTGCCTATACCAGTTTTTGAGCCACATGTTACCCTCCCTAATCTCCTGCTGCCTTTCTAGTGTGGCTCGTGGTATAGGTAATATTTAAAAAAAATACTACCTAAAATAATATCCCTTTGTATTGTAAAGTGCAATAGGCTAGCAAGCATGTTCACAAAATTAGACGAATAGATCATTCCTAACATATAGGATTTATACAATTTACTGCGGACCCGCAAAAATATACGGGGGCCGCCCGGCATGTGTACCACAGCGCTCGGAACACACTCCGTGCGGCCCATTGAAAATGCCTATACTTGTCTGTGCGCACGGACAAGTATAGGACATGCCTCAAAAGAGCCGTGACACGAGAGGGGCCGCATCTATTCCCGCATTTTTGCGGATAGATACGGCCCCATTCATACGGTCGTGTGAATGGGGCCTAAGTCTAATTTACCATCAATAATTGAATGTGCACTACAGAGTGAGCTAGGTGGGTTGGAAAAAAATGAATAAAAATTCTGATTCTATGAGTTATTCTTATAGCTATTGAAATAATAGCAAGGAATTGGTGCTCTGAGGAAAAACCTTGGCTAAGTGGGAAAGTATGGAAGACAGAGTAAAAAAGTTATGAGAAAATGAAAAAAAGAATCAGTTGGAGTATTGGGGTAATTTGGAGACATTGGAAATAATGATAACAGAATTCCAGACTCTTATATCAGTGATTTCCATCACTGATTGTGAGCCAAAACCAGGTGCGGCTCTAAACACAAAACAGATGCAGATCTTTCCCTTATACCTCATGTCTATGGAGATTCTAATCCTGGTTTTTGCTCACAATTAGAAATGAGAGGCGTTTTCTAAAATTCAATTCGGTCACTTCACCGAATTTTTATAAAAAAAAATGCTTCAATCTAAATTAATTCATCATGAAGTGTATTAAATCAGGTTTATTCCAGCCTGAAGCTACACTTTAAGGTAGAATGTATCCTGGCTTACATTGCTGTGCAGTGCAGCAACATGCATAGGTAGTCTTTCTGGTAGCGAAACAATTACTGTGCGTCTGAATGACAGGCAGGTCACATATATGGCTGTGCACATCATTGTGCAGGCCACCAATATTACTAGTTTAACCCCTAGCTAAAAAAAAAGAAAAAAAAGCATACAGTATTCTTCAGTAAAGCTGCGTTACTCTTTAGCGGCAGCGCCAATAATGTAGTGCAGGAAAGGTTCTTTTAATCCATGTTATGGCAGTGCAAACACATACATATGAATCCTTTTTGTTCGATGTAGAGGCAGCGTGTGTCACTATTAGGCTTAGTTCACGCTTCACTTATTTGGTCAGTAATTGTCAGCCCATAGCAGGTGTGGGTCAAACCCACAGAACAGGTGCAGATCTATTCTTGATACCTAATCAGAGAGTAGGCTTGGCTCTTGAATTTTCCTCACAGTAAGTGATGGAAATAAACAAATAACAGAACTGGGAACACTGACTTACAGGCCAATGTTAGTAACAGGTGAACTGTGCAGTGGCCCAAAATTCAAGGACAGTGGGGAGGGTGTCAGCAGTAAGGTTGTGTTCATATCACTGTTTATTTTTCTGATCTTCTGATCCATCAGAATAACATCCCAAAAAACCAAATGCTGTAGTCTAAGCATCTGCCTTCAAACCGTCTGTATTTGGTCAGCATTTGATCCCTACTGGTAAGGCAAAAACAGGAGTGGGTCCAAAACAGAGAAACCATGTGATGGAAATATTTGAATGTCTTCAGTGTTTTGGACCCACTCCTGCTTTTGGCTTCCAAATTGTGATCAAATCCTGATGCAAAAAACTGACTGTGTGATAGAGGCGACATGCTCAATTTGCGTGAGTTTTGGCCATTTGCCTCTGAAATTGGCTTTAATCAGATGGAAAAGAAGTCCTGCGTGCAGGACTTTAATGGACTCTATTACACGTTCAGTATTTGGTCATTTTTTTGCCTCAGTATTTGATAAGATGGAAATATTTGCATTTCCTCTTTGTTTTGGACTCACTGCTGCGTTCAGATTCCAAATCATGATCAAATCCTGATACAAAATAAAGACCATGTGACAGAGGCCTTCTGGACGCTAAAACCACAGGACCCATTTTTGTTGGTACTTTTTGGGTTCTTTTGACGGATCAGAAGAAAATAAAGTTATGTCAACACAGCCAAACAGGGACACTAGTGGCCCCATAAAAGACTGGTGAGAGTGGCAACAAACAAAAAACAATATGGCGGCAGATCACAGTAGGAGCAGATGGCAGTAGAGGTAGCAGGCGCGTGGCATCAGGTGGATTACAGCATCAGAATAGTGGCAGCAGGACATGGGAAGAAGTAACGGGCCATTTGTCACAATGTTCTGGTGTGGCAGCACACTACAGTCAGATCATTACTGCCAGAAAGATCTACTTTGTTATATCAGGCACTGTTGTCTAGAAATCCTGGTTGATCCACTCCTGATTCATCTTTATATAGGTAAGTCTCTCAACATTTTGGGCTGAAAAGCAAGTTCTCTTTGGAGTAGCTATGCCACCCATCACACTAAACACCCGCTCTGATGCTACACTACTGACCGGGCAGGAAAGCTTGCCCAGGGCAAACTTGGCCAGTTGCATCCACAATTCAAGTTTGACTGCCCAGTCCAGGCGATTTTAGATCTAGGTTGACAGGTTGCAGTCCAAATACACCACAACATGCTGTTTCAGGTTATACTGTATGTCCTGCTGCTGCTGGGTGGTTTCTTCAGTCGGCGGGTGAAGAAATGTGCTCATCAGAGATTTAAGACTTAAGTTGCTGCTAATGGAGCTGGTGCTGCCTCCACCCCCCCCCCCTAGCAGTCATGGCAGTGGAGCTTGAGCTCAGAGATTCCCCCTGGTCAGACCTTCGTGAGGATTGGTGATAGGATGGGTAGGCAGTGACCAACCGACTACAAAGGATGTCTCGATAGAAGTTGAGTTTTTCATCCTTCTCAGAAGGTGTAAGAAAGGCCCCCACTTTGGACTGGTAGCAAGGGTCTAAAATTGTGGAGAACCAGAAGTCATCCCTCTGCTGAATGATGATAATGCGGCTGTCACTACACAAGCAACTCAGCATGCATCTGGCCATTTGTGCAAGGGACTCAATGAGACTCCCTACCTCCATCTCCACTACATACTGCCATGGTCCATCGGGGTAATTTTCCTGGTCTTCCTCATTGCCCTCTTTATAATACAAAACAATGTCCACTTGCAGCGTTCACCTGCACTTAAAGGGAACCTGTCATCTCCGAAACACCCCCTGAACTAGAGTAAGCGGTGTATAGTGTAAGTGATGCTGAATCCGAATATGTAAGTTTTATCTTCATACTCACTTCCATTCTAACGATGTGCTCCCACAAACCTGCAGTAAAATGCACTCACTGGACTCCAGTGCTCACTCACATAATTGAGAGGACTCAAAGAAGAGTCCAGTGAATGCATTTTACTGCTGGTTTGAGGGAGCACAGCATTGGAATGGGAGTGAGTATGAAGATAAAACTTGCATATTTGGATTCAGCATCACTTACACTGTACATCTCTTACTCTAGTTCAGGGGGTGTTTCGGAGATGACAGGTTCCCTTTAAGTCCTCTGGAGCACGAACACAGCCTGGACTCAGCTGCAATATATCCAATGGAAACAAATAAAAAAAGTTCAGCTCCTTAAATAGCAACTTCTTTATTTCAAGCGGTAAAATCCATCAGGAATACAGTATATGTCTACGCGTTTCGGACCCCACAATTTTGGACCTTACTCATGACAAGTTACTTTTCAAATTACCTTCCCTATATACCTGTGAACAACCCATCACACTCCTAATTGAAGTCACATGTTACACAGGGAAGGCAACATGCAAAACATGGACTTAAAAAAACACATGATTAAAGAAAAAAAATACCCCTTTTCCTTTCCTCCTTCTTCTTTTCCTTTACTTAATTCAAAACAAAAATAGTATATATATATATATATATATATATATATATATATATATATAATTATGCTGAAAAACAACGATGTGATATACAAAAAATAAAAACATATCAATAATAAAAATTATCGATATTGTAGAACCACATCATTTTTTCTGTTCAGGCCAGAGGGAGAGCAAGTCCCTAATTCAAACATCCAAAAGGCCTCCCGAAAAAGAAGTTTTCTTCTCCAGTCACCTCCCCTGATGGGTTGCATAACTCTCTCCGCTCCCTGAACAGCAAGAGATGACGTGTCTCCTTTATGTACAACAGCAAAATGCATACTGACTGCTGAAACATTGCGATTTTTATAGTGAGGTACATCTGAGATATGTTTACGGACTCTAGTTTTTATTTAATTTGTCGTGCAACCTACATATTGTAACCGGCATATTGTACACGTAATCAAATAGCAGCTGGGTGGTCACTAAACATACTAGGGCTAATCATCTGCCCCAAAGTTGGAGCCTTCCGTGCTGCATATCGTACACCACCCGAAATCACTGCATTCCAATCTCTATCAAAATTTAGAACTAGTAAATGTTTTTTCTTTGTCCTCCTTGTCCTCATTTTCCTCCTCAGCCAGTTCAGCCCCCACAGGGCTCAGGTGGCCATGAGATGTAAGCACCATGTCTCCTTTCCCCTGACCAGCCAGATTTATCAGCATTTGCTCCATGACGTGAAGGAGTGGAATGAAATCGTTCATTACGTAATTCTGGTGACTGACAAATAAAATATTCTTCTCAAAGTGTCTGAGCAAATGGCCGGTGTCACGCATGAGCTGCTATTGGCTAATGTTGAAGTTACACAGGTGAGTACTCCTGTCCGCCTGCATCATCACAAAATCTTTCATGGCCTTCCTCTGCTCATACAGTTGGTCCAACATGTGAAGGGTGGAGTTCCAACGTGTGGAAATGTCACATATGAAGCAAAGTTAGGGAACACCATTCTGCCTTTGCAGCTCAAGGACAGCATGTTTTGCATAGTAAGAGTGACTGAAGTGCATGCACAGTTTCCTTGACATTTTCAAGACATCTTGCAGTTGGGTGGAAGAAACCAGGTGACAACCATATTGAAGATGTGCGCCGTGCAGGGCACATGGCTCAGCCCTCCCTGACACAGCGTAGACAGCATGTTCGTCCCTTTATTGATGACCATGGTTCCTATCTCCAGTTGATGAGGAGACAACCAAGCTTTGATTTCTTGGTTGATGATGCAGAGCAGTTCCTCGCTGGTGTTCGTCCAGGCTGACTACGTGCAGAACCACATGACAACTCCGTGCTTAGTTGGTATGTTGGAGACCACTCTGAACTTTGCCTACAAGTGGAGGATGAGGAGGCTGGGCAGAGGAGGACATTGATGCAGAAATCTCAGGATTACAACGCAGAGGCGGCATTGACATCACCTGGCCAAGTTGCTGTTGTGCCTGCGCCAGAACCACATTTGACCAGTGGGCTGTACAAAACATATATTTTTCTTGGCCATAGTTCCAGCTCCACACATCAGCACTAGCATGAATTGTACCAGACACTGACAGGCTCAAGGACTGGCCCACCTTCTGCTCAACATATGTGTGCAGGGCTGGTACAGCTTTTTTTTAGAGAAGTAATGAAGGCTTGGGACTTTCCACCTTGGGTGGGCACAAGCCATCAGTTCTCTGAAATGTTCAGAGACATGATATGGAAAGGGAAGGATTGCAGTACCAGCAATTTGGCCAGGTGCACTTTCAGCTTCTGCACTGTTGGATGAGTACATGCATACTGTTGTCTCTTTTCAATCGCCTCAGTGATCGATTGCTGGAGAAACACGTGATGAGGAGTTAGAGAAGCATCAGGAGCTATAGACGAAGGGAATGAATGACAGCTTCCTTCTGTTGAGGCTGAGGAGCCCTGACTGCTGGAGAAGGCATGCGCACTATTGTGAGATGCAGCGGTTTCTGTGTCATACCACTACATTAGTGCAATAGTTTTCTCAGGCCACTTTGTGGTGATGCTCCATGTGTTGACTCAGGGCCATGGTGCCAACATTAGCATCCTGACCATACTTCATCTTCTGCTCACATATCCTGCATATGGCCATGCTAACGTCCTCCAGCAACTTAATAAACAATTCCCACACTGCAGAGTATGGCATTTTACCCCCACCAGTCTGCTGACTGCCTGCTGCTACCGTTATGAACTTGTGCACCACTATCTGCACTCATCGGCATGCTGCCACCCTGCTGCTGTCTCACCGACCTGCTGCCACTGTCACCCTCCCGATGATGATACCCTCTCTTCACCAGGCTCCACATGAGGTCGGCTACATCATCATCAACTAATGTCTGTTCTTCACATATGTCACCCTCACCAGTCTCATGGCCACATCCCTGACCACTCGTGAAACATGTTCCCACCCAACTAATCTTCGCTACTTGCATTCCTAAGGGAGGATGCAGCTGACCTCTGCTTCAAGATTGTGCTGGCCTGTAGCTGCTGACTGTCATCACTAAGCTCATCCTCGCTGCAAAGTGGAATAGAGCCGTTAGCATGCATAGCTTCCCTAGAAGAAAAAGCAGCAACAGAAAGAGGCAGTTACAGGACAGGTGAGGGCACAGAGGTTGTTCCTCAGCCATGCTAAGTGTGGTGTCAGAGCAACCCAACGATTCCTGTCTGTGTGTATCTGTTGTCACCTGAGATGATGTCTAAGAGAGAGTCAACCATTCCAGTACAGTGGATTGTTGGTCAAAACACGACCGCTGGATGACAGTGGCAGCTCTGGCCTATTGCTGCGGCTGCTGCTACCACCATCCCTCCTTCTGCTACTACTTGTGCCGGCTACAGCAACATTTTTGCCACTACCTGTTCCTTTTGAGGGCCCAGGAAACTGTCTGTTGGCCATAGTGTACAGTAACCAAATCAGATATAACAGATGAAGTATGCATGGCACAGCAGATAGACTAGAAAAACGTGCCTTTATATTACACCGCCTGTTGACATTGAGTCTGATGCATCATATGTCTATGTATAACTGAACAGATTAAATATTAATGGAACTGCAGATTAACTAGGTACACGTGCCTATTTATTAGACTGGCTGTTGAGACTAATTGTGATGCACAGTCAGTCTATGTATAACAGAACAGATTAAGAATGAATGGCACAGCAGTGGAACAAGATGCACAGGGCGATTACACTGAGCCTGAACTGCCTCTACACTGTCCCTGCAGTGTTCCTATGCTCTCGCTACGGTCTCTGAAAACCCCTCCCACAATCTCCCTACACTGTCCCTATCCAAGATTGTACAATTAAAGCGTTGTTAAACTGTGTCCCTAGCACTTAGCACATCTGTCCCTATGCTCAGTTCACTGTAAAATGGCGGATTAGGCTTATGATAGGGCTGTGACATCACAACATTATGGGTCATATCTCCTTCCCTGGCTTCTCACTTTCACTTTGTAACACGTGTAGCTGCCATTTTAGGAAAAATTGATTTGTTACAAATAAGCGAGAGGAAATTTGTATCCGTTGTGAATTGAAGTTTTTCAGAAATTCAGATACAATTCAATTTGTTTCACTTTGATTCGCTTAACACTACTCACAATCACTAATAGAAATCACTGACCAAAACACTAATGAATGAGGCTATAGGGCGAGGACCGTAATGGATATTTATTTTTCTTGTTTTATATGATGATGTAATAAAGTAAATTTAAAAAAAATGTGCATGCATATAGTTCATAAAATGATTGTACAATGTACATGGTATAGGGGTGACAGGAAATGAGTTTGGAACAGAAAATGTGAGGATGCGTTTGAATCTGGTGAAGCAGCACCAACATTATTGCTGTATGATCAGTATACTGACTTTATTGTCTCAGTAAGCCTTGGCTCTAGGATAATTATAATTACTAGCAAGCCACATACCGTATTTGCCAGCTTTTAACACAACTCTGTTTCCTTTTTTTGGAGCCTGATAAATGAAAATTTATGGCAGTTTCATACTACAACATTGTTATTACCAGTAGAAATATACTCATTGAACACAAGGCTGAGACCAAGATGATCGGCTTGATAGTTAAGAACTTTCAATGAGGGACATGTTTTGACACTAGTTCAGTGACAATTGTCTGGGAATGCAAGCAAAGTAAAATCAGCTCCATACTACTGTATCTCAGAATAGAACTGGAATTCCTTAACTGTTATGTGATAAATGTTCTCTGCACCAGCAATGTTGAACTAGATGGTTACTGGTGGTCAGCTAAATAGCTTGGGACCCAGATTCAAACAGATAGCAAACATGGTAGCAAACTATCATACACATTTGATATCATATACATTTGATATATTTAGCTGACACTGGATGCAACTGTATCCACTTCTCAGCAATGTTCCTTCTGTGTACTACAATATATAGTTTACAATTTTACTGGCCGATTATTTGCCATAGAAGTGGATGAAATGTGCCCATCCCTAATTGTCACATTGACACAAAAGATAATATTTTTCTTCATCCATAAAATGTTTTTAAAGAGTACAACTAAGATGAATTCCCACAAGGTCTTTCCTTTTCTCTCGATTAGCTTTCCAATATTGGCTCATCAAAATGATCCATAAATAAACTTCAGAAGAAAAACAATATGCTGATTTGTATTGTTTCATTTTGGTGACTGGGTAAAGGAAATTTGTGTTGGATTTTATCCATTATCAACTTTTCGAACCGTGGGTTAACACCCAACTCATGTCTTATGATTGAATCTACAATGTAATAATTGCACAAGTTTATCACACACTACACATGTATGTGAATCTGCGAACTTTCAGTCACCAAGATAACCATACTTCCTGGTGAGAATTATATATGACTCATGACAGAACAGAGCTCGCCAGAATATTGCATTTAGCATAGCGGCTGTATTTAAAACCAGGGAAATAGTGAAGGATGCCAGCTGATAATTTGCCAAAAATAAATCAAATTCTTCAATTTGACATGCAAATACCATTGTTATTTCTAAGAATGAGTAAATGAAATGGGGTCATGGAAATTTCCTCTGCATTTATATTTTTCAGGAAATGATATGAGGATTTGGTAGGATTTATTGGTGATTTATCTCTGAGGTTGTAAAGTGCGTTTTGTTTCCAGAAGTTAGAATAAATGACATTTTATTTTTTATTTTGGCTTTACGAGTGTAGTTGATAAAATAATTTACACGACAGATTCAGCTGTGATAAAAAGAAAAATTAAACAATGTGAGCAGATTTTACTGTCTCACTGCAGAGCATTTGTGCAGTAACTGATACACATAGCTACACTGCTACTGATTTAAAAGGGAAGACAAGATGTAACCCCTTATCATAAAATCAAATTACATTACAGTAAAGGGTAGAAACAATTTAAAAAGGATGATTTGCTGTTTTTTGTCACATTTCCCCCACCCCAAATTTAATAGAAAGTGATTAAAACTTTGTATGTACCCCAAAATATAACCAATAAAACAACAGCTTGCCCTTATACAGTCGGTTGACAGCCCTCATACAGTACTGTTGACACAAATATTAAAAAAAAAATAGGTGTCAGAATATGGAGATGCAAAGGAAAAGGTTTTTATTTTTCTAAAAGTAGTAAAATATAATACAAACTACAGTGCCTTGTGAAAGTATTCGGCCCCATGGAACTTTTCAACCTTTTGCCACATTTCAGGCTTCAAACAAAAAGATATAACATTTAAAATTTTTGGTGAAGAATCAACAACAAGTGGGTCACAATTGTGAAGTGGAACAAAATTTATTGGATCATTTAAACTTTTTTTGTAATAATAAAACTGAAAAGTGGGGCGTGCAAAATTATTCGGCCCGTTTACTTCCAGTTCAGAAAACTCATTCCAGAAGTTCATTGAGGATCTCTGAATGATCCAGTGTTGTCCTAAATTACTGATGAAGATAAATAGAATCCACCTATGTGTAATCAAGTCTCCGTATAAATGCACCTGCTCTGTGATAGTCTCAGGGTTCTGTTTAAAGCACAGAGAGCATCATGAAGACCAATGAACACACCGGGCAGGTCCATGATACGGTTATGGAGAAGTTTAAAGCCGGATTTGGATATCAAAAGATTTCCCAAGCTTTAAACATCCCAAGGAGCACTGTGCAAGCGATCATATTGAAATGGAAGGAGTATCAGACCACTGCAAATCTACCAAGACCCGGCCGTCCCTCTAAACTTTCATCTCAAACAAGGAGAAGACTGATCAGAGATGCAGCCAAGAGGCCAATGATCACTCTGGATGAACTGCAGAGATCTACAGCTGAGGTGGGAGAGTCTGTCCATAGGACAACAATCAGTCCAACACTTCACAAATCTGGCCTTTATGGAAGAGTGGCAAGAAGAAAGCCATTTCTCAAAGATATCCATAAAAAGTCTTGTTTACAGTTTGCCACAAGCCACCTGGGAGACACTCCAAACCTGTGGAAGAAGGTGCTCTGGTCAGATGAAACCAAAATCAAACTTTTTGGAAACAATGCAAAACGATATGTTTGGCACAAAATCAACACAGCTCATCACCCTGAACACACCATCCCCACTGTCAAACATGGTGGTGGCAGCATCATGATTTGGGCCTGCTTTTCATCAGCAGGGACAGGGAAGATGGTTAAAATTGATGGGAAGATGGATGGAGCCAAATACAGGACCATTCTGGATGAAAACCTGTTGGAGTCTGCAAAAGACCTGAGACTAGGATGGAGATTTATCTTCCAACAAGACAATGATCCCAAACATAAAGCAAAATCTACAATGGAATGGTTCAAAAATAAACGTATCCAGGTAGAATGGCCAAGTCGAGGTCCAGACCTGAATCAAATTGAGAATATGTGGAAAGAACTGAAAACTGCTGTTCACAAACGCTCTCCATCCAACCTCAAAGAGCTCGAGCTGTTTTGCAAGGAAGAATGGGCAAGAATTTCAGTCTCTAGATGTGCAAAACTGATAGAGACATACCCCAAGCGACTTGCAGCTGTAATCGCAGCAAAAGGTGGCGCAACAAAGTATTAATGCAAGGGGGCCGAATAATTTTGCACGCCCCACTTTTCAGTTTTATTATTACAAAAAAAGGTTAAATGATCCAATAAATTTCGTTCCACTTCACAATTGTGACCCACTTGTTGTTGATTCTTCACCAAAAATTTAAAATGTTATATCTTTTTGTTTGAAGCCTGAAATGTAGCGAAAGGTTGAAAAGTTCCAGGGGGCCGAATACTTTCGCAAGGCACTGTATATAAACTTGGTATCACCATAATCATATTGACCTGCAGAATAAGGCCATCATGTAATTTTTTGTGCACAGTTAACACCACAAAGACAAAACTGGAAATACATACTTTTTTTTTTCAATTTATCCCCACAATCCCCCCCCCCCATTTTCCAATAAAAGCTATGATAAATTAAATGGTGCCATTAGAAATACAACTTGTCCAGGTAAAAGTGTCTCTGTCATTTTTTTTTATTGTTAGGTCTCTTACGCTTCCGTATCAGAGTGCAAGACTCTGAAAAGGTTTAAAAACATGAAAAGGTCTTGCTTCCCCCTGACTAGAGATGAGCGAATCATTCAACATTTTATTTGCCGAAAATTTGTCAAACTTTTCATAAGATTCGTATATTCGACGAATATATTCGTTGAATCTGCGTACAAAATGTACGTTATTATGTGGCGTTTAGCGAACATTCGCGCACTAATAACGAACGTTCAGTTTTAAACGGTACGCAACTTCTTTGAACACGTACGCATGAGTGTACAAATTGCGCACGAAAATGATGGGCTTTTCTGGAGAGGAATGGTGGAGCAGGAGGAACGCTCTGAGTCTGACCCCTGGCTACATATGGATACTGTATCAGCAGATGACAGCAGATCATGAGATGAGCATGCCATCCACTCCACTATCTCATCCACTTTCTCCTCCACTACAATTTTGCGCCTTGGTGGGTTAGCCCGGTGGAACACCGGCCAAGTATTGCGAATACTACAAGTAGAAGCTCCGGCTACAGGTCCTTTGGCACTGCTGCCCTGTGCCACCTTCTCCCTTTTTTAGAGCTTGAGGTCTGGCTGGAACTGGACTTCTTTTGCTTATCCATTCCAGAAATTT
Organism: Rhinella marina; assembly: GCA_900303285.1. Classification (NCBI taxonomy): domain Eukaryota; kingdom Metazoa; phylum Chordata; class Amphibia; order Anura; family Bufonidae; genus Rhinella; species Rhinella marina. Next base: position 21,542 of record ONZH01028395.1, on the reverse strand, counting down.
TTCACTTCACTCTGTGGCCCTGCAGCTGGTCTTTGTCTTTGTCCCTGTCTCTCTCCCTGTCTCTCTCCCTATCTCTCTCCCTGTCTCTCTCTACCTGCCTGATTAATTACTAGCCCTGCACTAGCCCTGCACTGGCCCTGCACTTGCCCTGCAGTATCCCTGATGTGTAATATGGATTCTCTGAACAATTACACCCGAATTTCACAACACAGGTCTCAGTGTCTCAGAACTTCACACACAGGGCTTCTGCTCGTCTCAGCAGTCGCAGTAGAAGTGATGCGTCACTGGTATACTGAGCCTGAGCCAATGAGAGCAAGCCCTGCCCACTAGGTCAGGTGGCCACTTTCTTCCTGGGCTTTTGCGCACGAATAACGAACTAACAGTAAAAGTTCGCTAATTACTTGAATTCGTACGCAACAGCGTATAGAGTAACTTAAATGTAGCACTACCGTACAATTTATCGGACAAGTACATAGCGAATGCGTAGAAAGCCTTAGGAACATTTTAGAATCTTAACGGAGCGAATCACCTAATATTAGGATTCACTTCACACATGAAAATTTCCAAGATATGATAATAATCAATGAATCGACGAATAGATTTACTCATCTCTACCCCTGACCCACAATGTGATTGGTAAATTATCTTTTTGCGAAAACTTTTGAACAACTTCTTGCAAGAAATTACTGACTCCAAAAATTGAAGTCTATATACTGTATCCCCAAGCCCAAAATCTTCTCCTCTATCCTCTGCTTCCTAATGATTTGCTTTAGCAACACCATGCTCTGATTCTGTTCTGAATCTGATGCTAGAACAGAGTGCCTTCTAGAATAGGACCTCAATTGAGGTGTGCCTGCTATTGTGTACACATCCAATATCTAAGAGTTTTAACTTGAAACATTGCATCTAGAAGTTGATCATAAGTGTTGTTATTTATGGATCTGAGCTAAAACATGTGCAATAAAATCATTGGAAGCAGACTCAAATCTCTGATGTGCTGTTCTACTACTTGATCTACTTTAAAGCTGGATGGGAGAGTGTTCATTCCCCTTGAGGCTACACCCAACTACAAATCTACTGGGTAGTGCTGAGTGGATACTCACTTGAAGTTGGCTTTAGACTACAGTATGTTTACATGATAAGGATTTGTCATAGGTCAATTCATAAAGGTGTTCTATATAACAAATAGGTGTGTAAATGTAAAAAAAAGTTGCATATTACATTACTTAATTTATCGCTGTTAATGACTTTGTCTCATTCATCTCTACTGAGGATTGTACTTAATTTACACTGATTATCCTTGTAAACATCCTACCAAGACAATTGGTATTGAGGAAATCGAAGAAACCAAAGTGGACTTTGATACGAATTTCAGGACAAATTAGATTTGCTGCAAAGCCGAATTTCCTCATGTTTTATGGTAACAAATACATTTTCCCTGAAATGGTGGTAAAGAAAGCAAAAAAAGCGTGAAAAGGCTGTCATGGTCAGCTTGATTGAAAATCCCGTGCAAAATCTTGCGTGGTGACTTCTGACGTTACCACAGCGGCCAGCGTGAAGATGTCATCCTGCACCTCATGAGATTTCGAGATGGATCTTCAACCACGATAGCCACGGTGGCCTCAAATGGATAAGGTAAGTACAATTTAAATGTTTTAAAAAATGATTAACCCCTGAAAGACCTTAATATTAATCTCAGTTCATTGCTGATTGTGGCATCTAAGGGGTTTAAATTCAAGAAGAGGCGCAATTGCCGTTCCCCATTATTGCACCCGCTATTTACAAGGGAATGCGCTTCATGACGAAGGAATTTATCACAAAGTGCACTTTTTTTTTAATTCGGGGAAGCAACCAAATTGAATTTTTAAGAACTTCACTCATCTCTACAGACAATCTTACACGCCTCCCTTTCTTTATGCATTCCTCTGCTTGTTTGGCATATGGAGCAGGAAGCAATATATCCATATAAGCAATACCAATTTTTCTGCATTCTGAGCATGCAGAGGAACAGCTAAATAATGTGTTGTGATGTCCTCCCGGCAAAACATTGCCAACACTATCAGAGTAAATGTAGCATAGGCTCTTCACATGACCAAGCTGAACGGATATAAGATAGACCATATTAATCTAAATAATAAAGTTAAATTAGTAGTTATATTACTACTATGAATACATGTATAATCCCAACAGGGCCAATACAAGATGTTTAGAGGTAAACAGGCTTATATATTAGGGAAATACCATGTGTAATGCACTCCATGTAGGAACAGGAGACATAGAAGCTGCAGGGGAGACAATTACCTGTGACTTCCCTGCAAAGCTTTAACAGCCACTGATTTTTTTACTGATAGAATATAGTTCCTAATAAATTATTATTAAATAAACATTATTTACAAGCTCCTTGGATTTGGGTTTCCCTGTATCTGTCCTTCTCCTTGTTTAGATCATTGTAGCTGTGATTTTGCTACAGAGACTATGGAATTGCAGAAAATGCTGTTCAGTTCTTCTCCTTTCAGAGAAATAACTATCACAGAATATTTGTAGCCTAATTCTGTCCTTCTAATTCAGCTTTTAATAATTTCATACAATATGTAATACCCAAATGAAATACACATTACCAAATTGATTAAAGGGATTATCCGAGTCTTTGTAACTGATGACCTAGCCTTTGCATAGGTCATCAGCATCTGATGGGGTGTCAGAGCTGCCCCAACTCTGCGTGACCGATGGTAGTGACATCGGTGGCATAGAGTAAATAGCAAGAAGGCCTCAGTGCTCACAGGAGTGCTGGGCTTTCTCAAACATCTGATTGGGAGGTGTTCTGGGGGTCCGATCAGATGCCGATGGCATATCCACAGGATAAGTCATCAGTTACAAAGAGTTGGATAACTCCTTTAAAGTAGTGTAAATAGTAAAATCGAAGATGAATTATCTTGCTATGTCTTAATAGCTGCCTTTACTTATTCCCCCTTAGAATAAATATGCTTGCCTGGGGATATCCCTTTTTAGGTGGAGAATTTGCCGTAGACATTCCTGTTGTTTTTTAAACTCTTTGTTCACATTTTTCATAAGCTATAAATCTGTCAAGAATTTTAAAACAGCAACCTTAACAATATAGGTGACTTATATCACAGCTCAGAAATCTTGACAACCTTGTTTGCAATAAAATCATGAGCCAGCACATTTGCAGAGTCTACAGTAGCATAATTTAAGGCTGCCAATTTTTTATCAGGTCTTCCTTCCCTTCACTTTTGCTAACAGACCCAAAGAAAGGTGTTATAAAGTGAAATATTAGAAGGTGCCATCAATGAAGTATAGGTAACAAAGTAGCCCATCATATGATGAGCCAAACATCTGTATAACTGTTTATTGCTAGCACAATTTTTGAGGCTTAAGTGTGTAGATTTGGTCTTGAGGTTATGCTATTGATAATTGCAAAAACATTGACTGGTCTTTAACTTGGGAAAGGACTGTGAAACATATCATTACTTTTTCTGATGCTTCAAAAGCAGATTACTCACCACTAATGGTCATGAATAGACATTCAGTAGTTTCTTGGAAAAAGTGGAAACTTCTGTTGTATTTTTATGATGTCCTTACTTGACCTGTTAAATTCATATAGCAAGACTTTGGCACTACTTGGTTTAGTTTAAAACTGTTACTATGTGTATGCAGAGAATACAATAGATCTTAATATGGGGTGAATTGCAAAAGTGAGTGCTTGCGTGAAGGTCATACTGGGAAGAAGAAACTAAAACAACAGATTTTAGGTACAGGAATCAGTAAAGGTAACAAATTTGTTGAACTTAACCAAATGACACAGGAACCTGTTACCATGCAGAGGATCTGATCAGATTAATATATAGGTTTGTGGGAAAAGATTGAGCAAAATGTGTAATTTATATATTTAAATCTCTACTCTTTCTGAGATTAGTTAGGATTTATTTTATTTTTTTCTCAGATTATTTATTTACCTTGTTACTGGCTGCTTACTCCTTTTTCTCCATTCAATTTTTTAAATTAAAATTTAACAAGAACCACAATCCAAGTATATTAAAATCAGAAAGGAGTTCACTGTTACATTACTCAAAAACAATTACAGTAGCCTATTCCCAAATATTCTCACAGCATTACATGTGTTTTGGTGGATCCTCGATTTTCCGCAAAAAAAACGGATGTCGTCTGTATGGCATCCGTTTTTTTTGCAGATCCATTGTAACAATACCTATCCTTGTCCGTTTGGCAGACACGAATAGGACAGGTTCTATCTTTTTTGCGGGGCTACGGAACAGGCATACGGGTGCGGACAGCACACCGTATGCTCTCAGTATTTTTTGCGGACCCATAGAAATGAATTGGTCAGCATTTTTCATGTGAAAAATGCAGATCGGAGCCCGCAAAAAATACTGTCGTGTGAAAGGGGCCTTATTGTGAGCCAAAACCAGGAGTGGACACTAAACAGAGATCAGGTATAATGAAAAGATCTGCACCTGTTCAATGTTTTTGACCCGCACCTGGTTTTGGCTGACAATAACTGATGGAAATAACTGATCAAATAACTGATATGTGAACAACCCCTTACCTGTATTTCCTCATTAGCTCCTTAAAAGATGGCATTGATAATGAATTTTCAGTATTTTTATCGAGAAAAGGCTCCCTGTGTTTTGGATTTAACCCTTTCACGCCCTGAGGGTTTTTTTTGTTTTTTCGCTTTTTGCGCTCCCTGCCTTCACACAGCCATAACTTTTTTATTTTTCTGTTCACATAGCTATATGAGGGCTTGTTTTTTGCGGGACAAGTTGTACTTTCCAACGCCACCATTTACTATTGCATATGATGTAGTGGGAAGCAGGAAAAAAATTCCAAATCGGGTGAAATTGCAAAACAATGCAATTCTGCCACAGTTTTACGGGGTTTTTTTATTTATGGCGTTCAATGTACATTAAAACTGACTGGTTACTTTCATTCTACTGGTCAGTACGAATCCGGTGATATCTAATATGTATAGTTTTTCTTGCGTTTTGATAGTGATAAAATAATTATAAAGTTGGAATTTTTTTATTTTTTTTTCATTGCCATATTTTGACCCCTATAACTTTTTGGTATTTATGTGTATGGAGCTGTATGGGGGCTCATTTTTTGCAGGGCGATCTGAACTTTTCATTTATACCATTCTGGGGTGTGTATGACTTTTTGATCACTTTTTATTTAATTTTGTTTAGAAAAAAAGCGACAAAAAAACTTTTTTCTATTTCGCTGTTTTTCGTATGGGAAAGAAATTTTTATATTTTTATAATATGGGCGTTTTCGCACATGGCGATACCCATGATGTGTATTTTTTTATTTTTTTAACACTTTTATTTTTATTTTGGGGAAAGGGGGGTGATTTGAATTTTTATGTTTTTTTATTTTTATTTAAAATTTATTTATTTAATTATTTTACACTTTTTTATAGTTATAGTAAAATATAACAAGCAATCATCTTATTGCTTATATCATAGACTCCAATGCATTAGCATTGGAGTCTATGGTGATGTTACTACTTTCTTATGGAGCCCTATTAAACACAAGGGCTACATAGGAAAGACTATACAGCAGCCTCCTGTCATTCACTATGCTGCTGCAGACATGCTCTGGCTCCTCCGATTTCCACACAGGGAGGAAGCGCGCGGGAGGTTAAACGTCCGTGATCGGCAGTACTGCCGGTTGTGGACATCAGCCGCGGGTGTCTGCTGTATGAATCAGAGCGGGCGCCATCTTTAAAGACCCGTCCAGCGCCGAATGCGGGAAGTGGTTAATGTAATTTACAAATTGTGCCAAATGTGTCTCCATATTATCTCATTAAGCATGAGCTCATGAATACTGAATTATATTGATTAACAACAGGTAACTACTAAGAATGATCTTGGTTTCAAAGCTTTCCATAAAATGTAGGGTAAAGTTAGTTCCCAATGCGGTACCTTGATTTTGTTTTTTTTTTTTAAGTTGTGGGTGAATTTAAACTGCATACCATCAAGTATAAATTGTTTTTACTCTAGATTTTGGAGCGTTTTTCTAGGAAGCTTTGTGTGGAAAGCATATGGGGAATGCTAGAGTACAGGGAGGTTAAACTTAGAGTAAGGCACCCTCCTGGTGACTGCACGAATGCATGGCGTCATAGCAACCAATGACGGAATGCGCTCGAACACTCAGCAGGAAGGCAGTCCGGGTTTTCATAGACTGTGCTCCAGGGATGTGTGCATGGGGCCTAAGACAGAAATCTGTATATGGTTGGCAGAGACTTCAAGGTAAGATTGAAGGTTAACAATGTACTTTTGCAGTATAAACTAGGACCAGTTGCAGTTGTGAGAATCTATTCTAGAAATTATTAATGTGTGGGGATTATTACATCTTTTGAATCCTTTTGGAAGATAATATTGTTTCAGATGTGATGGTTCCTTTAAGAAGAATTTCATTATGGTAAATATTGAAGATTAATTCTGCAAGTTCCAATAAATAGATATTAATTAGAGATGAGCGAGCATACTCGTCCGAGCTTGGTTGGCTCGTTCGAGTATTACGGTACTCGTAAGTGCTCGCTGCTCGGACGAGTATCTCGCCATGCTCGAGGAAATGGCAACTTCCGCATTGTGCATTTTTGGCGCCTAAAAACTCAGCCAATCACAAGCCAGGAGACTCTGCGGTACACCCAGCATCACGTGGGGCCCTTACATGTCGAAAGCAGGGGTTGGCTGGCCTGATCAGGTGACCCTGGAATATACTACTGACTGGCCGCGGTGCTCGGCTCAGATGCTGTCTGGATGTCGTTAGGGATAGAGCTGCTGCGTTTCAGGGAGAGTGTTAGGGCCTGCATTTAGTTCTTTGTTAGGCAGGAGTGATCTCCCAAGAACCCAACAGCCCTTCTAAGGGCTACAAGAAATTTTTTTTGTCTCCTGGCTTGGCTGGCTGGCTGGCACTAGTAGTGCAGCTATCGCCATATATAACCCCTTTTTTTTTTAATGTTATATCTCAGTGATACAAATCCATTTCACACAGCAGTGTGGATCCATTCTGTGTGTCACAGTTCAGTACACTCACTACAATCCGTATTTTCTGTCCAGGTGACACTTTCTGTACGTCACTTAATCCAACCGGGTCTTTTGCTCTCACGTATATAGCTTGATCCCAAAAATCTCTGTGCGACATTTGTCTGGGTCGCAGTCAAAATAGCCACCGTCAGCAGGGTGTGAGTTAGCTCTACGATAGTTTCTGCACGTCACGTTCCAAAAAAAACAAAACTAAAAAAAAAATATATAAAAAAAAAATATAAAAAAAATAGTTTTTTTGTTGTTTTAGCTCAGTGATACGAATCCATTTCACACAGCAGTGTGGAACCATTCTGTGTGTCACAGTTCAGTACACTCACTACAATCCGTATTTTCTGTCCAGGTGACACTTTCTGTACGTCACTTAATCCAACCGGGTCTTTTGCTCTCACGTATATAGCTTGATCCCAAAAATCTCTGTGCGACATTTGTCTGGGTCGCAGTCAAAATAGCCACCGTCAGGAGGGTGTGAGTTAGCTCTACGATAGTTTCTGGAGCTGTACAGAAAGATGGTGAGGGAGTACCTAGCTGACCATACCAACGTCCGGACCGATCACTCTGCTCCATACAACTACTGGGTTTCAAAGCTGGACACGTGGCCTGAACTGGCGCTGTACGCCTTGGAGGTGCTGGCCTGCCCTGCCGCTAGCGTGCTGTCAGAGCGGGTATTCAGTGCAGCTGGTGGCGTTATCACCGATAAGCGTACACGCCTGTCAACTGACAGCGCTGACAGGTTGACGCTTATTAAAATGAACAAAGCCTGGATTTCACCGGAATTCAAATCTCCGGGGGAAAGCAGCTAAAGATTAACATTACTTATGTATCCGATTCCTCTTCTCTACTCCTCCTACTCCTCCTCCTCCATGTCGTCTTTGCCTAACGCTGACCAAAAAAACGCCATTTTTTAGAGGTCCAACTGGCACTCTTTTACCACAATTTTTCAGGAGGGCCCCCTACAGGCCCTCTATTCAAACAATTTTTCCAGAGGTCCACCTACAGGCCCCCTCTCCAAACAATTTTTCCGGAGGTCCAACTACAGGCCCTCTCTCCAAACAATTTTTCCGGAGGTCCACCTACAGGCCCTCTCTCCAAATAATTTACGTCTTTTTCCTATCTTTCTCTCTCTCCAAACAATTTTTCCGGATAGCTGCCATATACGGTATTAAACTGAGAAGAATACATAGAACACATGCCACACTTGATCAAGCTCATAATTTACGACTGTACCGGTTGATGCTAAATTTTTAAGTTGGGGTCCTGCGTCGTCATTCACTGAATTTCACTGATCTCCTCAACGTCTCCTCAAAGAACCGAAAGACCATTGTGGAGAAAGCGGCACAGCTCGCCATCAAAGTGACGAACCCCAACGCCAGACTGCGCCGCGAAGAGAACGAATAAATATCTCTGTGGTTATTTGTGCTAAATAAAAGTTAAATAAACACAAAAAAAAAAAATTGATCTGTTCCTGTGCCTGATCCACCCAAGTTGAATCTGTCCCATCATGAGAAAGTCCCCCCAAGGAGTCCCCACTGTAACTTGCTTCCCATACAACTACCTCACCCCCGACACCTGTGTCTCGCCATTGTCCACCACCTCCTCAGACAACACTGGTAAATCCCCACTGTCAGCACACTGAGACTGCAAAAGGTCTTGCTAATTGGGGCAGAGAATGTTCTGGGGTAGCACATCAGAGAAGGGGTGACTATGGGGTTCCAGGGAGTACGTGACCACATGCAATCTCAATCCAAAAAGTCATACTGAGGCTCCCCACCATGCTTTACACTGCAATCTTATTACTGAGGCTCACCACCATGCTTTACACTGCAATCTTATTGAAAGACAGACAATCAGGGGTTCACCGCCAGGTTGTCAGGCAGCATTTTTAAGTGGGTCACCATTACCGTGTCCCTGAAAATTGCCTTGGGGTCATCGCCAGACTATTTTTATGAAAGGCCATGGGGTTCTATACAAACAGTGCTGACGGAAGCCCATCAGCCTTTCTAAACACAATTGAATCTGTCCCATCATGAGAAAGTCCCCCCAAGGAGTCCCCAATGTAACTTGCTTCCCATACAACTACCTCACCCCCCGACACCTGTGTCTCGCCAATGTCCACCACCTCCTCAGACAACACTGGTAAATCCCCACTGTCAGCACACGGAGACTGCAAAAGGTCTTGCGAATTGGGGCAGAGAATGTTCTGGGGTAGCACATCAGAGAAGGGGTGACTATGGGGTTCCAGGGAGTACGTGACCACATGCAATCTCCATCCAAAAAGTCATACTGAGGCTCACCACCATGCTTTACACTGCAATCTTATTACTGAGGCTCACCACCATGCTTTACACTGCAATCTTATTGAAAGACAGACAATCAGGGGTTCACCGCCAGGTTGTCAGGCAGCATTTTTAAGTGGGTCACCATTACCGTGTCCCTGAAAATTGGCGGTGATGGACCTTCGTTGCACCTAGTTGGGTGCTTCCCTAACATGTGATGGGCATGTGTCTCGCCTTTCTTTGTCTGGGTGAGCACAATTGCCATGAGGGTAACCACCAGGATGTTGCCTGAGAATTTGGGGTAATGGTGGGATTAGGCAGCCTCAGAGGCATCCATGCATGCTGCCCCTGCTGTTTCCTGTCCATGTCCGTGGTGTTTCCATCATTTTCTGAGGTTTCCAGGTTTTCACCCAGCCTTCCCTAGGCAGAGCCTTGGTCCCCTGCAAAAAATGCTCGAATCTCCCATTGACTTCAATGGGGTTCGTTATTCGAAACGAGCACCCGAGCATCGGGAAAAGTTCGACTCGAATAACGAGCACCCGAGCATTTTAGTGCTCGCTCATCTCTAATATTAATACATAGATATTGGTAGGTTCTTCTTTTTTGTCCTTATAATAATCTTTATATAAAAAGAATACTTTTTCTCTAGTCAGCACTTTTAATAACCATATTAATGTATTTAGGAAGACTCTTTAAGGCTACTTTCACAACTGCGCTTTCACTTTCCGCTATTGTAGCCATTGTAGCCATTGTAGCCATTTTTCACTTTTGTAGCCATTCATTGTCAATGGGGACAAAACTGAACTAAAGGGAACCAAGTGTACCAGAATGCATTCCGTTTCGTTTTCTTGCATTCCCAGGAAGCACACAAAAGCGCTGTAAGAAAACGGATCCATCCCCCATTGACTTACAATGGTTTTAGAGATGGATCTGTCTTGGCTATTTTAAAGATAATATAACCCGATCCGTTCAGAACGGATGCAGACGGTTGTATTATCATGATGGAGGCATTTTTGCTGATCCAAGATGGATCCAGCTAAAACGCAGATGTGAAAGTAGCCTAATACCTGTCTTTCAGTGTTTTTTTAATTATTATTTTTTAAGTAATTGGAATTAATGTTCTGGAACTGGACAAAACTAATAATTAGAATATATCAAGATGATTTTTTGTGTAGGATAGAACAGTGATTTAGGTTTGAGGTTGGGAAGATGATGGGATTGTGAATTTGAAAGGAAGGCTCTTACTAAGGGAAGGGTGTGTGTGTGTGTGTGTGTATGTGTGTGTGTGGGGTGGTTAATGTGTTTTTAATTCTGGGTTTATTAATATTTGCCATAAAGAAAAAATTGAATTTCAAGTTACAAGTTTATATTACTACTTAAGAAATCATTGGCGATTATGTCCAATGGTTTAATAAGATTAATTAATATTTATACGCAGGTCTGCTCACCAACTTCTTGGTGCTTCTCTCCAAGCATGGCTGCTGATGGAGGGTCAGTCCATGAGTGGCCTCCATTTACATACACTGGGGATTGCCTGTGCATGAGCTAGTTCCACTGTCCACCCAGGGTGTATGTGAATGAAGGCATGTAAATATGAATTAGTCCAGTGGCGTAACTACAACTGACCAGGCCCCACAGTAAATTTTAGAATGGGGCCCCCCCTCAGCAACTTCTTCGCAACCCCCAACTCGCGCATCCCCCACTCCTGTGACTGGTCAAAACTGCTCTCTCAGACGAGGCCCGGCAGCCGCTCCGTCCGTTTCCTACACGTATATACTATATATAATGTCATTGTAAAATACTGTTGAGGGGGCCCTGACAATAAAATCTTTTAGTATTCCTCCTGAGGGGGCCCCTTGTGGAGTCTGGGCCCCAAAGCAGCCGCTTCCCCTGCTTCCCCTATAGCTACGCCCCTGAATTAGTCTTATTAAACCACTGGACTTCTACACCCGTCGTTTATAATGCTTAATACTATCTGTAGGCATGTAGTGTTCCCAGCACTTGAGTAGCTAGTAATGTAAACTGGCTAACCCCTTTATTTTGTCTTTAGGGCCAAAAGACAGGATTTTGTTTATTTTTTTCAGCTTTAGAGAGACTGTGGGGGGAAATAGTCTTTTTTTATATAAATGATTAAGAGTTACTGCCCATGCACCTTGACAAGGTGACCTTTTTAAGATGGGACCATACTTTATCAGTCCTCTTCTTGTACTAATAGGCCTCATATGAATTCAGAGAAAGTAGGAGTCAGCTACAGTGCCTTGCGAAAGTATTCGGCCCCCTGGAACTTTTCAACCTTTTGCCACATTTCAGGCTTCAAACAAAAAGATATAACATTTTAAAACTCACCTTTGCACCCAAAATGTGGAGAGACTGACCTTTGCGAAGACAAATCAGGCATGGATCAGCCAGGATTTCCACACGCCAGTGCCTTAGACTAAATCATTCTGGTTGCCATACCCAAACTTTGTCAAAAGTGACCCATTTCTTTAGGCCACCTGGTTCAGCCACTATTTTGATGCTGCCACACACCTTATGCCACACACCTGCTGCCTCTGCTGCCCTGTTCTCCTTCTGCCACACACCATCTTGTGCTGTTACTGCCACTGATATTGCCCCCCCATCTCCTCACTCTGTGACTGACCACTATGTTGACTCCTCATGCAGTTGCCATCCTCACCACTCTGTGACTGGGCCATTGTGTTGACTCCTCATGCATTTTCCACCCTCATTATTCTGTGACTGGGCCATTGTGTTGAGTCCTCATGCGTTTGCTACCCTCACCACTCTGTGACAGTCCACTATGTTGACTCCTTATGCAGTTGCCACCCTCAACACTCTGTGACTCGGCCTCTGTGTTGACTCCTCATGTGTTTGCCACCCCCAGCACTATGTGACTGACCAGTATGTTGACTCCTCACTACTCATACTTTAACTGGGCCACTGTGTTGAATACTCATGCAGTTGCCACCTCACTACTCTGTGACTGGACCACTGTGTTGACTCCATCCCCATTTTGTAACTGGGCCAATGTGTTGACTCCTCATGCAGGGCCACTAGTGTCTCTGTTTGGCCTTGTTGACATCACCATTTATTTTACCCTTCTTCTGATTTGTCAAAAGGATGGAAAAATGATAAACACAACGGATCATGTCTTTGGAGCTTCCGTTAGGCCTGTATCACACGGTCCCTATTTTGTATCAGGATATGCTGATTTTGAAGCCAAAAGCAAGAGTGGGTACAAAACGCAAAGTATATGCAAATATTCCAATCATGTGTCATCTCTGTTTTGGATCCTCGCCTGTTTTTTTTTTTTTTTGCCTAAGCAATACTGATGGATTACTGACCAAATGCAGACCATGTGAAGGCGGATGCTCAAGAGACAGGATTTTTTTTGTGGGTTGTTCTTATGATCTATCAGAAGAAGGGCAAAATAAACAGTGACGTCAACACAAACTTACTGCTGACACCCTTGCCACTTGCTAGCGTGTAACAGAACAGGTTCTGTAGAAATCTATGTGGAATCAGCTGTCGACAGTATAAACGGAGTGCACTCTTTCACTCTATAATACAGTCTTTGGCCACTGCACGGTTCTTTTTACCTAACTCTAAGGCCTCATGCACACGAATGTGTGCCGGTCGTGGCCATGCTACGGGCCGCATACGGCGGGTCCGCAATAAACGGGCACCGGCCATGTGCAGCCCGCATCACGGATCACGGACCCATTCACTTCAATGGGTCCGCGATCCGGGAGATGCGGAGTGGAGGCACGGATCGGTGTGCTTCTGTGGTGTTTCTGGTCGTGCCTCCGCACCGCAAAAAAGTAGCGCAAGCACTACTTTTTTGCAGTACGGACCCTTGGATGTGGATCGCGGACCCCATTCAAGTGAATGGATCTGCGATCCGCATGCGGTGGCCTCACGGTCAGTGCCCATGCATTGCGGACCGCAGTTTGCGGCCCGCAGCACGGGCATGGCCGGCACACGTTCGTGTGCATGAGGCCTAAGGCTCCATTCACACGTCCTGTTTTTCTTTCCTGATTCGATCCTGATTTTTTCAGGACCCATTGAAATGAATGGATCCAGATCAGGATCAGGATCGAATCAGGAAAGAAAAAAAGGACGTGTGAATGGAGCCTAACATTGACCTATAAGAATAAGTTCACAGGAGTTATTTTGTCAGTTTTTACCCTGTAGCTGACTAAATAAGTGAAGTGTGAAATGATTCTAAGAGTGACACCTGTCAACTGCCTGTCATACAGACGCAAAGTTTCACTACCACAGCAGACTCCCTGTGCAGTTTCTGAAATTCACAGCATTCTATCCCAATATAGAAGCTCTCTACAGCCGGGAAATAGCTGATTTTGAATTGATTCATCATAAATAAATCAGGAAAAATATTTTTGGAAAATTCGGTGAACCGTCCGAATCGAATTTTAGAAAAAATCGCTCATCTCTAAATATAATATACTATGTGTCAGGATTCGGGGGCGCTGCGGCCCTCCAGCGGATGTTGGGCGGGTGAAAGCCAGAAACGCTATGCGGTGCTCATCCCTAGTGCAAGCCAGAAAATCCTCTTGTAACATTTAGGTTCCTTAAGGGTTAAAGGTTTGGCTAGTTTTGCTAGTTTTACTGGCAGGCGTCCCTGCCAGTAATTTTGGTCCATTCAGGGTGTGGCTGGGATCCATGCTCCTATCATGCCTTGGGGCTGGACTCTAGCCACTATTTAGTTTCTCACTCACCATTTATCTGTGCCTGCTATAGAGCCTTGTGCCTAAGCTAGCTACTCTGTGGTTATCTTATATTCCTGTGACTCTGTACCTTTTCCCCTGGTTTTTGTTACTATTACCTACCTTTTGTGTTATCCTCTGTTTATTCCTTGCTTGGTTCCTTTACCTTTTACCCCTTCAGTTCCTGACCTGTTTAGGGTTGTTCCTGCTTGTGTTTTGTTTTGGTTGTTTGTCTTGTGTTCCACTTTCTTGAGTGTAATTGCAGTCTTCGGTTGGGGCTGGCCTGTTAAGGAGCCGGGTTCCCCCAAAAGGCAGGGACAGTGGTTTGGGAGGAGTGTCAGGGCCTCACTTTGTCTGTGTCATTTGTGTCCCCTGGAACTACTCCTCACATTATAGCAGGCTCATACCCTAGTTGGCTCTCCTGGCGGTTTAATATGAGTACCGATCTATCAGTCACCGACCACCTGGATGAGCTGACGAATCAGTTTCAGGGCATGGCTGGGTTAATTGTGCAAATGTCTCAGCGTCTGGACAATACAACGCAAGCAGGAATAGCAAGGAATTGCAAAAACCAGCAAGGAGCAGAGAGAAAGATAGGTATATAAGCAGGAAGATATCCCACCCCCAGGTTCTGAATGGACCAGATTCAGAGAAGCCACTCAGCCAGCACCTGAGTATTAACCCTGAGTAGACAAACCAAACATGAAGCTGGGCGTTGGCTTTAAAACAACCCACAGTGTGAACATGGTTCAAGGCAAGGCGTAGGCACTAAACAGAAACACACAAAAACTCAGAGTACCAAGCAAAACATAGAACCTATGTTCTCTGATGACCAGACCTGACATGGGCCTTTGAAGAGTGGAGACACTTTCTGGAGGGCGCCAGACGTAAGGTGACAGTGTTAACTGACCATAAGAACCTGCTGTATCTGGACAATGCCAAGAGATTGAACCCCCGTCAAGCGCGATGGGCTTTGTTTTTTTACCAGGTTTAATTTTGTGGTAACTTATCGTCCAGGCTCAAAAAATGTAAAGGCTGATGCCTTGTCCAGAAGCTTTCGTGCCAGTGATGTCCCTGATGAGGAACCAGAAAATATCCTCTCTCCCGGGGTAGTCGTTGCCACTTTGACTTCAGATCTTGTGTCTTCTATTGCAGACTCACAGAGTTCTGCTCCTACTACTGTACCCCCAGGTAAACTCTTTGTCCCAGGTCATCTTCGGCTGAAGGTGTTAGAAGAGGTCCATTCCTCAGTTTTGTCTGGTCATCCGGGCATCGCGGGCACTGGATACTTGTTGTCCCGTACCTATTGGTGGCCATCCTGGCAACGTGATGTTAAGGCGTTTGTTAAGGCTTGTGAGACCTGTGCTAGGGCAAAGGTTCCTCGACAACTCCCAGAAGGGCTATTACATCCGCTCCCTTTGCCCAACAGGCCCTGGTCTCACATTTCCATGGATTTTATTACTGATCTTCCTTTCTCCAAAGGTAGGTCAGTAATCTGGGTGGTGGTGGACCGTTTTTCTAAAATGTGCCATCTGGTCTTGTTGAAAAAATTGCCTACAGCTAGAGTCCTTGCAGGGTTGTTTATCCGCCATATTTTCCGCCTTCATGGAATTCCATCTAACATAGTGTCTGACAGGGGGGTTCAGTTCGTGTCGAGGTTCTGGAGAGAGTTTTGCGGTAGGTTGGGTATCTCGCTGTCCTTCTCCTCCGCCTTTCACCCCGAGACGAATGGGCAGACTGAAAGACTTAATCAGTCACTTGAGCAATATCTTAGGTGTTTCGTCTCTGAATGTCAGGAAAAGTGGAGTGAGTACCTGCCCATGGCCGAGTTTGTTCTAAATAATCATGAAAGTTTCTCGACACGACTGTCCCCATTTTACTGAAACTATGGTTTTCACTCCAGATATTCCGCCATAACTGGTAACGAAACTAGATTCTCCTCGGTTAAGGACGTCGCTAATCGACTGTGCACAGTCTGGGCAAAGAGTCTTGAGACTCTAAAAAATGCCCAACTCAAGCAGATCAAATATGCGAATAAGAAACGCCGTCCCGGTCCTGAATACGTAGTTGGTGACAAAGTGTGGCTCTCAACTAAAAATCTCCGTCTTCGAGTACCATCAGCAAAGTTTGCTCCATGCTTTATTGGTCCCTACATCATCACAGAAATCATAAATCCTGTATCGTTCAGATTGCGACTTCCTGGTTCTCTTCGTGTACATCCAGTTTTTCATAAGTCTTTATTGAAAAAATATATTCCCGCTGTGGTCGCTCGTTCTCCACCTCTACCCGTGGTTGTTCAGGGAGAGTTGGAGTTTGAAATTGAAAGAATTATTGACTCTCGCAAAGTACAGAATTCTCTCCAGTACCTTGTACATTGGAAAGGGTATGGTCCTGAGGAGCATGTCTGGGTGGCTGCCAGAGATCTTCACGCGCCCAGACTCGTTAAAAAATTCCACCAATCTTACCCTTCCAAGCCTGGAGGCCCCTCCTCGGGGGGGGGGGTCTGTCAGGATTTGGGCCCTCCAGCGGATGTTGGGCGGGTGCGGGCGTTCCCGTGTCCTGACGCTATGCGGCGCTCATCCCGAGTGCAAGCCAGAAAATCCTCTTGTAACACCTAGGTTCCTTAAGGGTTAAAGGTTTGGCTAGTTTTGCTAGTTTTACTGGCAGGCGTCCCTGCCAGTAATTTGGTCCATTCAGGGTGTGGCTGGGATCCATGCTCCTATCACGCCTTGGGGCTGGACTCTAGCCACTATTTAGTTTCTCAATCGCCATTTATCTGTGCCTGCTATAGAGCCTTGTGCCTAAGCTAGCTACTCTGTGTTTATCTGGTATTCCTGTGACTCTGTACCTTTTTCCCTGTTTTTTGTTACTGTTACCTACCTTTTGTGTTATCCTCTGTTTATTCCTTGCTTGGTTCCTTTACCTTTTACCCCTTCAGTTCCTGACCTTTTTAGGGTTGTTTCTGCTTGTGTTTTGTTTTGGTTGTTTGTCTCGTGTTCCACTTTCTTCAGTGTAATTGCAGTCTTCGGTTGGGGCCGGCCTGTTAAGGAGCTGGGTTCCCCCAAAAGGCAGGGACTGTGGTTTGGGAGGAGTGTCAGGGCCTCACTTTGTCTGTGTCATTTGTGTCCCCCGGACCTACTCCTCACACTATGACTCAATGAGTCAGTCAAAGTTTCTAGGTTACAAAATTCACAGCGCTTTTCTGAAGTAGATTTTATATCCATAGCATTATAACCATATGTTCCATCATGTTACATTTATTCACTATCAAAATGAAAGTGTTTCTTAAATAGATTTTAGTGGATTGATAATAAATGTCTATAGTTTCAAGCCCAACATCATTACCGGTGGTGTATATATAGACAGTATTTGAACTGTAATTCATTTCCTATAACAAATATTCTAAATTTCATTACTGTGTGATGAACAGCTCCCAATAAAAGCATTCTGAAATGTGCTTTACTGTTTCCTCATCAGGAACCTTTGATGAATGTATCCTTTATCCTTTATTTAGTCCAGAAAGAGCCATCTGTTTCTCCACATTTTTGTAATGATGACCAAAGTAAATGATGCCATGAATGGTGGATCATGTGCTACTCAAGTGATGGTGCAATATTTCATGTCAAACTATATAATGAAAGTAAGTACATCTGCAGACTTTAAAGGCTGCATCTCTGTTGGTATATATACCACTTCCAGATTCCCACTTTGATGATGAATAAAAGGACATGCCCTGCTAATCCCAAACATCTTACATATTCCAAGCATTCCTGGCTTACCATGTAGGAAGCAACTTTAGTCCACTCAACAATATACATGATTAACTCTTCCAAAGCAAAGCACATTTTGCATGTATCAACTGTTCCAAACTGAGATGGTAGACTAAATATATACTTTCATCATACACTTTATGGTTTCATGGTATTTTTTTCACTTTGATGCTATTAAAAACATTTGAGATAATATGGGAAGATGTTAACCATACAACTACATATATTCCATTGTGACCTTATTTACCAATGTGAAGCACTGGACACTAACCAAAGAAAAGACAGCCAGCATCAAGATTCAGAGATGCTATCACAAAAATAATGAACACAACACACCAATAAAAGCCTGATAATCATAGTGAAGTATCATTCAATTGGTCATCAGGAATGAAAATAATTGTCCATCCAAGCAGAGGCTCTACTTGCAATCGATGTTGACTAAATCACTGTAATTCTGTGGAATCAATACTTATTCGTTCCAATACATACATTAGATGACATAAGACTGAGTAACATAAAAAATATCAGCTGACGAAAAAGGTAGCATTTACATATCCCAGTTTATGTGCTACCACTCTATATAATAAGAAGCTGTATTTGCAAAAACAGTTAGTCAGCCCATCCTATAAGATGAAATAAATGAGCAGGTGCATAAATAATAATAAAGGTCACCTTGTCATGGTGAATACATAAAAGTGATCTTGATCAAAACATATTTGCAAAGTACCCAATATTAATTTATATAGAAAATATAGCATTAGCAAAATTTATAGTCCATGTATTTAAAATTTTGAGAGTGCGGTTTCAATTTATTTATTTTTTGCATTATGCTTGTGCAAGTATGGCTGCCTCCATATTGGCCTTGACACTCATCTTTCTCAAGGCTGTTTTCAATTAGAACATTATATACAGTGCCTTGTGAAACTATTCGGCCCCCTGGAACTTTTCAACCTTTTGCCACATTTCAGGCTTCAAACAAAAAGATATAACATTTTAAATTTTTGGTGAAGAATCAACAACAAGTGGGTCACAATTGTGGAACAAAATTTATTGGATCATTTAAACTTTTTTGTAATAATAAAACTGAAAAGTTGGGCGTGCAAAATTATTCGGCCCATTTACCTTCAGTTCAGAAAACTCACTCCAGAAGTTCATTGAGGATCTCTGAATGATCCAATGTTGTCCTAAATGACTGATGAAGATAAATAGAATCCACCTGTGTGTAATCAAGTCTCCATATAAATGCACCTGCTCTGTGATAGTCTCAGGGTTCTGTTTAAAGCACAGAGAGCATCATGAAGACCAAGGAACACACCAGGCAGGTCCATGATACTGTTGTGGAGAAGTTTAAAGCCAGATTTGGATACCAACAATTTCCCAAGCTTTAAACATCCCAAGGAGCACTGTGCAATCGATCATATTGAAATGGAAGGAGTATCAGACCACTGCAAATCTACCAAGACCCGGCCGTCCCTCTAAACTTTAATCTCAAACAAGGAGAAGACTGATGCCAGCTGCAGAAACATTTTGGCCATAGCCTGTTCACTTAGAAGGACCTGTCACCTGTCTGTTGGACATACTGTACTGTAACAGTAACTGTAAGGGTAAAACAACAGTTGTATCAGACCGCAACTTCACTCCAATTACACATTGAGGATTAACAGATTTAATTATTAGAGATGAGCGAGTAGTGTTCGATCGAGCCAGTATTCGATCGAATACTACGCTATTCGGCATACTCGATTTCAATCGAGTATAACGGCGATGGCGCACTTAGAATTCGTTTCCCCTCCCACCTTCCCTGGCGCTCTTTTTCCACCAATCAACATGCAGGGGGGGTATGACAGGCACGCTGAGCACGCTGGCAGCGCGAAAACAGCGTCTACATGGATTGGCTGGAAAAACCATGTGACCTCGAATATTAAAAACTCAGCTCTTCCTGCTCGTAAGCATATGCTGCGTGAACTTAGTCAGGGACAGAGGCTGGAGAAGGGACAGACAGGTTTTAGCAGTTGGACAGGCAGGAGCGTGATTAAAAGCCCTTATCAGGGCTACTATAGTGCACTACAGTGATAGCTTTACTACAAGATACACTTTACAGAGAACGGCTGCCGTATTCAGGGATAGCTGCTGGAGTAGGGACAGAGAGAGGCATTAGTGGTGTATTAGGTGCTCTGCTACATACCAAACTATATTTGGCACTACTGTTCAGCGTTCTTTTTGGCTGAAAAAACCCTGTTATATAACTTTGTGTGTATATGCACCATCTGATCTGGCAGTATACGGCTGTGAATTTTATTTTATTTTTTTAAATACAGTTTATTTGGCCTCTATGTTCTGGGTTCTGTGTGCCTGCAAATACCCTTTTTGTATACCAGGTGTAAATACCCACCGTCTGTTACGTTAGTAAACGGCTGTGTACCTTGAAATATACAATATCTAGGCATTTTAATAGGCCACTGTACTGTGCGTTCTCTTGCTAAATTATCTCACATACCTGGTGTAAATACCCACCGTCTGTTCTGTTACTACACGGCTGTGTACCTTGAAAATATACAATATCTAGGCATTTTAATAGGCCACTGTACTGTGCGTTCTCTTGCTAAATTATCTTCACATACCTGGTGTAAATACCCACCGTCTGTTCAGTTACTACACGGCTGTGTCACCTTGAAATATACAATATCTAGGCATTTTAATAGGCCACTGTACTGTGCGTTCTCTTGCTAAATTATCTCACATACCTGGTGTAAATACCCACCGTCTGTTCAGTTACTACACGGCTGTGTACCTTGAAATATACAATATCTAGGCATTTTAATAGGCCACTGTACTGTGCGTTCTCTTGCTAAATTATCTCACATACCTGGTGTAAATACCCACCGTCTGTTCAGTTACTACACGGCTGTGTACCTTGAAATATACAATATCTAGGCATTTTAATAGGCCACTGTACTGTGCGTTCTCTTGCTAAATTATCTCACATACCTGGTGTAAATACCCACCGTCTGTTCAGTTACTACACGGCTGTGTACCTTGAAAATATACAATATCTAGGCCATTTTAATAGGCCACTGTACTGTGCGTTCTCTTGCTAAATTATCTCACATACCTGGTGTAAATACCCACCGTCTGTTCAGTTACTACACGGCTGTGTACCTTGAAATATACAATATCTAGGCATTTTAATAGGCCACTGTACTGTGCGTTCTCTTGCTAAATTATCTCACATACCTGGTGTAAATACCCACCGTCTGTTCAGTTACTACACGGCTGTGTACCTTGAAATATACAATATCTAGGCATTTTAATAGGCCACTGTACTGTGCGTTCTCTTGCTAAATTATCTCACATACCTGGTGTAAATACCCACCGTCTGTTCAGTTACTACACGGCTGTGTACCTTGAAATATACAATATCTAGGCCATTTTAATAGGCCACTGTACTGTGCGTTCTCTTGCTAAATTATCTCACATACCTGGTGTAAATACCCACCGTCTGTTCAGTTACTACACGGCTGTGTACCTTGAAATATACAATATCTAGGCCATTTTAATAGGCCACTGTACTGTGCGTTCTCTTGCTAAATTATCTCACATACCTGGTGTAAATACCCACCGTCTGTTCAGTTACTACACGGCTGTGTACTTGAAATATACAATATCTAGGCATTTTAATAGGCC
>ONZH01028394.1:0-42042 GCA_900303285.1 Rhinella marina | reverse complement strand
TGAGACAGTTTTGTCTGATGTTGTTCTGGGCTAATTTTATTTGAAACTAGTGGATAGGTTTTAGAAGTGGGATCTTCCAGTCCACACCCTTCCACTACCGGTATTGCAGTTAGCTGAGGAGATTGCAGGTGAGGCCTGCTAGTGTAATCACGGAGGGATAAAACGTCCCTCTGTGTATGAGACTTGGAGAGAGAGAGGGCCCCAGGGAACAGACCTGGAAAGTGCCGGTGTGGTCCCAGCCAGGGAGGGCTGGGGAGCCACCAGGCTGAGGAAGCCTATGAGAAAGAAAAAGGCTGAGAACGCCTGAGAGGTTGAAGCCTGCAGAGTCTCTGAGTGGTCTCAGCCAGGAGGGCTGAGGGGCCACAAGGCTTTGTAAAGCCTGAAGTTTGGGAGGCCCAGCGACGCCTATGGATAGAGGGTCGCACGGTCAGAGTCAGGAGGACTACTGGACCATCTCCCCCCAAAGGTGATGGTGAAGTCACAGCCAGGAGGCTGCTGGACCATACGGCTGAGGAAGCTGGATCGAATACCGTGTGTGAACGACGCTCTATAGGTGAGATAGAGACATCACGTGTATTAGGTAGAGCCAAGACGGGCAGGTATTTATTTGAACATTTTCATGTGTGTTGGTGCCAAAGAGTGAAAATAAAGCACCATTTGGACATTGAAACCCCCTGTGTGTCGGAAGATTTGTGATTGCGACCCCCTGAGAGAGCGCGATCCCTTACAGTAGATAACAATTAAACCTGATATGGCTTTTATGGAGGAACTATGCTTTAACTCCCGCAATGCTAACAAATTTCTGTTACTGGTGTAAATCTGACTCAACATTTAAAGCAAACTATGCTTGATTGGAACAGACCATTTCTATAATGCTGTATCAGACATTCAGTAATGGAAACCTCTAAGAAGAGCCAAAGGGGCTCAAGCTCTGTACAGACACCTTCCATTCTGGAACTTGGTGGTCCAAAACATTTAATTTAATTGTGGTCACAAAATCGCAACATTTTACTGTAACATTTTACTATAAGGATAGTATACTCACATGCAATTTTACTTTTATTGACCAGTCTCCAAGTGGTGGATTATCACTTAGTTGGAAAAAGATTGACACAACTCCTAACTCAGCTTTTTCTTCTAGCCATTGCTCTATTAGATTTCCACGTGGATCCTTGAAAAAGTAATAAAATGAAAATTGCTAGGAATATGGTTACTATAGGTTAGCATTGGTTCACACTATACTGCTTGAAATGGAACATTTGCCCCAGACGTTTGTATGCCTATACAGCTGTATACATCTGACATTGACTCTGAAACATACTACTGTATATTTTATTTATACTCAGTAGTATTACAAAGTATGGTCAACTGGTACCAGCCAAACATTAGCCAAAAAACACTCTTTTGGAATATATTTGGCTATGGAAGTCTATTGGCACATTAGAAGTACACGTTAGGGGATTTCCCAGGTGTTTAATCTGAAAGGTACATGAATGGTGTCAACCTAACATTATACATCACAATATATTTGCATCAGAATGGAGCGCCACTTCCCAAACTGTCCATGCAGGTTGCCACATTTCAATTACCCCAACTGTATCCTCATATAGCAATCTTCTATAAGCAGTATGTCTTATTACACAGTCTAGGTGATCGGATATCACATTAGAATTATGAGGTATTAGGAACATTTCCGCCAATAATGTAAATTAAAGGAGTTCTGAGATTTTTAAACTGATCAGGGGGATTCCGACACCCAGGACCCCCATGATCAGCTGTTTGAGAAGGCACCAGCGCTCGCATTAGCACTTGTGGCCTTCTATCAACTTAGCAAGCATAGCTCTGTACATTGTATAACGTTTGTGCTTGGTATCGCATCTCAGCCCCATTCACTTCAATTGTGCTGAGGTGCACCTAGGCCAAGTGACCAATGAACATTGACACCACATGGCCTAGGCGTGGGCTTCTCAAACAGTTGATTGGTGGGAATCCCAGGTGTTGGACCCCCACCAATTAGATACCAATGACCTATCCAGAGAAGATGCATCATAATGCTATTTTTATTAAAATTGCTATACCTAAACAGTGTTCCACTCTTGGCAATCCTTGTTTGTTGGAAGAGCCACCAAAATAAGCTCATCACTCAGCTGTAATTTACATGGTGTTCAATTCCAAAGCAGCAGTACCACAAGGGAAAAAGAAGGATTACTTGATTCCCATTGAAATCAATTACTTTAAAGTCCTTCAAAATTGGAGGTGCCCCCTACAACTGGTCTGTGTTCCAGCTAATAGATGGAAATCCCAAATGAGGTAGTCCCCTTTACTTACTCAGGATGCTGTAACACGGAATTTGATTTTTTTTTTAACTTGCAACCCTTTAAAGGATTTTTCCAGGACTTTAATATCGATGGCCTATCCTTAGGGTAGGTCATCAATATCAGATCAGTTTTGGTCCGACACCTAGTAAACCCAATTGGTCAGCTGATTGCAGAAGTCACAGCCTCAGGAACTAACACAGAGCTTGAAGCAGATAGTTCTGTACACTGTGTAGTGCAGCTGATTGGCAGGAATGCCAGAAGTTGGACCCCCCACCAATCTGATACTGATGACCTATCCTGAGCATAGATCATCAATATCATGACAATACATAAGCCCTATAAATTATTGATAAAGCACACGGATTCACAGCACTTAAGGGATCACTCCCCCAACACATACACAGGGCCAGGCCCTCCAATTCTCCCCACCAGGCTTTGTTTGGCTTCAGTGATGATGTTCCCATAAACTCCATGTGACCATTGTAGCCAATCACTGGCCTCAACTTTCATGTGCTATATACCACTGAGACCATTGATTGGGGCTGTAGTGGTGATCATGGTATACACGCAAGTCATCACTGAAAACAAGAAGATGGCCTCATGTATGTCGCCACTAGCAAGAATGGAGTGGCGGCATTGGTGGTGGAATTCCTACCTGAAGCCTTTTTTTTTTTAATAACCCAGACAACCCTTTCAAAAGGAGTTACAAGTTTCTAGATTTATATTTATGTTAGAGTAAAAATTTGTTAACTCTTACCATCACGTGTATATCGATTGTAGACGTGTAAGGTTTCAAATCTGTGGAAAAGGTCAAAATCCTAATCTTCACTTCTTGGCCAGGCTTGTAAAAGACGCTATTTGTCTCAATGAAGACAGAAAAACTCTTAGATTTGAAGTCAAGCGATGTTCTATTGAAAAATATCATCTTATTCTCAGAAAATCCTTTCACCTGAAGTTCGTAATTTCCATAGAAGCTATCTGAGGAAAGCTGAAAAGACAAAACATTTAGTCATCAATTAGAAGGGATTCATTTTTTCATGTACAATTTATGAAGTAATGTGTATGTCATAATGCAAAATGAGTCACTATATGCTCCCCTACGATCAACATTTCTCAGGTAAAATACTTTCATAATACAGCAAGTGTTGGAACATGCTACACTTTTTAACCCATTAGGGACTGGGATAACTTTAATTTTCTCATTTTAGTTTTTCCCCTCCTGCCTTCCAATTGCTATAACTTTTTTTTATTTTTCCATTCACATAGCCAAATGAGCAAATGAGAGCTTACTTTTTGTGTGACAAGTTTTTTTTTGTTTGTTTGTTTTTTTAAATGACCAAAACCATTTTTATTACTCTAAACACATATCATGCGCTTGCATGAGCGAACTGGTTACTTTAAGTTTTGCATTTAATAAAAAAACAGCATCTACAGTGGTGTAACAAGGTGGTGCAGTTTGACCAAGGGACACACAAAGCTCTCAGAATCCTTTCTCACTTTGGCTATATAGTCTAGGACATTACAGGCACGATGTTATGCTACACAAATTTATTCGTCGTATCTACGTAAAAAAAATAACATTCGTTGTTTTGCGAACATTCCTGCGTAAATTACGTACGTACTGTCAGCGTAGTTAAAGGTAGGCAATATGTAAGCATTAGCGTACAAAAGTGCCTATGAATCCTTAACGTACAATTGACGCGCGAATGCATCATACGCACGAGGCTAGGCCGCGGCCTACAGTCTTTAGAGGAAGACTATATGAACTAGAAAAATAAAGTGCTCACTGCTGCTAGCTTTCGATAAGTTAATAATTTACTAAAAACCCCTAACAATAAGTGCATTAATAAGACACATTGCAGTACCAGAAAAATAATACACACAATGGGCTAAAGTGCTGAACCATTAAAAACAGTGTAGCTAAAATACAGCAAATTATGAAAACATTTCAGGGCAATCAATTTCACAATTTCACATTTGCAAGCATAAAAGGCTCAGATATACGTTTAAGCCTCTCCTACTTTGCTTGGCAATGATAAAACAGTCTGTCTGGAAGACATATTCCAAAATTCAATTGTAATCCAAACAGGTAATGCGTAATCCACATGAATAATAGAGAATAGCAGCAAATAGAGAACCCCTTTTGCAAAAGGGGCTCCCAAATAACCTGAGAAGGGGGGAAAAAGGAAAATAGGCGCACTTCGGCGCAACAGGGAATTTTCTGCAGAATGGGGGGAGTCCTGACAGCCATGTCCATCTGGGTGAGAGTCAAACGGGGGCAACATAAACTAAACAAAAACAAGTGCCAACTAGCAGCTCACCCGTCAGGTGCAGTCCATGGTGTGGCTCCCATAGGTCCTCCTGCAGTGTCCTTGACACTGCCAGTAGTTGGGTTCCTCAGATGAGGCACCTGAAATCCTCCTCGCTCGAGCTGCTGCTGAAGGTCATAAGAGGATGCTCCTGCCTCTTGTAGGCCACGCTCGCTGCGGTGGTGGAGCTCCAGTGCCCTCTTGTTCCGGAATTCGGACTTGACTGGGTCCGGGTGGTGGTCATGTTGGCGAGCGCTGCAGCCATTTTGGCTTTTCCAGATCCTCCTGCCGGGACAGCTGGGGTAAGAACTTCTGGCTGCAGCGGTTCCGGAAAGGTTGCATCCAGGGAAGAAGACTCAGCTTCCCCGGCTGCTGCTGGCTTCACCTTCCACGGCAGCTGCTACTGGTGGATCACCATAGATTGGAAGGTGAATGAAGACGTAGTCAGCTGACCCACCTGTAAGGACTGTGGTGGTGGTGGTGGTGGTGCTGGCAGTCCTGGAATCAGAGGCTCCGGCTGAGGCTATGGCTTTTCCCTAAACTGGAGGACGCCATCTGTGAACTCCTGCAGGCAGCGCAAGTGTCCTGGACCTGGTGGTTCATTCAGCCACACTTCTGGTTCCCTTGTAGGCACCAGAGGCTGCGAAAGGACGGTAACCCCAGTTGCAAATGGGCCTTTCAGGGACGCCATGGGGGTGTACTCCACCTGATCCCCCACATACAGGCTATGCCGATGTTGTGGCTGGTACGGCCATTTCACCGACCGGCGGCCCACGAAATACTCCTTCCCATCCTCGTCATCCTGCAGGAAGCCAGACCCTCGCCCAACTGAAAACCAAACCACAGTTCCTTTCCTGCATTCCAGTGAAGTATCTCCCTGCCTAGGGTTGTCAAGAACTTGTATGACCAAGTCCTCCACTGCGGTTTTATACTCCCAGAGGGTCTGTGCATGGGCTGTCACAGATGCCGGAACAATGGGGTTCTAGTGTATGGAAGGGGTGGATCTCCTCCTGGGCAGCGAAGTGGAAGTCCAGCCACCTCCGCTGAATGAGACAGCAGACACTCCAGCCGCACAAAAAACTGCAGATGCTCCAGCCGCCTCACTAGTCGCAGCAGCAGTTGATGACCTAGGCACTAAAGCTGTGTTTCTCTCGCAGAGTTGAACCTGTGACATCCTGATGTCTGCAGCGGGCGGTGGTTCTGGTATCTCGTCCCCAAAGTACATTTCGTTCCAGTTGGGACGCAGGTCACGCAGCTTTTTTTGAGCCATGCTTGCTGTTGAAAATACTTGCTCTCAGGTCAGCAGTCAGCACTGGTCTAAACTGGTTCAGACTGAGTGACTCAGAGGAGGGTGGAGTACTGAGGGAGGAGTCTTCACTCCCTATACGTGCAAATAGTTAGTTCCCGGTGGGCTGGGCTTGTTTAATCCAGTTATGAGGGGGGCGTATCTTCACTTTCCCACTCTTGCGCGGGCGTATCGTCATTGTCCCACTCACGCATAATGCGTACATTTTATATGGTTCATACGTATCGTACGTATAATTAGCGTGTAAAATTTTGCGTACGTTTACGAATAATACGAAGCGAATCACCTAATATTCGGCTTCGCTTCACAGTTGAAAGATTCCCAGGTTCGATATGAATCAACGAAATCGACGAATCGCTTTGCTCATCTCTAATTACATCAATAATATCATCTGTGAAGTCTCCCTGAATAATAATTTCATCATCTCCCGTCACTGAGGCAATTTCTGAGCAAATAATCTTTGTGCTTCCTTGAGATCAATTTCAAATGCCGCTAGCCTGCTTACCCTGTTATGTATTTCTTCTTTGCCCTGGGGATTTTGGTTATCATAACCTTTTGAGGTACTGTAACGGGAGCGCAGCCGGACCTCTCCACCGCAAGTTGCCTGTTATTGAAGTTCCTTCCTTGCAGTGCTGTGCGTATTTCTTCTTGTGACCTGCTGTATTACCTGACCTATTGCTTGTGACCTATTGTTTGTTGTTCTCCCTTCCCTGCCCCCTCACGTAGCAGAGTAGGGTTTGCCGTCCAGTTGCTCCCCTTGGACCTTTAGCCTTGGGTGTGGCAAATAGGCAGGGACAGAGGTGGGGTTAAGTCAGAGTGCACTTCACCCCTGTGTTCCTGTTGTGACAGGTACAGTCTTTTTCTTCTGTTTAATCTGACCTCTTCTTCCTCTTTTTTGTTTTTTCTTCTCCTCCTCTTCACCAACTGGATCTGGCCCCTCACCGATAGTTTCCTGTTTTGGGGAGTTTCCTAATGTAAGTTTAGCAAATTCATTTGGGAAATTCTTCTCTAGTCACTGCCTGCACTTTGGAACATCGCCATCCACTTTGGGAATTCGTACTTCTTTACAATCTTGGATTGGCTCTGCATTTTCGGTTGCTGTACTAGCCATCTCCAAGACCCCAAGCAGCCATGCTCTGTGCTCCGGGAATCCTTTTCACATGCAGATCACAGCCCAGTCCCCACTCCAGGGAAGCCGTCCAATGCTGCATCTCCCTGCCCTGCCGCCACTTCTGGCTGTGACAAGCTTTTTTTTTAATTGCACCATTTAATTTATCATATCTTATCAAATGTGATTCTGTAGGAAGGTTTTTGGGCTTTGTTTTTGCAGTATTTATAGTGCCCTCTAAACAACATGATGAACTATTCAGCAGGTCAATAAAATTACAGATACCAAATTGATATAGTTTTTAATTACATTTTTAAGAAATAAAAACATTTGAAAAATAAACCTTGCATCAAATTATTCTGACATCCATAACTTTTCTATATTTCCAATTACGGAGCTGTGTGAGGGATTAGATGCTGTTCTTTTTATCGTTACCATTTTGGGTTCATGCAATTTTCTTATCACTTTTTGTTGACTTTTTTGTGAGGTGAGGTGACTCTCACACTCCTTGTACCCAAATTCACATCATATCTGATCTGTACATATACAGATTCTGGCTGGGTGACTTACTCATATAGCTTAAAAGGGTTGACCCATCTCGGACATTGAAAGCATGTCACTAGATTACACCATCAATGTCAGATAGGTGAGGGTCTACGTTCTAGAGCCAATCCCTTAAATGTGTACTATTATGTTTTATAAAAGATGGCTTGACCAGTGTATAAAACAAGTACTTACCTTTTGTGTCACCCATATTTCTCACAGCCTACAATTTCTCACAGCCTATTTCTCACAGCCTATAATTTATCAGTCTGGAGTTCAGGATGGTTAACTCTTAAAGACTAAATATAACTCTATCACCTCTCTCAGAGAGGTGGAAAGCACCTTTAGGGTAGATTCATACAACAGATTTTGAAAATCCATGAATCTGCACTGATTTTAAAAGCTGTTTTTTTTAGCTGTTTTATGCTTTTTTTTTTTTTTACATATTTTGGGGATTGTATACTTCATTGCAAAACTGCATTTTCTGAGCCAAAAGCCAAGCAAAAAAAATGCTTGGATGTGTATGGAGTATACAGCACTTTTTTGCTGCTTCCCATTAATTTCAAAGGGAGACTCAGCCTGTCTCCCACACGATACGATATGTTGCTTCCAATTGAAATGAATGAGAGGCTGCTTTGAGTCTATTTTTGGCCCTGATTCTGACATAAAAAAAGGTGCCAAAAAACTCATGGGGAACTGGCCTTCAGGGCACAACCATACAGTGCTGCTGGTCACATGTGGTAAAGCTATGCCCACCTGTGGCAACCAATAGCCATATGAGTTTACTGCAAAATTGTATATACATTGGCTGCCATGAATGCAACCAGCCGCACCATGTGGTCATACCCTCAATATCTGGTAAAAAGTAACATCTATAATCATGAAACAAACAATAGAATAGTTTATATAAAAATGATGCACAGTCACCTATAATGGACCATTAATTATTGAACAACAACAGCACCATGGAACATGTTGATATTAGACATGAGCGAATCGAATCCCACAAAGTGGAATTCAATCCAAATTTCAGGATAAATTCTATTTGCCTTGAAGCCGAATTTCAATGTGCTTCATGCTAGTGAATCAATTTAACCTGAAATAGTGTAAAAAACAAAAAAATTCATACTTACCTCCTCCACTTGCTCACGACGGGCCGCCGGCCGCCATCTTGATTGCATATCTCGGCTGAAATCCGGTGCAGCCAGCGTGATGACGTCATCTCGTGCCGCACAAGATTTTGCACCAGATTTTCAAGCAAGATGCCGGCTGACCCGTCGCGAGCAAATGGAAGCGGTAAATTTGATTTAATTTTTTTTAATGTTAATTTTATACTGTTTTTACACTCAGATGCCGCAATCATGTATGAATGCGGCATCTGAGGGGTACAATGACAGGGGGCGCTATAGCAGCTCCCTGTCATTGCACCCGCTACTTCCAAAAAAATTTGCTTCATGATGAAGTAATCTGTCACGAAGCAAATCTTTTTGTAAAATTCGGTGAATCAGCCTAATCGAACTTTTCAATAATTCGCTCATCTCTAGTTGATACCATAGAAAATAACAGGAATAAATATTGGGCAGAATTCACTTTACTTATTGAACACACACTGAAGGAATAAAACTTACTGGTGGGAGGACTAGTTTTCCAACAATTCCTATAAAAAAAAATAAAAAATAAAAAGATGTATTACTAATGTGGTAGAGAACAGATTGGTGATACAGCAGTACTGAATTTGTCATTTGTCACAGTATATTGTGTTTCTAACATCCTCCAAATTATAATATTTTCTTTTAAAAAAATTTGTGATTTATAACTTGCATTTTAATGGGGAAAATTACTTACTTAAAGGGAATCTGTCACCGGTGACCATCCTATCAAACAGTTGCATAGACACATAGGTGCTTCAACTGATTAAAATGCTGTTTTTCATTTGTTGATCTGAGGCTTTGTTCCAGTGTTATGATACGTTTTTTAATATGAAAATTGGGCCTTGTTGCACTCAAGCTCCATACCTTTCTGTGGCCAGCCCCTACCTCTCTGCTTAGATGGACAAAGCTAAGCAGTGGCAAAGCAGAAAGGAGGGAAGCTTGGGTGCAAAAAGAGTATATTAATCTATGCCAATAAGGGAGCTGGTGTAGATTAAAGTATGTCGAACGGCTGGTGTCAGGAAGCACCAAAGTTATGTATTAGCATAACAGGTACGTCCACCAGCAGCACACTGGGATTAATAAATGTCCCCTTATTTTTTATTTTCATCTTCTACATTTTCAAAGTAACAAAAAAGGAAAAGGGCTCTAAGCAAAACTTTGGGCACCCTGCATGGTCAGTATCTTGTATCACCCCCTTTAGCGAGTATCACAGCTTGTAAATGCTTTTTGTAGAGAGCCAAGAGTCTTTGAATTCCTGTTTGAGGGATTTTCATCCATTCTTCCTGGCAAAAGTCTTCCATTTCTGTGAGATTCCTGTCTTGCATGCACTGCTCTTTTGAGGTCTATCCACCAATTTTCAAAGATGATCAGTGGACTGTGAGGGCCATGGTAAAACCTTCAGCTTGCACCTTTTGGCACAGTCTATTGTGGATTTTGAGGTGTGTTTAGGATTATTATCCATTTGTAGAAACCATCCTCTTTTCAACTTCAGCTTTTTTACAGTTGAAGTTATGTTTGCTTCCAGAATTTGCTGGAATATCATTGAATCTAATCTTCCATCTACCCATGAAATGTTCGCCATGCCATTGGCTGCAACACAACCCCACGGCATGATTTATCCACCCCAATGCTTAATGGTTGGAAATGTGTTCTTTTCATGAAATTCTGTGCCCTTTTTACTCCAAACATACCTTTGCTCATTGTGGCAAAACAGTTTTATTTTAACCTCATCGGTCCACAGAACTTGTTTCCAAAATGCATCAGGCTTGTTTAGATGTTCATTTGCAAACTTCTAATGCAGAATTTTGTGGTGAGGATGCAGGAGAGGTTTTCTTCTGATGACTCTTCCATGAAGGCCATATTTGCCCAGGTGTCATGGACCAGTAGAACAATGTACCACAACTCCAGAGTGAGGTAAATCTTTCTAAAGGTCTTTTGCAGTCTAGCGGGGGTTCTGATTTGCCTTTCTAGCACTCCTATGGGCAGCTGTCCCTGAAATTTTACTTGGTCTTCCAGACCTTCTCTTTACCTCTACTGTTTTTGTTAAGTGCCATTTCTTAATTACATTTGAACTGAGAAAAAGGGCAACGTGAAAATGCTTTTCCATCTTCTTATAGCCTTCTCCTGCTTTGTGGGCCTCAACCATTTTTATTTTTGGAGTGTTATACAGCTGCTTAGAAGAACCCATGGCTGTTGTTTTTTGGGACAAGGTTAGAGAAGTCTGTGTATTTAAAGCTATGAAATTTCCATCACCTGGCCTTTCCTAATGAACATTGTGAACAAACCGCAACCCTAACAGGCTATTTAAGGTCTGAGACCTTGGTCAAAGTTATCTGAGCACTCAAATCTCTTTGGTTTCTCATACTTTTGCAAGGTACTGCTTTCCTTTTTTTCACTCTAAAATTGTACAAAACCAGAAAAATACAATGATGTTGCTTAAAATGTTGAAAAGCATGTTTCATATTTCCATTTCCATTTGGACATCATTTCAACAGTAATTTTGACCTGGGGTGCCCAAACTTTTGCATGCCACTGTATGTGTCAATGCAGTTTGCTGGAGACAGATTCCCTTTCACTACATGTGTGTTTGCACTGTCATAAAAGAGAATCCAGCAGATAGAGCATTGTATGACTTTACCCCCATTTACATTCTTTAGCTATGCTCTTTTCTTACCCCTTTGAAACAATCCTTCTTCTTGAAGCAATGTAATATTGTCCATTAGGATTTCAGCTTGAACCTTTACCTCAGGTGGACTATCTGGTAGCAGGTCAATTCCTATAATAACATTTTTTCCTGGGCGAATTTCCAAAGGAGCGGTCAGCAGGAACATTGGCCTAATGAAATAACACAGATACAAAAAGAGAGAATGTCATTAGACTGAATATTAAAAAAAGGGTTCAGGGTTCAGGAGGGCAACTAAGTAATAACTGGAATGGGTGTACTACAGTACCTAGAAAAATTATCAAAATTAGAGTTATTCACTTTAGAAAAAAAGACAACTAAGGGGAAATCTAACAACTAGTGTTGAGCGAGCATGCTCGACCAAATACGATATTCGGCCGAGCATGGCGGCGCTCGGGACCACACGGTGTTTGGCCATGCTCGAGTCCCTTCCCTGCATGTTTTTTGGCCGCTACGCAGCCAATCAGCATGTGGGAAGGTGCTGGCATTCACTGTAATGCCGTAGCCATGTTGGCTACTGGCATTACAGTGATTGGCAGGCCGGGAACGCGTCATCAGTCAGGGAGAGCTGCTGCAAGAAGGGACAGATAGTGTAGGGATAGAAATTGGCTAGGCAGGGCTAGATTTTCTGTTGAAAAGACCCAAAAGCCCTTTTAAGGGCTATTATATCTGGCTGCAATATTTTTTTTTTTGGGGGGGGGTCAAAAATTGCGCAAGGTTGCCTGACCTAAGCACCACCTGTGCAGCGTGTACATTATAACGTTTCTGTATTCTATATACCTGACATCCATTGCTATTTTTTCTGCCGCTAATCAAGGCGACATTACCTGCGCTGCGTCTGCTGTATAATGTTTGCGCAAGGAGGGACAGATAGTATAGGGATAGGATTTGGCTAGGCAGGGCTAGTTGTTCTGTTTAAAAGACCCAAAAGTCCTTTTAAGGACTGTTGTTATATCTGGCTGCAATATTTTTTTTTTCTTTTGGGGCAAAAATAACGCAAGTTTGCCTGACCCTAACACCACCTGCACAGCGTGTGCATTATAATGTTTATGTATCCTATATACCTGACATCCGTTGTTATTTTTACTGCCACTAATCAAGGCGACATTACCTGTGTTGTGTCTTCTGTTTAACGTTTCTGTATCCCAAATATTTCGGTGTAATTTTTCTGCTCATACGCTTTAAAAAAATCTGCGCTACTGTACTTGTGACAAACTTGCATATATACCATTTAAAATGCGCAAGCTGAGCAGTAAGGGACAGGGAAGTGGACGTGCTAATGATGGTGCACGCAGAGGCCATGGCTCTGGGCGCGGTGAAACTGTGCCTGCTGCTGGAACATCACAAGAAAAAAAGTAATCCAAAACTCCTAGCTACATGTCCCAGTCTGCAGGGCGGCGCAAGACACCACTCTTGACACCACACCAGTGCGACCAGGTAGTCGGTTGGATTGCAACACCCTCTTTTCCACAAAGTCCAGTCTCAGTAGCCAAGAGTCTGGTCAACCACATCCTCACCCTGATCCTCCTTCCTCCCACCATGCAGAGTCTGGGCAAATAAGTGATCCCACACTCGGATATTCCGAGGAGATTTTTTCATCGCCGTTCCTTGATTTGGGCCTCTTGCCAAGCCCGCTTGAAGAGGGACAGGAGCAAACTCATGAGCATCCAAAGTCTAAAGAAGATGACAGTAGGGAACGGCAATTAGTGTGCATGATGATGACGATGATGAGACACAGTTGCCAATAAGTCAAGGGCAATTAGTGCCTCAAGAGGTTGATGATGAGGATGAAACGCAGTTAAGTCAGGTTCTTGTTAGGTCACCATGTCAGGAGGAGGACCAGAGTGAGGAAGTGGAAGAGGAGGTGGTGGACGATGAAATCGCTGACCCAACCTGGGAAGGTGGCAAGCCGAGCAAGGACAGCAGTACAGAGGGGGAGGGATCCACAGCACCACAACAGGCTGGAAGAGGCAGTGGGGTGGCAAAAGGGAGAAGGCAGGCCACGCCAACCAGCAGGGGCGGATTGGCCATAGACCTTACAGGGAAATTTCCCGGTGGGCCGATGCACAGAGGGCCGCCTGAGTCCTCCTCACAGCCAGCCAGTGGAAGTGTTTGGGGATGTATTTGGTGCTGCTGGCAGTATTTTGTGATGGACTGTGGTATTTGGCTCTGTTGGGGTGGTATAATGTTACTCACAAAACAGTACTAAAATGCTGCACTATGTCCCTTTATGGGCGTAATCAGTCATTATTTTAAAATGTAACTTTTATTAGGCCATCTTATATAAAACCTTTTATTTCTTAACTCACTAATTTCTACAAGTGGTTTTAAAAACACAAGCAGGGTAAACTACACCGGATTTTGCAGGGACTTGCTGTTAATATAGCAAAATGTGTTTTATCACTTCTGTATTTATTCAGTGTATACAGCTCTTAAATCAGATGCCAAGGAGGGATATTTTAGTTATATTAGTGACAGGTATTAATTCCATACCTGTCACCTTTAATTCCCTTAGTCAGATAATGGCTTTCTGGGATTATTTTACTCTTTATATGCCAGTTATCACAGCAGGCTTTTGTCCTTTTGGATAGGGTTATATTCTACCTGCCAAATATCTGATTCCCCGACTAATTAACGGGTAGTGATTCACTCAATATCCCTTCCTAGACCAGATAACCGGACGGCCTAAAGCCCCCCGCCAGTCTGTAGGTTTTCTAAAATATTTCCATGTCCTGCCTTGACCAGGTATCATGGCGCCTGATGCGTTCCGCCGGTCATTTAGTTCACTCTGCTGCGATTAAAATAACAAACACAGTGACTCCCCCAACATGTTTCCCACTCACGTGGCTTCGTCACGGGCTTTTGCTGACTCCTTACCCCCGACGAAGCCACGTGAGTGGCGAAACATGTTGGGGGAGTCACTGTGTTTGTTATTTTAATCGCAGCAGAGTGAACTAAATGACAGGCGGGACGCATCAGGCGCCACGATACCTGGTCAAGGCAGGACATGGAAATATTTTAGAAAACCTACAGACTGGCGGGGGGCTTTAGGCCGTCCGGTTATCTGGTCTAGGAAGGGATATTGAGTGAATCACTACCCGTTAATTAGTCGGGGAATCAGATATTTGGCAGGTAGAATATAACCCTATCCAAAAGGACAAAAGCCTGCTGTGATAACTGGCATATAAAGAGTAAAATAATCCCAGAAAGCCATTATCTGACTAAGGGAATTAAAGGTGACAGGTATGGAATTAATACCTGTCACTAATATAACTAAAATATCCCTCCTTGGCATCTGATTTAAGAGCTGTATACACTGAATAAATACAGAAGTGATAAAACACATTTTGCTATATTAACAGCAAGTCCCTGCAAAATCCGGTGTAGTTTACCCTGCTTGTGTTTTTAAAACCACTTGTAGAAATTAGTGAGTTAAGAAATAAAAGGTTTTATTTAAGATGGCCTAATAAAAGTTACATTTTAAAATAATGACTGATTACGCCCATAAAGGGACATAGTGCAGCATTTTAGTGCTGTTTTGTGAGTAGTGATATAAAAAGTCCTGGGCAAGAGGCTCCTTTTTGTGAAATAAGGTGGTATAATGTGCCACAATATGGTATTGCAGGCCCTGCCTTCCATCAATTTGGACCCGACTACAAAATGGGGCCGCTTTTATTATTTTTTCCAGGGCCGCTTTAAGTTCCCAGTCCGCCCCTGCCAACTAGGCCCGCAACTTGGCAATCTCCCTTGCCAAGGGTTAGGTGTTCCGCAGTCTGGCGCTTTTTTGAGGAAAGTGCTGACGATAAACAAATTGTAATTTTCAACCTGTGCCGTACCAAAATAAGCAGGGGCGGGAACATCAGCAACCTGACCACCACCAGCATGATCCGCCACATGGCAGCAAAGCACCCTAATAAGTGGGCCGAACGCCTGGGTCTGCGATCGGTGTCTGTGGGTCACACCACTGCCTCCTCTTCCCCTCTGTTACATGCTGTCCAAGATGCAGGCCCAGATGCCTCCCGCCCTGCACCTGGACCTTCGCAAGCACCATCAGCAAGCACGTGCACTTCAGTGTCCCAGCGCAGCATTCAAATGTCCTTACCCCAGTCAATTGAACGCAAGCGCAAATACCCAGCCACCCACCCACAGGCCATAGCACTAAACGCGCAACTTTCAAAATTGCTGGCCCTGGAAATGTTGCCGTTTAGGCTGGTGGACACCGAGGCTTTTCGCAGCCTGATGGCGGCGGCTGTCCCTCGTTACGCAGTCCCCAGCCGCCACTATTTTTCCCAGTGTGTCGTCCACGCCTTACATCAGCATGTGTCCCGAAACATAACCCGTGCCCTGACCAAAGCAGTTACGGGGAAGGTCCACTTAACAACTGACACATGGACAACGTCCTCAGCGATCCCTCTGTGCCTTAACCATAATTTTTTCGACAGTCAGCGCAGCAGCATCATGTCACCCATAATTTTTTCGACGGTCAGCTCAGCAGCAGCATGTCACCCATAATTTTTTAGACGGTCAGCTAAGCAGCAGAACTTCAACCATAATTTATTAGATGGTAAGCTCAGCAGCAGCACCTCAACCATAATTTTTTTGACGGTCAGCGCAGCAGCAGCATGTCACCCATAATTTTTTAGACGGTCAGCTTATCAGCAGCATGTCACCCATAATTTTTTAGATGGTCAGCTCAGCAGAAGCATGTCACCCATAATTTTTTAGACGGTTAGCTCAGCAGCAGCATGTCACCCATAATTCTTTCGACGGTAAGCGCAGCAGCAGCATGTCACCCATAATTTTTTAGACGGTCAGCTCAGCAGCAGCATGTCACCCATAATTTTTTAGATGGTCAGCTCAGCAGCAGCATGTCACCCATAATTTTTTAGACGGTCAGCTAAGCAGGAGCACGTCAACCATCATTTTTTTGACGGTCAGCGCAGCAGCAGAATGTCACCCATAATTTTTTAGACTGTTAGCTCAGCAGCAGCATGTCACCCATAATTCTTTAGACAGTCAGCTCAGCAGCAGCATGTCACCCATAATTTTTTTGTAAAATAAATCCCAGCAAACGTATATGCTCTTCCAGGAGTATATTATTTTATTTATATCTCCATAGGTGTCCACTAGGACGCGTTTCGGCAATCACTGCCTTTTTCAACAAGATCTTGTTGAAAAAGGCAGTGATTGCTGAAAACGCGTCCTAGTGGACACCTATGGAGATATAAATAAAAGAATATACTCCTGGAAGAGCATACACGTTTGCTGGGATTTATTTTACTACTGGGTGTGGAGTTCGCTCTTTCCATTGTGGACTTATAGCTGGTGCTGGCTCAGAATCTTTGCTTTTGTACCCAGAATTTTTTAGACGGTCAGCTAAGCAGCAGGACCTCACCCATATTTTTTTAGACGGTCAGCTAAGCAGCAGGACCTCACCCATAATTTTTTTAGACGGTCAGCTCAGCAGCAGCACCTCACCCATAATTTTTTGGACGGTCAGCTCAGCAGCAGCACGTCACCCCTATTGTATTTGAGTGTTAGCAACAGGCCATCAATCCAAATTTTTCAAGGGTGTGTCTGATGCACTCCTTTATGTGTAATAAAGGGGCTATTGGAGTGCATGTTCCTTGTAATTTTTGGCAGCCCTTTCACTTTGTGCATAGGCTTTATGAGTGTAGGAGTCCCACGACATGAACAATTGTACCACAATGTGAATGAGGCCCTCCTTTATGTGATATACCGGTTGTATCGGAGTGCCTCTTCCTTGTAATTTTTGGCAGCACTTGCGCTTTATGTACAAGTAAATATATGTTTCCTAACAATATTTCCTCTAAAGTCAATTGTATATTTGGTTTTGGGGGGTATTATTGTCATTCCGTAAAAGTGGCGTAATA
The DNA here is from genome assembly GCA_900303285.1 of Rhinella marina. Classification (NCBI taxonomy): domain Eukaryota; kingdom Metazoa; phylum Chordata; class Amphibia; order Anura; family Bufonidae; genus Rhinella; species Rhinella marina. The sequence continues at coordinate 24,730 of ONZH01028394.1, read as the reverse complement.
CTCGGACAACATTGTTCACAGCAGCGACTTTGGAGTCCAAGATGCATCCAGACATCCTCCCCATGCTGTTCCCAAACCATTTCAGTGGTGTTTACATCATTTTCCCACCTTTTCCTATGAACCAGACACCCTCCCCTCTTCAGAGCAGGGGGGGCCTGGTTTAGTGCTCGGTTCTCCCATTGACTTCCATTATGCTCGGGTGCTCGGTCGAGCACTCGAGCACTGCCTAGTGTTTGAACCGAGCACCTGAGCACTACGGTGCTAGATCATCACTACTAATAACCATGTATAAATATATCAGGGGTCTGTACAGAGATCTCTCCCATCACCTTTTTTTCCCAGGACTGACTGTGGCGAGGGGACATTCTCTGCGTCTGGAGGAAAGAAGGTTTGTACATAAACATAGAAGAGGATTCTTTACGGTAAGAGCAGTAAGACTATGGAACTCTCTGCTTGAGGAGGGGATGATGGTGACTTCACTAAAAGAGGCCTGGATGTATTTCTGGAGTGTAATAATTAGGAACTTCATTCTAATACTGTATGGAGCGGGAGCTCCGTACAGTATTAGAATGAATTGGTTCCGATGAGCCGAAGTTATTACTCGCTAGACTTCACGTAATAACTTCAGAAATTGATTTTTACTGTAAATAAAACATTTCCAGAACTCGGGTTCGGTTCCAAGTGGTACCTTGAAACCGAACTAGAGTTTGGGAAATGGTTATTTACAGAAAAAACAATTTCTGAAGTTATTATGCTAAGTCTCTGCAGCTCATCTGAGCCAATACATTCTAATACTGTACTGAGCTCCCGCTCCGTACAGTATTAGAACGAGGTTTTTTGCTAATCGAATTTGGATATTTCATCCGAAGTCGATTTGCTCATCCCTAGTAATAAAATTACAGGTTATAGTTACTAGAGATGGGGCCGTTGCCCGGTTGTGGCCATATTGCGGCCAGTGGGTTTTCTGTCCGTACCTCCGAACCGCAAAAAAGTAGTGCAAGTAGTTCAAGTGAATGGGTCCGCAATCCGCATGTGGCGGCCCCACGGTCAGTGCCTGTGCATTGCAGAGCACAATTTGAAGTCCGCAGCACGGGCCCTGTCGACACACGGTCATGTGCATGAGCCCTTATAGATTGTAAGCTCTTGTGGGCAGGGTCTTCTCTCCTTCTGTACCAGTCTGTTAATAGTTTCTTGTTTCTTGTATTTGTATTTTATATTATATATGTGTAACCCTCTTTTGATGTAAGGGATCATGGAATTAATGGCAAATAAATAATATTTCTCACTACAAAAAATGCTGTGGAATCACTGTCCATAAAACTGCATTGAGTAGCTTTAAGTCACAGTTTCCTTTCTTAGGCCTCATGCACACGAACGTGTGCCGGCCGTGCCCGTGCTGCGGGCCGCAAACTGCGGTCCGCAATGTACGGGCACTGACCGTGAGGCCACCGCATGCGGATCGTGGACCCATTCACTTGAATGGGGTCCGGATCTGCATCCGAGGGTCCGCACCGCAAAAAAGTAGTGCTTGCGCTACTTTTTTGCGGTGCGGAGGCACGGGCAGAAACACCACGGAAGCACACCGTAGTGCTTCCGTGGTGTTCCAATCCGTGCCTCCGCTCCGCATCTCCCGGATCGCGGACCCATTAAAGTGAATGCACATGGCCGGTGCCCGTTTATTGCGGACCCGCCGTATGCGGCCCGCAGCACGGGCACAGCCGGCACACGTTCGTGTGCATGAGTCCTTAACTGTTACATGCTGAAATTTTTAAATTGAGAAGGTTTAGATTACTCAGGAGAAAAATGTCTTACTGCAAAAAAGTCTAAGGGGCCGTTCAGATGGCCATGTTTTTGCAGATCCGGAAAAACACAGATGCCGGCCAGTGTGTGTTCCACAATTTACGGAACACACATGGCCAGCACCCCATACAAAATGCCTATTCTTGTCCGCAATTGCAGACAAGAATAGGACATGTTCTATCTTTTTTCGCTAAGCCGTGGAACAGAGCCGCAGCTGTCCGCGATCTAATGCTGCCCATTGAAATAAATGGGTCCGCATCTATTCCGCAAAATTGCGGAATAGATGCGGACCCATTCACATGGTCGTGTGAATGGGCCCTAAATGTTGTAATAACCTTAGGCCAAGTTCACACTTTAGTTAATTGGTCAGTGATTTCCATTAGTTATTGTGAGCCAAAATCAGTAGTAAAGCTTACTCAGAGGTGATGTACAATGAAGAGATTTCCTCCTGTTCTGCATGTTTGATTCGCGCCCGGTTTTGGCTCGAAAAACTGATGGAAATTTAACTGAAGTGTGAACTCAGCCTTACAGCTGCATTATCCTAGTTATAGGATCATGTCTACATTGTGGCACAGCGACTAAAATCAACTACAGAAGAAACCAGCAGGGGGCGCTGTAAGTAAATAAACCGATCTAATCCCCTGCTGATCTCAATCCAAGTGTCCAGCTGCTATTATTATGGAATGAACACACTTTCAGACTTTTTCTAATGCAGTTTGTGAAGCCAAAGCCAGAAATGGATTTAACAAAGAGGAAAAATATTATCTGTCCTTAATACTTTATCTCCTTATGTGATCCATTGCTGATTATGGCTTTAAAGGGCCCACAGCATTCAAACTGAAAAGCGGAATACGTAGCAGATATTGCCTTGCAAAATCCGTGGTGTGAACAGGGTCTATGAACAGTCCATTTTTTTTGTATAATACTTAGCTGCAGAGCCCTTCAAGGCCAATGATGTACATGTACATCTTAAAGGGCATCTGTCAGCAGTTTTGTAGCTATGAAACTGGCTGACCTGTTACATGTGCTCTTGGTACTGTAGCAGAAGACATCTGTGTTGGTCCCATGTTCATATAATGTTTTAATATATGCTAATGAGCCCCTAGGAGAAATGGGGGCGTTGCCATTACTTTTAGAGACTCTGCAACTTTGTTTTCAGGCCTGCATAACAGAAACCAGACGGATCTGTTATACTGCCCATAGACTTCTATTATGACGGATCAAAATGGAATGCCTTTTGCGTCATGTCTATGAATTCTGTTATATATTCTGTTATAACGGAATCCATAACGGAATTCCTACACTAATGCTGAACCTGTAAAGTTCAGGTTCACTTATTCCTACTGGGAAGTAGTGCTCCTGCCCTGGACCTACAGTTCGGATTACATCTGCAGCACTGCCAACATTAGCTCTGCCCTGGTCATGTACAGTGTAGTAGCCCATCCTGTATTAGGTCCATTTCAAGTGAGGATATAGCTTACTGTTTGTCCATGCTGCCTCCTCACACCCCCTCCTATGGCTGACCACACGTTGAGATCCACTGGACTGGCAGTGCATTTGCCAGTACAGCTTTTTGTTTTCTGTTGTCTCGGAGCTTACTATGACATACAGGCTCGGACTGGCCCACAGGGGAACAGGTGAATCCCCCGGTGGGCCCCTGAGCTAGGTAGACCTCTAGTGCCCCACCTCCTGCACAAGTGACACATGGCACAGTAGACTGACCTATAAATAGGCTGCCTAAGATGCTATGCAGTACATTGCCTATGTCCATATAAAAGACTGGATAGTGTGGGCAGGTAGCATATGCATGTGGCCCCCCAGAGTGAGCTTTACAGTGGGCCCCCAGAGGGAATTTTACTGGAGGGCCCTAGACACCCCAGTCCGACCCTGATGACATATGCTGCCAGCTAATGCCACTGCAGGGATGGGAAAGTAGAGAAAGAGGAGGAATATGCACTCCTTGTTAATTGGTGAGGTGCAGTGGTATACAGGTCTTGTTGTCCATCAATCCATAATATCTGATTTATCTATGACAAGTGGTTAAGATCTGTATCACTACTATCACGAGTTCACTGTGAATGTATTCAAATAAATCCTAAGTGCAAGATATCAAGAGATATGCAGGGATGGGATACTGGCCTGGAGGTTGGACAGACCTAGGGTATATGTGTGTATATGTGTATATGTATTCACAGGCGCAAGCCCCGCACAAGACCTTTCATAGAGCTCTGCAGGCAGCACTGACAGGAAAGGGAGAGTGACACAGCAGAGTAGTACAGGAGGATTGTGGAGTCACCTGATGGTTCTCCTTCCTCTCCAGCAGTTCTCCTGGCTCTTCTCCTCAACTCCTGTTCTGTCTCTGTGCTTTAGCTTTCCAAAACATTTTGGACAATTGCATGCTTCCAATCGTATCAGGGATGTAGCAATAGGGGAAGTAAGGGAAGTACCTGTTTTGGGGCCCAAACTCAAAAGGGGCCCTCCCAGGATGAGGACCCCTCAACAGTATTATACAATGACATTACATACAGTGACACTGTAGGAAACGGACTGAGCGGCTGCTGGGCCTCTTCTGGTAGCGTGATCTTGACCAGCCAGAGGAGTGGGGGTTGCACAGGAGGAGAGGGTTGCAAAAAGTTGCTGGGGGGCCTAGTCATTTCTTGTTGTGCCAGAGAATCATATGTTTACTGAATGACCCCGCTCCACTTGCTGGGACAAGGGGTTTGTGGCTCCTACTTCTCCAGACTGCTTGCCAGGTCCACAAATCACCTATCTGCAGTAAAGGTGTCAGTGTAATGTGTGTATAAATGTGTTTTTTTTTCTGCTTTTTGGGGTTTTTTACAGACCGAAAGGAATGAATGGACCCATGTGCAATCTGCAGAAAATGCAGATCTGACACAAATTGAAAATGTCGTGTGCATGAGCCCTAAACTGATTGATCTTTGCACACATGTGAATGTGTTCATATAAGTCTATAATATATAGATTTAATCCATCAGCACTTTGTGATTTTCAGTTTTTTATTTTACTCCCTGCCTCCTGCTTAAGTCTTTCCAGTACCTTTGGGCTATTTTTGGAACAGTTTTTTAACCATTAGCATACGATACGTTAGTGGAAAGCTAGAGAAAAAAATCCTAATCCGGGTGGAATTGAAAAAAAACACAATTCGGCCACAGTTTTGTGGGGTTTGTTTTTACAGCCTTCCCTATGCTGTAATATTGACCTCTTACATTGATGCTACGGCTCAGTAAGATTATGATACAGTACCACATTTTAATAGTTTTTCTTGTGTTTTGATACTTAAAAATGTAAAAACTTTGGGGAAAAAATTGTGTAATTGCTGCGCCCTGCACCATGGTGACTCATGAGTGGTCTGTTTGGACCTATATACTACCATCTATGGGTCCTATGTATTGACTTCTGCTCTTGATATAGGATATTTGACCACTTAATTAATGCCATTTATGCTATCTTTGATTATCATATCATTTAAGCTGTGTAGGTGAAGGGATAAAAAAAAACTGATTCAGTCATTTTGATTTTTTTTCCATTACGCTGTTCACCGTACGGGATAATTATTTTTATATTTTAATAATATGGGTGTTTTGGGATGTGGCAATGCTATTGATCTTTGTTTTTTTAATGTTTATTTTTATTTTTAATATGGGGAAAGGGATCATTTTGAATTTTTATGTTTCATTTTTTATATTTTTAAAAACTTTTTTGTTCACTTGTTTTAAAGTCTGCCATGGTTCCTTTGATAACTGCATGGGAGAGCCATTTGGGCATTGTAAGCAAAGCGTTCCTGGGGTTTCACCGCTCTGATGCCATGGTGACACTTGACCACAGCATCTGATTAAATACTCATGCTGTGTAAAACAGCAGAAACTTGGTGGCTATGGTGCCAGCTTAAAGGGGTTGTTTCACTTCAGCAAGTGGCATTTATCATGTAGAGAAAGTTAATACAAGGCACTTACTAATGTATTGTTATTATCCATATTGCCTCCTTGCTGGCTGGATTAATTTTTTCATCACATTATACACTGCTCGTTTCCATGGTCACGGCCACCCTGCAATCCATCAGTGGAGGCCGTGCTTGCACACTATAGGAAAAAGCGCCTGGTGGCCAAGACCATGGGAGCGCACATTGGCTGGTGCTTTTTCCTATAGTGTGCAAGCACGGCCACTGCTGCTGGATTTCAGGGTGGTCGTAACCCCTGGATATGAGCAATGTATAATGTGATGGAAAAATTAATCAAGCCAGCAAAGGAAGCAATATGGACAATCACTATACATTAGTAAGTGCCTTGTATTAACTTTCTCTACATAAGGCTAGTTTCACAAGAACGTTTTGTTTTGCGGTCCGCAAATTGCGGATCCGCAAAAAAAAACGGATGGCGTCCATGTGCATTTTGCGGAACGGAACAGCTGGCCCCTAATAGAACAGTACTATTCTTGTCCGTAATACGGACAAGAATAGGACATGTTCTATTTTTTTTGCAGGGCTACGGAACGGGCATACGGATGCAGACAGCACACAGTATGCTCTCAGTATTTTTTGCGGACCCATAGAAATGAATGAAAAAAATGCGGATTGGAGCCCGCAAAAAAATACTGTCGTGTGAAAGAGGCCTAAATGCTATTTGCTGAAGTGACAGTACAACCCCTTTAACTTCTGAGCTGGCTGATAATAAGTCATCAGTATATATGAACAGACAACCTGTTTAATTATGGGCCCTGTCAGGGCCGGCCTTTGGGGTGTGCGACCCGTGCGGTTGCACATGGCGCTTCACTCCGGGCCACTTATAGGGGGCGCCCTGCCAGAGCGCCCCCTTAATGGCCCGGCCGTGCCCTGCAAGTGCCGCACAGTTGGGGCGGCGGTGGGGCAGAGGGAGATGAGCGCTTCCCTTGTGGAAGCGCTCATCTCCATAGTCTGCCTTTGGAGATGCGGGGCAGGGGAGGGAGAGGCGTCTCCCTTGCCCGTTCCTCTGATAGGCTGCAGGCCCTAGGCCTGCAGCCTATCAGAGGGCCAGCTCAGGCGGCGCGATGACGTCATCGCGCCGCCTGAGCCGTACAGCGCGGGACACAGGCCGGAAGAGGCCTGCATCGCATCGCTGCCGGCTCCATGGAGGTAAGTAAGTGTTTATTTTTTTATGGGGGCATTTTTATTGGCACATGGGGGCATTTTACTGGCACAAGGGGGCACTGGGGGCATTTTTACTGGCACAAGGGGGCACTGGGGGCATTTTTACTGGCACAAGGGGGGGCACTGGGGGCATTTTTACTGGCACATAGTGTCCATTTTACTGGCACATGGGGCACTGGGGGCATTTTACTGGCACTGGGGGCATTTTACTGGCACAAGGGGGGCAACTGGGGGCAGTTTTATTGGCACATGGGAGGCATTTTACTGGCACTGGGCATTTTTACTGGCACATGGGGCACTGGGGGCATTTACTGGCACCGGGGGCTTTTTTACTGGCACAAGGGGGCACTTGGGGGATTTTACTGGCACTGGGGGCATTTTTACTGCACAAGGGGGCATTTTTATTGGCACATGGGAGCATTGTACTGGCACTGGGGGCATTTTTACTGGCACAAGGGGGCACTGGGGGCATTTTTACTGGCACATAGTGGCATTTTACTGGCAACATGGGGTATTGTGGGCATGTGTTATTGGCACATGCGGGCACTGGGGGCATTTTTACCGGCACTGGGGGCACTTTTTTAACTGGCACTGGGGGCATTGTTACTGGCACATTGGGGGCACTGGGGGCAATTTTTACTGGCACATAGTGGCATTTTACTGGCACATGGGGGCACTGGGGCATTTTACTGGCACTGGGGGCATTTTACTGGCACAAGGGGGGCACTGGGGGCATTTTTATGCACATGGGAGCATTTACTGCACTGGGGCATTTTTACTGGCACATGGGGGCACTGGGGGCATTTTTACTGCACTGGGGGCATTTTTACTGCACAAGGGGGCACTGGGGCATTTTTATTGGCACATGGGAGCATTGTACTGGCACTGGGGGGCATTTTTACTGGCACAAGGGGGCACTGGGGCATTTTTACTGGCACATAGTGGCATTTTACTGGCACATGTGGGTATTGTGGGCATGTTACTGGCACATGGGGTATTGTGGGCATTGTTACTGGCACATGCGGGGCACTGGGGGCATTTTTACTGGCACATGCAGGGCACTTTTACTGGCACTGGGGGCATTGTTACTGGCACATGGGGGGGCACTGGGGGCATTTTTACTGGCACTGGGGCATTTTTACTGGCACTGGGGGCATTTTTACTGGCACATGGGGCACTGGGGGCATTTCTTACTGGCACATGGGGGCACTGGGCATTTCTTACTGGCACATAATTTGGGGGGCATCTATGGGGGTGGGACACTTTTTACTGGCACATGATTTTGGGGGGGAATCAATGGGGGGAACTTCTGGCACATTATTGAGGCACTTCTTACTGGCACATTGGAAGCATTATTACTTCTGGGGCACAGTGGGGACATTAGTACTGTTGGGGGCACTATTACTAACAAGTGCACTCTGGCAGAGAATTATTAGTTGGACTTTGGGGGCCACTATTACTGTGGGGGGGCACTATTACTGTGGGGCACCCTGGCACAGTATTCAGCGCAGTTATTTCTGGGGCAGCGTTATGTTTACACTATTACAGGACACTATTTGCTGGGCCGCAGTTATTTTAGGACACTGTGTAAACTAAGATTTTTTTTTTGTCAAACTGCAGAGATGAGAAATGGCTGAAAAATGGCGTCTGGTCTGAAAGGAGAAGATGAGAAAAGAGAAGATCTACATGAGAGGAGACGTCACTGGATGTAAGAGGTATGTGCGCTATATTAGGTTACATTTTCAATAAGAAAGCTATAAATACAGTGCAGAGATATATAGTGTGATATAGGACAGTATAGAGAGCTATAAATACAGTGTAGACATATATATATATATATATACACTGTCTTACTCTACCTACCTATATCACCTCTATATATCTCTGCACTGTATTTATAGCTCTATACTGTATGACGTTAGTACTGTCACTCGGGGGGGGGGGGGGGCGCCGAGAGAAAGTTTCGCACAGGGCGCCATCTACCCTAAGGCCGGCCCTGGGCCCTGTTGATAGTGACTAGGGTATACTATGAGTTTGTGCTCTTCAGTCTCAATGTATATTGGGTAGGCACTCCCAGAAAAAAATGATCCCCTCCAATTTTAAACATGTTTGTGTGCCTAATAGTTTAACAAACTTAGTTATTGATTTACTGATATATTTTAGCCTCTGTTACTATTGGAAGTTAGATCCTATGACCTTTGACTCACCCGATTTCACATCATATGTGCACAGGAATTCAGTTTGCCTATTCTTTCCTATGAGACTGACATTAAGGGGTTGTTCAGACGGCCGTGGTAATGCAAATCCGCAATACCACGGAGGCCGACCAGTGGTATCCAGCACCCCATTCAAAATGCCTATTCTTGTCCGCTACTGCGGACAAGAATAGGGCATGTTCAATTCTTTTTTTTTTTGCGGAGCCGCGGCTGCCCGCTCTCATTGAAGTGAACGGGGCTGCATCTGTTCCGCAAAATTGTGGAATAGATGCGGACCCGGTCACACAGTCGTGTGAACGGGCCCTAAGGCTCGCATAGCTTTTATTAGGCCCAGAGCTGTCACAATTTTCACGTCAGCTCTGGTTATTACAATGACACAACTGACAGGAAGCCCCTTCTCTTTGTTTTTGCTTTATTAATTAAGCATCTGGGATCAGTGTGTCTCCGACCCCAAGCATTAGTGCAGGAGTGTGGCTGTGAACCACAGACAAATTCCTGCCACTGATTGTTTGGGCAGAGCTGTTTTGCCCACGTAATCACCAGTGACATGCATGTACGGAATTGTGAAGGAACCACATCACGCTGAAAGGGTATCTGTCAGCAGATTTGTACCTATGAAACTGGCTGACCTGTTACATGTGCACTTGGCAGCTGAAGGCATCCGTGTTGATCCCATGTACATATATGCCCACATTGCTGAGAAAAATGATGTTTTACTATATGCTAATGAGCCTCTAGGAGCAATGGGGGTGTTGTCATTATACCTAGAGACTGTTCTCTCGTCAAATGCCATGCCCTCCACTTTGATTGACAGGACTAAGTATGAAAACGTTTACACTGTCTGGGCCTGTCAATCAAAGTGGAGAGGGGAGACGATATCTCCTTCTTCAGGCACAAGGAATCTCATGCCAGTGGTAATAAAGGAATCTTCTTTTCCTTATTATTTAAATAACATATAACATAAAATGACGTATTTCGGGGGTACTCAAGCCCCCTTCTTCAGGTTTACAACATAATGGAACTTGTCAGGTATAAATAAGCAAAAAAAAATGACAAAAAACCACATGGAGGGTGATACCCAATTTTCTGGGAACACCCCTTGAACATATACATACAAAGTAATACATCTTAATATAACTTTAATAAAACAGCTTCTGTGGTGTCCAATGGAGTACTCATAAAGAAGCGGACCTTCCAAATAGGGTGTTCCTTATTTTAGTTTCTGGTTTATAGAATGAAAACACTGTATTTAAATGTATTTAAATGACGTAGTGCTGTGTCGGCGTATATACAGTCACGGGTCACGTGACTGCATCAGCGCGATCATGTGACCGTAGTCCTGACAACAGGACGCCATGCTTGCTTGTGAGGAGAAAGGGTCACGTGATCGTACTAACGCGATCACGTAACCAGTAGTCCCTGCAACCTAATGCTGGAGGGAGGCAGGAAGAAGTGGGGGCGTCATGTGGTCGCAATGAGGCGATCACGTGAATATTACCAAGACAACAAGACGCTATGCCTATGACCGGTGGAAGCCACCCTCCATGCGTTTTTTGGGCGTTTTTTTTGCTTATTTATACCTGACAAGTGCCATTATGTTGTAAACCTGAAGAAGGGGGCTTGAGTACCCCCGAAACTCGTCGTTTTATGTTATATGTTATTTAAATAATAAAGAAAAAAAGATTCCTTTATTACCACTGGCATGAGATTCCTTGCGCCTTAAGAAGGAGATATCGTCTTCCCATTGTAAAATTTTGAAGGATTGGGTATCCGTTTCTATAAGGTCTTCATTCTCCGCAGCAGCAGATCCAGCCATTGGTGAGCCAATCTTCTATATGTCTACAATAGGGTTGAGCCTATTATAGCACAATCCATTAAGGTGAGCAGCCATTTGTCCTAACCTCACTTCTTTGATAACTGTACGTAGTACACTGTCTTGCGCTTCTCTCTCATGACCAGTTTCTCTGGACCCACCCACTTTTACCAAATCAAAGTGGAGAGGGCACTGCAGAGCCTCTAGAAGTAACGGTTCCAAGAGGGTAATTTGCATATATTAAAATTTAATTTTTCATGTAACAGGTCAGCCAGTTACACAGATACAAATCTGCTAACAGGTTCATTTTAAAATGGGCCTCTAACCCCTTCCCAACTGCGGGAAGTAACTTTCTGACCAGCGCCGTAGTACTACGGCGTGCTGATCGGGCGGGTGCAGGAGCTGCGCCCACCAGATGAGCTGCGGGGGGCCGGCTGTTCCCAGTAGCCGGACCCCTGCTGCGTACGCCCGCATCGGTGAAGACACCGATGCGGGCGTATTAACCCTTACTGTGCCGAAGTATTGAAGGGTTAATACAGAAGTATTGTAATGCATTGTAAAGGGGATCAGACCCCAAAAGTTAAAAAAGTGTAAAAAAAGAAAGTGAAAAAATAAAGTTTTACAATAAAAACAGTTTCACGTTCCAAAAAAAAGCATCCTTTTCACAAAATAATATTTTAAAAAATTGTAAAAAATAGTGAAAAAAAATAGACATATTAGGTATCGCCGCGTCCGTAACAACCTGCTCTATAAAAATATTACATGAGATGGCCCCCCAGGTGAATGCTTTAAAAAAAAAAATTAAAAAAAAAACAATGCCATAACAGCCATTTTTTTTCACCTTGCCTCTCAAAAAGTGTAATAGCAGGCGATCAAAAAGGCGTATTTACCCCAAAATGGTACTAATCAAACCGTCATCTTGTCCTGCAGAAATGTACCCTACCTGAGACAATTGCCCAAAAAATAAAAAAAAATATGGCTCTTAGAAAATAGCAACACAAAAAAAGATTTTATTCTGTTCAAAAATTCATCTAATGTGTAAAACTTTCCAAAAATACATGGTGAATTCTGTAAAAAAAATTTCTAAAAAACTATGCCATGACAGCCATTTTTTTTCACCTTGCCCCACAAAAAGTGTAATAGCAGGCGATCAAAAAGCCTTATGTACCCCAAAATGGTACCAATGAAAACGTCACCTCATCCCGCAAAAAATGAGCCCCCACATAAAACAATAACTCCAAAAAATAAAAAACAATGGCTCCCGCAAACCAATCCATCAAAATCTGTGCTGCAAAATTCATATGTCGCTCCTTCTGTTCTGAGTCCTACCATGTGCCCCCACAGCAGTTTACCACCACATATGGGGTGTTGCCGTATTCAGGAAAAAAATGGGGAACAAGTTATGGGGTGCTTTTCTCATGTTACCCCTTGTGAAAATGAAAAATTTGGGGCTAAAGCAACATTTTATTGGAAGAAATTAAAGTTTTCATTTTCAAAGCCAAGTGTTTCCAAATTCCGTAAAACGCTTAGGGGGTCAAAGTGGCCAGTACCCCCCCTTAATATATTCTTTGAAGGGTGTAGTTTCCAAAATGGGGTCACTTTTTGATGGTTTCCACTGTAGGGGTACGTCAGGGTCTCTCAATTACAAAATGGTGCCTAAAAACCATTCTAGCAAAATCTACCTCCAAAATCCGTATGGCGCTCCTTTCTTTCTGACCACTGCCACAAACCCATACCACCACATATGGGGTATTTCTGTAAACTGCAGAATCGGAGTAATGTATATTGAGGTTTAGTTTGCTGTTAACCCTTGCTGTTTTGCAAGAAAAAAATTATTAACATGAATAATCTACCAAAAAAGTGAAATTTTGAAATTTCACCTCAATTTTCCATTAATTCTTGTGGAACACCTCAAGGGTTAACAAAGTTTGTAACATCAGTTTTTTATAATTTGAGGGGTGTAGTTTCTAAAATGGGGTCATTTATGGGTGGTTTCCATTACGTAAGCCACTAAAAATCACTTTATATCTGAATTGGAAATTTTGTTGAAAATTTGAAAAATGGCTTCTAAACTTCTAAGCCTTCTAACGTCCTAAAAAAGTAAAATGACATTTATAAAATGATGCCAACATAAAGAAGACATATGGAGAATGTAAAATAATAACTATTTTTGGAGGTATTACTATATATTTTGAAAGTAGAGAAATTGAAATTTGCAAATTTGCTAATTTTTCCAAATTTCTGGTAAATTTGGTATTTTTTTAAAAATAAAAATGAAATATTTTGCCACAAATTTACTACTGTCGTGAAGCACAATATGTGACGAGAAAACAATCTCAGAATGGCTTGAATAAGTAAAAGCGTTCCAAAGTTATTACCACATAAAGTGACACATGTCAGATTTGCAAAAAATGGCCTGGTCAGGAAGGTGAAAACAGGCTTGGGGTTGAAGGGGTTAAGAGCTCTGCAGCTAAATGGACTGTTTATATGCCCTGTTCACATAGTGGACTTTGCAAGGCAAAATCTGCTACATTTTACGCTTTTCAATTTGAATGCTGCAGGTTTGAATCTGGTTTGGCCCCACTGAATGGAGCTAAACTGTAAATGGACAACCACCATGGTTTTCATTAGCGTCCATACATACACCACGCCTCGAAAGGAATTGGAGCGATCATGGCCACACGAATAGCAGCATGGCCTCTCATTGAAAACAATGAGAGGCGTATTCCTCACGGCCACTGTTGGCTTTTGGTGCTGAATCCGTCCCAAAATTCTGTTGTCAAAAGAACCGGCCTTACAGTGACACTAGAACTAACTTTCAAGGGATGCTTCTTTCATTTGTAATATTTTATTACTCATTATATTATTACATTATATTTTATTACAAGCCAAACTGCACAATAGTAAATGGTGGCAACAACTGAAATAGTAGACATGCACCCTGGATCGAGCATTGCTACGTACATAGCTATTTTCTGCATGCGTACAATGATTATCATACCTTGATGTGATAAAGGATAGATCTATATGCCTAACGTTATACTTTTTGCATTACTCCATGTGTTTATGTGTCTTCAGTACGTCAGGAAATGACTGCATTCTTTACATTAACTTCCACATTTCTAGACGTCTGAAGGCACTAAACATATAATAACACATGCATGGAAACCTTGATTTGCACACAGCAGTCCCATCACCCCATGGTTTGTATAGGGACATTTGGCTCAGCGTGCAGCTGTCTTTGACACATCACCAATACATCATAAAAGCTACGTAACACTTCTCATGTGCAGACAAATGTAATGATTCCTACCCTGCCGCAGCGAATGATGACAAGAAGCAAAGAACATGAGGCAAAATGAGCAGGCCCTTCAGCAGCATCTTGTTCAGTCAGTTTCAAGGTCTCGGCAGGCTGTTCTACTTTCTCGCCGTTCCCACAGGCTGTATTATTTTTTTTATTTCATCTTCAGGACGTTCTTATTGGAGCAAATAAGTAAATCATGTTGTTAATATGCACAGCAGTCAATGATTCATACAGTCAGCCTAGTAATACAACGCCCCTCTCTCCTTCCCTCTAAGTGCTAACGCTGTACATGTCAGCCACTGGCTGCTCTTGGCAGCTCCTTCCCTGGGCTGCGGCTTGTTTTACTCTCCACATTGCCGGTGAATACAATACATACCTATGTTCAAAGCAGAAGATAGAAGCACTTTACAGAAAGACAGCATGGGATGCATCTGTGAAGTAGAAAGTATGTACCACACCCTTACTGATGAGTTTAGACGTGAAGTAAGCTAATGACAATATGGAAACTATGCCCAAGCCACAAGTGAGTCAGAAGTAGACACGGTACACAGTATAGGATTACTTCCAAAAGCCTCCGACAGAAACCCCTTAGCCTGCAGATTTCTCTGCGAATTATATTAAAGCTTTGTATTAAACAACTGGCCTTGACACAAAATAAAACTATTTTTATATCATTGCGTGGGTGACGAACGATAATGAATTTCACATGACACAGGATCAAATGTTTAATAGGACATGTTCCAGTCCTGCTCACTACTACAACGCTACAACTACGAAAAGGATATTTAGTGAAAATGCATCACTTTTTT
Organism: Rhinella marina; assembly: GCA_900303285.1. Taxonomy (NCBI): domain Eukaryota; kingdom Metazoa; phylum Chordata; class Amphibia; order Anura; family Bufonidae; genus Rhinella; species Rhinella marina. Next base: position 9,645 of record ONZH01028394.1, on the reverse strand, counting down.
ACTCATTGAAACCAGATATTTTTCATTTAATTTTCTGTACAGGATTATGTAGACAGCCATCTTGCCTGTGATCCCGTTAACAGCATTCAGAGCACAGCAGTCACACAGGATACATTTCCTAGAGATGCTAGAGAGATTTTCAGCTGTGCTCTGTGACCTGTGCAAACGTCATTGTGCAGGTAGGGGAAGGAGGTAATGAGGAGAATGAGGAGATAGCACATGTCAGAACTCCTACTACGAGGGACTTTATTTAATTCTCCTGTGAGACCTTCACTCCAGAGAGATCATCAGCATCAAGAACACTACTTCCAAGAAGTGTAGTTCCCCAGAGAACGGGTACTCCAAATTGTTTATTTTTATGCATTGTATTCATTTTTTTGTTTCCTGGCTATCACTACCAGCAAAGAAGATATAAGAAAGGTTGGCAGGAACAGGGTTAACCACCCTGTTCCTCCCCTCTTGGGAGGGGTGGCATGGTCCTGCTTTCTGCCAAGAGAGGGAGTTCTTGTGTAGCTACAGACTGGAGAGAACACACCTCTCAGTGCTCCTACTCTTGTTCTAGACTACTCCAGACCTCCCAAGTGTCCCTCTTTTGGAGGGACAGTCCCTCTTTTTGACTCAAGTTCTTCTGTCCCTCTTTGCTCCTTAAATTTCCCTCTTTTTTACAATATTGATCCTGAAAATGCTTGTCTGGTTCCTCTCAGTATATTAGAGCCTGCCTTGTATATTCTTTCATAGAAATTGGTTGCACAGGTTAGGGAGGGAGGGTTTGGGTGGGGTGGGGTTATAGGGGACAGATAAGGTTAGGAAAGGTTGTTAATAGATTATATGACTGTTAACGTTCAGTATCTTTGAATATGAACACTGTTTGCCTTTTCTCATGTCAACTTTCATTGTAAATTATGTTTACTTCATGATCCCTTTGAAAAACCAATAAAAAGAAGTTTAAAAAAAAAAAGATGCAATTTGGATTTTAGAAATTTCTATGTTCAGATAATTGCTGCGCTATTGTTGTACAACAAAACTATTGAAGTCTATAAATATGCAGGGAAAATGGATCTTTCACACAATGAACCATAAGTCTGCCTCTTTGACCGTCCTAAAGGTTGGGGGGTTTGCTACTCCAGAGAGAACCATTATCAAATTGCCTTAAGTCATTGCCAAATTGCCTTGAGAGGATAAGGGACAGCAGGGTGACCTGCTACATTCAGCTTCTACAGACACTGCTGTGAAGTAAGGGAAAATGAGTCAAAGACACCCTCATCACCAAACTACCATTAAGCCAGTTTCGCTGCAACTGACCCCAGGGAGCACCGGCCCGAGTTAGGACACCGTGACACAACTACCCTACATCAGGGCGACTACCACTCCCATCCTCTTCACCAGCTCCCACGGGGGTCTGCAGCAGAAGCTAGAGTTTACAAATACAGAAGAGTGATCACAGCTTTCAGACACTGCTGCAGTTGAGGGACTATGGCACAGACACCCATAACCTAGAACAATTACCAGGCCAAAGTAACTAGCCGGTATTACAGTGGACATCAATATTCACAAGTGCCTGCAAGTGTCATTAAACAGCCACCCAACCAGCCAACATACTTCCTCATCTGATGCCAGAAATCACGCTTAATAGTACTGGATGTGCCATAAGTTATATTCTGAGACACTTTTATATGTTTGCTTCTGGTCTCACTCTTTAAACCACAATTCCACTGCTCTGAATACCAGGGAGCAATGGCCTGAGGGAATACACTGTACTTGACTTTCAATGGCTTTCATTGTGTTAAATGGGTTGTCCCATAACAAACACTTATCTCCTAGGCTGCAGGATAGGGGATAAGGATCTGATCATTGGGGGTCTGAATGCTGGAGCCTCCTCCAATCACATGAGTGAAAGTTTTGTGTTCCCCCATTTGAATGAAACGGCAGTCACACCTGCACAGTGCTGATCCATTCAACTCCAGGGAACTGCTGGCAATAGCCAAACTGCTGCTGACGAATGGAATAGCTGCATGGTAAGGGGTCTTTCACACGAGCGCATACCTCTCAACTTTGTAAAGGGACAAAGAGGAACACATTGTGTGGCGCGCTAAGTGCGCCGTGGCAAATTTTTTCAGCATTAGGTCCCACCCAGTCCCCTTAACAAATATTCCCCAGTTATTTGCCCCCCACTAATATGCCTAGCTGTGCCCCCAGTAATATGCTCTGTTATGTGCCCCCAGTCATATGCCCAGCTGAGCCCCCAGTAATATGCCTTGTTATGTGCCTCCAGTCATATGCCCAGCTGAGCCCCCAGTAATATGCCCTGTTATGTGCCCCCAGTAATATGACCAGCTGTGCCCCCCAGGAATATGCCCAGTTACTTGCCCCCCAGTAATATGACCAGCTGTGCCCCCCAGTAATATGAATTCATGGTTCTAGATGAAAGATACAAGGGGTATATGTCCCATAACAAAGTAAATTAACAAATCACTGCCTCTTTGGGACATTAAGACTCAAACCAAAAAGTGTTTTAATAGATAATATAGGTAAAAAAAGGTGGTATTTAGTGCAGAGCCATTGGGCCATATGGAAGGCTGAGATGTACAGCGCCCTGGTTACCCTTCTCATGTGCCTGCCACCTATCTGGCTCTACTATCTGATAGCCAGTGTAGGTTTTACCCCCATAGCATGGTTGGCACTGATCAACATCGTACCCCTTCTTAAGCCTATCTGCAAATATCCATACAGCAGGTTTTGGCTTTACATCTTTCACTGCAGGGTCCGACTGTTGAACAGTTTCTATATATATGGGGTTCTTCCGGCTTTTTTACCTATATTATCTATTAAAACACTTTTTGTTTTGAGTCTTAATGTCCCAAAGAGGCAGTGAGTTGTTAACCCCGAGTAATATGCCCACATTGTGCCCCTTGTAATATGCCCACATTGTGGCCCACTGTAATATGCCCACATTGTGCCCCACTATAATATGCCCACATTGTGCCCCACTGTAATATGACCACATTGTGCCACCCTGTGATATGCCCACATTGTGCCCCCCAGTAATATGTTGTGCCCCTAGTAATGCGCCCACATTGTGCCCCTCACAGAAAGTAAAAAAAAACAACAACATATACTTACCTTCTTCCTAGCAGCAGCATCACCAGAAGGACATCGGCTTCTCTAGTCTGGAGGGGGCAGAGCCAAGACTGATTGTCGGCCGGCTCCGCCCCCCGCCCAGACCAGAGGTTTGGAGAGCTGCAGGGGGGATGGGAGGGAGGATGGAAGAAGCAGCCAGCCGATTCTGGCTGTCTGCTTTTTCATATAACAGGTAACTGTCTCTGTGTCCTATGGATGCAGCGGATCCTGTGCATGGAATCTGCTGCGTGAAAGAGTGTCAACCCCCATGCAGGACAGCAGAGACACAGAGTATTAACATGATTAATAATGCTCCGTGCATCTCTGTGATCTGTTTACTACAAAATCACAGTGAGATAAAGTTGTCACTGTGTGTCATGGGAGGCCGGCGTCGCGCTCCCGGACCTCTCCGCCCCCCTAGAGACCAGCGGTAAGGAATTGAAGTGCTGGTCTGGTCAGCCAGCACTTCATCAGTTAATCATTTGTTGGGTTTTTTAACCATGTGGTGCTGATCACACCACATGGCTACTTTGCATATGGTTTTGACAGCTTGCTCCGCCTCAGGTCATGTGATGCTCGCCACATCACATGATCCTGGGCGGGTTATTTAAAGATGGCAGCTGCCTCACACTTTGCCTGTGATTAGTCTTCTAGGATCAGTGCTGTGTGTTAGACTTGCTGTTGGATTTGGTATATTGGATTTTGGCTTCGGACTTTGACTACTCTTTGCTCTTCCCCTTGATATTTGACGTGACCTCCTGTTTCTGACTTGGCTTGCTGACCTTTCTGTATTGTGTTGTGTTCCGTCTGTGTTCGTCTTTCCCCTTGTTCCCCTTCCCTACCCTGTGCACGTACTCAGCATAGGGACCGTCTCCAAGTTACGGTTTTGCCGCCTAGGGCATCTACTGTAAGTAGGCAGGGAAAGAGGTGGGGTTCAGACAGGGCACACTAACCCTTGTTCCCCTGTCGTGACACTGTGTTTTTTATAGTAAAAAGATCACAGAGAGGCACGGAGCATTCTCAATCATGTTAATGCTCTGTGTCTCTGCTGTCCGGAACTGGGCTTGACACTCTTTCACTCAGTGGATTCCACACACAGGATACGCTCGTGTGAAAGACCCCTAAAGATGTGGGAACTCACAGGATGAAGGGTAGAGTGCTCAAGTAAGACCATGGGTGGACACTCATGTTATGGTATGAAGACTGAAGATGTGAAGCCATTACAAGATGGCACCGGCTCCTGGACCACTCCTGCTCTTATCTATAGTTTAAATTCTTTAGCTAGACTAGATGCGCAGAAGTGAAACTTTATTTTGCTTTACTAACCAATAAAATATATCCTAACCCTCAGGAGAGGATTCACTCCTCCCTGGGGTATATAACCCTTGTACCCTCCACTAATAAACAAGAACCTCTTTGACCCTACAATGTGTCAGTGTTGTTTCTTCCATGCATGTAAAATCCTAGGATTACTTTAATTTGGAGCAGAGAAACAAACTTTGTGGCTCCCTTTGAGAGCTATCCTTATCACTCACATATACAGTTCCAGGGCATAGTCTCCAGTTGTGAAAATAAGTTTGAAAGTTACATGGAAACTGAGAAGTTAGAGAATATTCACATGAGCCAGATTTGTTGCAACTGAAAATCTGTTCCATGTATCTAAATGAGATTATAATCACAGAAAGGATGTGAATTTTGCAGATGAGACAGTTGTAGAAATTTCTGCAAGGAAACTTTTGCATGCTTATTCACCCCAAGATGATATTCTAATTCTCCAGTCAGACACCAGCACTAGCAAAGTGGGAATTTAGTTTAAAGGGTTTCTGTCACCAGGATTTTCCTTATGAATCAGGCTGACATTAGAGATGTGCTAATGTCAGCTGATTCCAACTATATATTTCCTTTATTAAATGCTTATCCCGTTTTTATATAAAATGAACTTTTATTTTATGTTAATTAGCCTCTAGGAGCAGGGGGCGTTACCCCTGTTCCTAGAGGCTCCGTTGCCCACCTTCAAAAACGCCCCCTCTCTTGATTGACAGGGCTAGGCAGCTTTCTCATCTCCTTGGCCAGCCTCTCCGATCCAAATCCCCGCGCCTGCCGCCGTGCGTTCCATTATTCGGCGCAGGCGCAAGTGAGGAAGCGGGAGCCCGCTGCACTCACTGTGCCTGTGCCAAATAAAGGACGCACGGCGCAGGCGCGGGATTGGATCGCAGACAGGGCCAGGCAGCTTCTCCATCTCCTGCCGGCCCTGTCTGCGATCCAAATCCCGCGCCGTGCGTCCTTTATTCGGCGCAGGCACAGTGAGTGCAGCCAGGCTCCTGGCTTCCAATCAATCAAGGACAAAGGGGGCGTTTTTGAAGGTGGGCAAACGGAGCCTCTAGAAGCAGGGGTAACACCCCCCTGCTCCTAGAGGCTAATTAACGTAAAATAAAAGTTCATTTTATATAAAAACGGGATAAGCAGTTAAAAAAGGAAATATATAGTTGGAATCAGCTGACATTAGCACATTTCTAATGTCAGCCTGATTCATAAGGAAAATCCTGGTGTCAGAAACCCTTTAATAGCCAGTGCTTGACACTGCAACTGCTACCATCCAAAGGTGGATGTTCTTTATATGCAACATGAACAGAGCAACCTAGTGGCTGAAGGGAATCCATGTTGTCTTAGAGCAGCTTCTTCCTGTCTATTAGATTGCATGTGAGGGAGTGAGCAAATTAAGTTCTTGGCTCAAAATGACTGATGGATTGTTAAAGATCACAGTTCTGGTCAGTTACAAACCAGATCAAAATATAAATAATGGTGTTGTTGTAAAAACCAAATCACAGGAACTACCATTATAAAACATAGCCTTTATTTAATCTTATTAAAAGCGTGCTGACACTACAGTATAGTATTAAAGCAAAAACAAAAACACAAAGATGTGAAGTAAGCCTATTCCGTGGTAGGGAGACTAGAATTGATTCGAAGTAGAGGGATATAATCAGATGGAAAGGTACTATTATCCACTCTATTCTAATTGGCCCTGCCTACAGATGGAATGGATAAAATAAATCCACATGTAATGGCCCAGACTGGTATGTGTGCCGGTGTCGGAGGGATCTAGGTATTCCTAGATCCCTTAGTTTTTTCCAGTCTAAAGGTAAAGGCATGCATTCCAAAACTCTCCCTCATTCCTAGCTTTCCCTGTATGTGAGCTCAAAACACTTCCATCTGTAGTCTAAGTTGGTATTGCACATTATACATTATTGTCTGCATTGCCTTATATTGCTGTACTCTCATTGGCTCCTTTTCATGCCATTTATGTGATGGAGTGTGTTTGACCATGTGACCCCTCTGCTATCTGTCAGCTGCCAATGACAGACCAGAGGATGTAACTAGTTCCGCCCTCCTTTTCTCTAGGGAGTGAGCTGGAATATTCCAGAGAGTTCTGGTTCTGTCACAGACCAGAGAGCAGTGTACAGCTCTCCTGCATATCTCAGCCATCCATTCAGGCCTGAGGCCTAGTTATTCAGCCATTATAATCACCAGCACAGTTAACCCAGACTGTATCCAGACAGCTGTAAGGATCATCGCAGGTTATTTCAAGTATTCAGTAGTAGAGATGAGCGAGTAGTGTTCGATCGAGCTGGTATTCGATCGAATACTACGATATTCGGCGTGCTCGATTTCTTTCGAGTATAACGGCGATGGCGCACTTAGAATTCGTTTCCCCTCCCACCTTCCCTGGCGCTCTTTTCCACCAATCACCATGCAGGGGGGGTATGACAGGCACGCTGAGCACGCTGGCAGCGCGAAAACGGCGTCTACATGCATTGGCTGGAAAAACCATGTGACCTCGAATATTAAAAACTCAGCTCTTCCTGCTCGTTCGCATATGCTGCGTGAACTTAGTCAGGGACAGAGGCTGGAGAAGGGAGAGACAGGTTTTAGCTGTTGGACAGGCAGGAGTGTGATTAAAAGCCCTTATCAGGGCTACTATAGTGCAGTACAGTGATAGCTTTACTACAAGATACACTTTACAGAGAACGGCTGCCGTATTCAGGGATAGCTGCTGGAGTAGGGACAGAGAGAGGCATTAGTGGTGTATTAGGTGCTCTGCTACATACCAAACTATATTTGGCACTACTGCTGTGTACCTGAAATATAAAATATATAGGCCTTTCAATTGGCAACTGTACTGTGCGTTCTCTTGCAAAGTAATTTCTCAAACCTGGTGTTCATACACACCGTCTGATCCACTTAGTACACGGCTGTGTACCTTGAAATATACAATATATAGGCCTTTCAATTGGCAACTGTACTGTGCGTTCTCTTGCAAAGTAATTTCTCAAACCTGGTGTTCATACACACCGTCTGATCACTTAGTACACGCTGTGTACCTTGAAATATACAATATATAGGCCTTATAATTGGCAACTGTACTGTGCGTTCTCTTGCAAAGTAATTTCTCAAACCCTGGTGTTCATACACACCGTCTGATCACTTAGTACACGGCTGTGTACCTTGAAATATACAATATATAGGCTTATAATTGGCAACTGTACTGTGCGTTCTCTTGCAAAGTAATTTCTCATACCTGGTGTTCATACACACCGTCTGATCATTAGTACACGGCTGTGTACCTTGAAATATACAATATAATAGGCCTTATAATTGGCACTGTACTGTGCGTTCTCTTGCAAAGTAATTTCTCAAACCTGGTGTTCATACACACCGTCTGATCACTTAGTACACGGCTGTGTACCTTGAAATATACAATATAATAGGCCTTATAATTGGCAACTGTACTGTGCGTTCTCTGCAAAGTAATTTCTCATACCTGGTGTTCATACACACCGTCTGATCAACTTAGTACCGGCTGTGTACCTTGAATATAAATATATAGGCCTTTCAATATAGGCAAGCCTGTACTGTGCGTTCTCTGCAAAGTAATTTCTCACCTGGTGGTTCATAACAAGCCCGTCTGATCAGTTAGTACAAAAAAAAGAACGGGCTGTGTACCTTGAAATATACAATATATAGGCCTTATAATTGGCAACTGTACTGTGCGTTCTCTTGCAAAGTAATTTCTCATACCTGGTGTTCATACACACCGTCTGAATCACTTAGTACACGGCTGTGTACCTTGAAATATACAATATATAGGCCTTATAATTGGCAACTGTACTGTGCGTTCTCTTGCAAAGTAATTTCCTCAACCTGGTGTTCATACCAACACCGTCTGATCACTTAGTCACACGGCTGTGTACCTTGAAATATACAATATATAGGCCTTATAATTGGCACTGTACTGTGCGTTCTCTTGCAAAGTAATTTCTCAAACCTGGTGTTCATACACAACCGTCTGATCACTTAGTACACGGGCTGTGTACCTTGAAATATACATATATAGGACTTATAATTGGCAACTGTACTGTGCGTTCTCTTGCAAAGTAATTTCTCATACCTGGTGTTCATAGACACCGTCTGATCACTTAGTACACGGCTGGTGTACCTTGAAATATACAATATATAGGCCTATATAATTGGCAACTGTACTGTGCGTTCTCTTGCCAAAGTAATTTCTCAAACCTGGGTTCATACACACCGTCTGATCACTTAGTACACGCTGTGTACCTTGAAATATACAATATATAGGCCTTATAATTGGCAACTGTACTGTTGCGTCTCTGCAAAGTAATTTCTCAAACCTGGTGTTCATACACACCGTCTGATCACTTAGTACACGGCTGTGTACCTTGAAATATACAAATAATATAGGCCTTTATAATTGGCAACTGTACTGTGCGTTCTCTTGCAAAGTAATTTCTCAAACCTGGTGTTTTCATACACACCGTCTGATCACTTAGTACACGGCGAGTACCTTGAATATACAATATATAGGCATATAATTGCAACTGTACTGTGGCGTTCTCTTGCAAAGTAATTTCTCATACCTGGTGTTCATACACACGTCTGATCACTTAGTACACGGCTGTGTACCTTGAAATATACAAATATATAGGCCTTATAATTGGCAACTTGTACTGTGCGTTCTCTTGCAAAGTAATTTCTCAAACCTGGTGTTCATACACACCGTCTGATCACTTAGTAACACGGCTGTGTACCTTGAAATATACAATATAGGCCTTTAATTGGCAACTGTACTGTGCGTTCTCTTGCAAAAAGTAATTTCTCAAACCTGGTGTTCATACACACCGTCTGATCACTTAGTACACGGCTTGTGTACCTTGAAATATACAATATATAGGCCTTATAATTGGCAACTGTACTGTGCGTTCTTGCAAAGTAATTTCTCAAACCTGGTGTTCATACACACCGTCTGATCCTTAGTACACGGCTGAGTACCTTGAAATATACAATATAGGCATTATAAATTGGCAACTGTACTGTGCGTTCTCTTGCAAAGTAATTTCTCATACCTGTGTTCATACACACCGTCTGATCACTTAGTACACGGCTGGTACTTGAAATATACAAATAAGGCCTTATAATTGGCAACTGTACTGCGTTCTCTTGCAAAGT
>ONZH01028393.1:0-18382 GCA_900303285.1 Rhinella marina | reverse complement strand
AACAATCTATCGCATCATCAAGAACTTCAAGGAGAGAGGTTCCATTGTTGCCAAAAAGGCTCCAGGGCGCCCAAGAAAGACCAGCAAGCGCCAGGACCATCTCTTAAAAGTGTTTCAGCTGCGGGATCTGGCTACCAGCAGTGCAGAGCTTGCTCAGGAATGGCAGCAGGCAGGTGTGAGTGCATCTGCACGCACTGTGAGGCAGAGACTCTTGGAGCAAGGCCTGGTCTCAAGGAGGGCAGCAAAGAAGCCACTTCTCTCCAGAAAAAACATCAGGGACAGACTGATATTCTGCAAAAGGTACAGGGAGTGGACTGCTGAGGACTGAGGTAAAGTCATTTTCTCTGATGAATCCCCTTTTCGATTGTTTGGGACATCTGGAAAACAGCTTATTCGGAGAAGACGAGGTGAGCGCTACCACCAGTCTTGTCTCATGCCAACTGTAAAGCATCCTGAAACCATTCATGTGTGGGGTTGCTTCTCAGCCAAGGGAATCGGCTCTCTCACAGTCTTGCCTAAAAACACAGCCCTGAATAAAGAATGGTACCAGCATGTCCTCCGAGAGCAACTTCTCTCAACCGTCCAAGAGCAGTTTGGCGATCAACAATGCCTTTTCCAGCATGATGGAGCACCTTGCCATAAAGCAAAGGTGATAACTAAATGGCTCAGGGAACTTTGGGTCCATGGCCTGGAAACTCCCCAGATCTTAATCCCATTGAGAACTTGTGGTCAATCATCAAGAGACGGGTGGACAAACAAAAACCTACAAATTCTGACAAAATGCAAGCATTGATTGTGCAAGAATGGACTGCTATCAGTCAGGATTTGGTCCAGAAGTTGATTGAGAGCATGCCAGGGAGAATTGCAGAGGTCCTGAAGAAGAAGGGTCAAAACTGCAAATATTGACTTGCTGTATTAACTCATTCTAACTGTCAATATAAGCTTTTGTTACTCATAATATGATTGCAATTATATTTCTGTATGTGCTAAAAACATCTGACAAACACACATAAAAACTAGAGGGCAGCAGATCATGTGAAAATATAATATTTGTGTCATTCTCAAAACTTTTGGCCATGACTGTACATATTCGGATTCAGCATCACTTACACTACACAACACTTACTCTAGTTCAGGGGGGGTTCCGAGATTACAGGTTCCCTTTAAGCCAGCTGGTGACAGCACTAAAAAAACACAAAAGCATACATCCATTGGGTTGGGCGCTGCACTCGGTTAGGACATCAAACTAGTGTAACAAAGATATATATATATATATGTCTCGCCAACAGCCATAGGCCCAATTTCAACAGGTTTGACACCAGAGTAGTTGCATCAATTTGTAAAGCGAGTGTCAGTGAGGTGTCCATTTCATGAAAATTGGACACGTATTTTTAGATAATGGAACTGGCGTAAAGCCTTCTTGAATCTGTGCCTTTTTAAATGTCCTTTATTCACCTCATGGATTCTGTGGGTGAGGTTAGCTGTCTATTTAACCGTATCCGTATCCTACTAGACTAGCTGTAATGTTACAGGGTTTTTTTTTAAGGTTGACTGTCCTGTGCTGAACTCTACATCAACATTTTGTCATGTATAAAAACTGATTTTTACAAGCGTGCATATTCTTAGCTTCCAACTTCAGTTCTCTGTACTAGGCCCTTCTGGGTCCAAAAGAATACTGCTCCTACTAATGCCCCCACTGTCAATTGTCTATTTGGAAACATACTGGGTGCAATCAAGAGCTGCTGAAGCTGCCTCCTCAACTTGTCTCTTCTCAACTATACTGGACTGGGTGGTCTACAAGTGCTGCCGCCTCCTCCTTCTCCGTCAATTGTCTCTTCTCAACTATACTGGCCTGGGTACTATACAAGTGCTTCCGCCTCCTCCTCCGTCAATTGTCTATTCTCAACTATACTGGCCTGGGTGCTATACAAGTGCTGCCGCCTCCTCCTCCGTCAATTGTCTCTTCTCAACTATACTGGACTGGGTGCTATACAAGTGCTGCCGCCTCCTGCTTCTCCGCCAATTGTCTCTTCTCAACTATACTGGCCTGGGTGCTATACAAGTGCTTCCGCCTCCTCCTCCGTCAATTGATTCTTCTCAACTATACTGGCCTGGGTGCTATACAAGTGCTGCCGCCTCCTCCTCCGTCAATTGTCTCTTCTCAACTATACTGGACTGGGTGCTATACAAGTGCTGCTGCCTTCATCCTCCGTCAATTGTCTCTTCTCAACTATACTGGACTGGGTGCTATACAAGTGCTGCCGCCTCCTCCTCCTCCGTCAATTGTCTCTTCTCAACTATACTGGACTGGGTGCTATACAAGTGCTGCTGCCTTCATCCTCCGTCAATTGTCTCTTCTCAACTATACTGGACTGGGTGCTATACAAGTGCTGCCGCCTCCTCCTCCTCCGTCAATTGTCTCTTCTCAACTATACTGGACTGGGTGCTATACAAGTGCTGCCGCCTCCTCCTCCTCCATCAATTGTCTCTTCTCAACTATACTGGACTGGGTGCTATACAAGTGCTGCCGCCTCCTCCTCCTCCATCAATTGTCTCTTCTCAACTATACTGGACTGGGTGCTATACAAGTGCTGCCGCCTCCTCCTCCGTCAATTGTCTCTTCTCAACTATACTGGCCTGGGTGCTATACAAGTGCTGGAGTACGCCTGTCTGTCTTCTGACCTGTGATGTCGCTGAGACCGCATTGACTTCAACGCAGCCTATTCTTGGGCTGGTGCCATGATCTACCGTGTGTTTTTGGTTCTCTGGCATGACATGGACTGCTCCAGCGGACATCTTCAATGCTGTCAAATGTTGTCGACGACTATTTTTGCACTTTGATTTTTTCAACTTTTTTCATTGTAATAGCAACTGCAACTAAACGAAACTATACCCTATCAGACTCCCACTATTGTAGCTGCAATTATTCAGCCGTTATAGCAAGGTTCGTTTTAGGTTCGGTTCGTACGAATCCGAATTTCACGAAAGTTCGCCGAACCGAACTTTTCAAAAGTTCGCTCATCCCTAGTCTTTTTGGAACAGTGACAATCTTTCTACCTATCCAAATACTACCCCTATTGTTTAATTCCCTCCTTTGGAAAATTGAACTGCAGCAGCAAATAAGGAACTACGGCCTAAATTAACGGTATTAATTACGGATGTCAGCTACAGAGACTTTTGAATGGTTGTAATACACTGTGCAACTAGTCTTACTGAGAGGGCACACTTGTGGTTCTTTTGCCACTCAAAAAAATAAAAAAAGACGTATTTCACAGTGGACTTTGGTCATTTTGGAACAGCGACAATCTTTCTACCTACCCAAATACTACCCCTATTGTTTAATTCCCTCCTTGGGAAAATTGAACTGCAGCAGCAAATGAAGAACTGTGGCCAAAATTAACTGTATTAAATACGGATGTCATCTATACAGACTTTTGAACGGTTGTAATACGCTGTGCACCTAGCGTTACTGACAGGCACACTTGGGTTTTTTTGCCACCCAAAAAAATAAAAAAAGACGTATTTCACAATGGACTTTGGTCTTTTTGGAACAACAACAATCTTTCTACCTACCCAAATACTATCCCTATTGTTTAATTCCCTCCTAGGGAAAATTGAACTGCAGCAGCAAATGAGGAACTGCGGCCTAAATTAACTGTATTAAATACGGATGTCAGCTACAGAGACTTTTGAACGGTTGTTATACGCTGCGCACCTAGCGTTACTGACAGGGCACACCTAGTGCTCTTTTCACCACCTTTAAAGTCCTCAAATGTCAAGGGACTCGAGCATGGTGCTCAAGCACACGCGATATTCGGCCGAATACCACGTGGACCCGAGCACCACCATGTTCGGCCGAATAGTGTATTCGGCAGAACATGTTCGCTCAACACTAGGAATAACACATCTCTGAAAGTATGAATCTTGTTCTAAATGAAATCAGGAAACATAGAAGTGTGGTTTAAACGCATTGTGCAGGGGCTTAAAAAAGAACTCCCACCAAAAATTTTATTCCATGTCCTGCTAGAAATGTGCATCATGTAATCTGTAGTGAATGTCATTTTCTTACCAGTGTCTGAATTTTTGAGTTATGTCTCCCTGATGTTTCTCATTTGTGTCATGTGACCAGCAATTAGACTCACCAACTCATACAGCACCTTATGTGTGGACAAGAAGTCTAATTTTCTATGTATTCCTATGGGAGCCTCACTTTCAGTCTCATAGGATTGAATAGAGCAGTGACTGGCTTCCTGTCCTGGGTCAGTTGGAGGTCAGGGAGTTGGTCACATGACCCAGCTACAATTAGAATAGAGGTTTTTACTCACAGAAATAGACACTGGTAAGAAAATGACATTCACTACAGATTATATCATGCACCTTTCTAACAGATCAGAGAATAAAAATTTTTTGCGTGAGTTCTTCTTTAATATTGATGGTCTATCCTCAGATCAGCAAGGGTCAGACTTCTGGACCCCTATCAATCAACTGGTCGAAGAGGTTGTGCTGCTTGTGCAGGACAGGACATTCTGAGGATAGGTCATCAATATTAAACCCCTTCCCGACCAGCGCCATATATGTACGGCGCTGCGAGAAGGGACTTGCCACCCTTGCCGTGCTGATCAGGCGGATGCAGGAGGTGCGCCCGCCCGATCAGCAGCGGGGGACCGGCTGTGCCCAGTAGTAGGACCCCTGCTGCGTACGCCTGCATCAGTGTTTTCACCGATGCGGGCGTATTAACCCTCGATGTGCAGCGGTCAGCGGTGACCGCGGCACATGCGATGCGGGTGGGAGCAAGGGGACACCATCGGTTCCCCGCGCTGCTGTTACGGGGACCCGATGGCTTGGATAGAAGCCCGATGCCTTCCTTAGGCATCGTGGCTGCTATCCCTGCTTGCCTGTGCGATCCAGCCCCCTGGATCGCACAGGAAGCAGGCTGTAAGTGTATTACATTGAGTAATACACTTACAGCCAATGCATTACAATACAACAGTATTGTAATGCATTGTTAAAGGGATCAGACCCCCAAAAGTTAAATAAAGTGAAAAAAGTAAAAAAAATAAAGTTTTACAAAAAATAAAACTTTCAAGTAAAAAAAAGTACACTTTTCCAAAATAAAGTTAAATTTTTTTTAAAAAAAAACGGGGAAAAATGAAAAGCATACATATTAGGTATCGCCGCGTCTGTATCGACTGGCTCTATAAAAATTATCCACCCCGCCAGGTGAACGCAGTAAAAAAAAGAAATAAAAAATTGCCAAAACAGCCATTTTTTGGTGATCTTCTCTCATAAAAAGTGTAATAGCAGGTGATCAAAAAGGCGTATTTAACCCAAAATGGTACCAAACAAACTGTCATCTTGTCCCGCAAATATGATACCCTACCTGAGACAATCGCCCGAAAAATTAAAAAATATGGCTCTCAGAAAATGGCAACACAAAACAAATTTTTATTCTGTTAAAAAATAAATCTAATGTGTAAAACTTTCCAAAAATAAAAATGTTAGGCATATTGGGTATCGCCACGTCCGTAACAACCTGCTCTATAAAAATATTACATGAAATTGCCCCCCAGGTGAATACTGCAAAAATTTGTTTTTTTTAAAAAAAACTATGCCAAAACAGACATTTTTTCGCTCTTGCCTCACAAAAAGTGTAATAGCAAGCGATCAAAAAGGCGTAAATGGTACCAATCAAACCGTCATCTTGTCCCGCAAAAATGATACCCTACCTGAGACAATTGCCCGAAAAATTAAAAAATATGGCTCTCAGAAAATGACAACACAAAAAAAAGATTTTATTCTGTTCAAAAATAAAACTAATTTGTAAAACTTTCCAAAATTAAAAATGTTAGGCATATTGGGTATCGCCGCACCCATAACAACCTGCTCTATAAAAATATTACATGAGATGGCCCCCCAGGTGAATGCTGCATTTTTTTTTTAAAACTATGCCAAAACAGCCATTTTTTTTCCTCTTGCTAAAAAAAGTGTAATAGGGGGCAATCAAAAAGGCGTATTTAACCCAAAATGGTACCAATCAAACCGTCATCTTGTCCCGCAAAAAATGAGACCCTACCTGAGACAATCGCCCAAAAAATAAAAAAATATGGCTCTCAGAAAATAGCAACACAAAAAAAAAGATTTTATTCTGTTTAAAAATAAATCTAATGTGTAAAATTTAATAAAAATAAAAATGTTAGACATATTGGGTATCGCCACGTCTGTAACAACCTGCTCTATAAAAATATCACATGATTTGCCCCCTCAGGTAAATGCTGTAAAAAAAGTTTTTTTAAAAAACTATGCCAAAACAGCTATTTTTTTCACCTTGACTCACAAAAAGTGTAATACCAAGCAATCAAAAAGTTTTATGTACTCCAAAATGGTACCAATGAAAACTTCACCTCATCCCGTAAAAAATGAGCCCCCACATAAGACAATCACTCAAAAAAATAAAAATCAATGGTTACCGTCAAACCAATCCATCAAAATCTGTTCTGCAAAATCCATATGGCGCTCGTTCTGTTCTGAGCCCTGCCATGTACCCCCACAGCAGTTTACCACCACATATGAGGTGTTTCCTTATTCAGAAAAAAATGGGGAACAACTTATGGTGTGCTTTTCTCCTGTTACCCCTTGTCAAAATGAAAAATTTGGGGCTAAAGCAACATTTTATTGGAAGAAATGAAACTTGATTTTCCTAAACAAGTGTTTCCAAATTCCGTAAAACGCTTAGGGGGTCAAAGTGGTCAGTACCCCCCTTAATATATTCATTGAAGGGTGTAGTTTCTAAATTGGGGTCACTTTTTGAGGGTTTCTACTGTAGGGGTATGTCAGGGTCTCTCAATTACAAAATAGTGCCTAAAAACCATTCTAGCAAAATCTGCCTCCAATATTCGTATGGCGCTCCTTTCCTTCTGACCACTGCCACAAACCCATAGAGACATTTACCACCACATATGGGGTATTTCTGTAAACTACAGAATCAGAGTAATGTATAGTGAGGTTTAGTTTGCTGTTAACCCTTGCTGTGTTGCAAGAAAAAAAATTATTAACATGAATAATCTACCAAAAAAGTGAAATTTTGAAATTTCACCCCATTTTCCTTTAATTCTTGTGGAACACCTCAAGGGTTAACAAACTTTTTAACATCAGTTTTCTACACATCAGGTGTAGTTTCTAAAATGGGGTCATTTATGGGTGGTTTACATTACATATGCCCCTCAAAATCACTTTATATCTGAATTGGTGCTTAAAAAAATGGTTTTGGAAATTTTGTTGAAAATTTGAAAAATTGCTTCTAAACTTCTATGCCTTCTAACGTCCGAAAAAAGTAAAATGACATTTATAAAATGATGCCAACATAAAGTAGACATATGGGGAATGTAAAATAATCACTATTTTTGGAGGTATTACTATTAGAGATGAGTGAGCATGCTCGGCCAAGCGTACTCGGGAGCAATTTTCGAGTAGTAGCATACGCATCTTCTAATCTGTACGCTAATGCGTACGCATCTTGTAATTTGTATGCATTAGAGTACAAATTTATAAGATGCATACGCATTAGTGTACAGATTATAAAATGTGTACGCTACTACTCGAAAATTGCTCCTGAGTACGCTCGGCCGAGCATGCTCACTCATCTCTAATTACTATGTATTTTGAAAGTAGAAAAATTGAAATTTGGAAATTTACAAATTTTTCAAAAATTTTGCTAAATTTGGTATTTTTTTTATAAAAAAAAATGAAATATTTTGCCACAAATTTACTACTGTCATGAAGCACAATACGTGACAAGAAAAAAATCTCAGAATGGCCTGGATAAGTAAAAGCGTTCCAAAGTTATTACCACATGAAGTGACACATGTCAGATTAGCAAAAAATGGCCTGGGCAGGAAGGTGAAAACAGACCCAGGGTTGAAGAGGTTAAGCCACTGCACAACTCCTTTCATTGCAAAAACAAACATTAATAACATTATACAAAAATACAAATTAAATGTAAATTTTATTGCTGAATTAAGAACAAGAATGAAGAATGAGTATCTGTATTTTTTTTATTAATATGTATTCCTAACTGATATACTATGTTTAATATCTATTACTATACTATGTGACTTACAAATAATAAAATATGCAAATTGCACTGAGAGAAGTTACATTAATTTTGTAGTTGGTAACATACCACTTTAAAAGTTTTATGACTTCAATCATTATAACAATAATATATACAAATTCAATAATCGGTTTGAATTAGAGATTAGCGAAACAGTCAAGATTCGTTTTGGTTATGGTTTGTTGTTTTTTTTATAAAAAAGTTTTGTTCAGACCCGAATCAATTCAGGCCAAACCGAAGTTGCTCCAATTGCCCTCAAAGTTGGTATATAACCCGTTCTAGCCTCCTAGGACTCATAATAATAATATTTTTTCAGAAAACTTGTCTCTTTTCATTTATTTTTTATTCATTTTTTCACCTCCAACATCCCCACTCCCCAAGTTCTGTAATGCAGTGACAGCAATAATAAATTATGTCTAGGTGACACTGACATACATAGCTATGAGTAAACGCACATTTGGCGGTATTATCAGAAAGTGCATTACCATAAAGCGCCAGCACATGTCTTATGCTTTTTTTTATATACCAAAGCTTTCAAAATTGTCCCTTATCGGGGGCAGATGATGTTTAAATATACAGTGTTATGAGATTAAAAAAGTGTTTTTGGGGAACATGATGGTTGTAAAGCGTCATTAGAGGCATGATGCAGTCAGCAGCAGCAGCTGTACAGAATGTGATGGTTAGAAAGTGGCATAAGTGGCATGATGCAGGACACAGTATGCAACAGCCATACACAATGTGGTGGTAGGAAGGCAGACAGACACAGCAAGAGTGGCAAGATGGGCACCGGAAGCAAGGCGAGGTCTATTGATCGCGTGCAGCCTGCCTGGACTATGAGAAAATTTCTGTATTAATACAGTAATAACGTACACATGCCGCCTCGTAAAATTTAAAATTCACAAAAAAAGTTTCACATTTTAACCGTGTTAACCCCAACTCCCCCCCCCAAGAAAAATTATATATACATTTCCACCATGTGGAAAGTGAGTACACAGAAACTAACCCGTAGGTATTAGTGGCAGTGGCATGATGCAGGCCCCAACATTGCCTTAACTGTGGGAAAATGACAGTATTGACACAGTAATCACATATATTTATGCTGTGCCTTAAAGAAATTTAACCCTTCCCTCCAAAAAAAGTATAAATTTCACCCTTGTGGAAAGGGAAAATACATAAATGGACGACTGAGGCTTGATGCTCAATTTCAAGTTAGCGTACACACAGGTAGATTGATATATATATATATATATATATATATATATATATATATATAAAACACAGCAATTATATTTTGAACCCTTACTAAAAAAAAGGATTTCTGTGAAAATTGGGGAGGCAAAATGAAAAATGTTTGCTTGCAGGTAGCTGGTTTTGAGGTGCACCTCTACTTCTGATAGCAGGTACAGCCAGCCACAAGTCCTATCTCCTCTCCCTATATCTATCAGCTGTCCTGCTTCTCTCTATTGTACACAACACACAATTGTTCTTTGAAATCCTAGCCATTCATTGTACCTGGCAATAAGCTTGATTGATTTCTGACTGTCCCTGACTCCTTAAGACCATTTTTCTGGCAGACACTCTAAGACCCAACCATCCTCATTCACAGCCCAGCACAAAATGGCATTCTGATTGTTTTGCTAGGGTACCTCACTATCTGCTGCAGCACTGATTGGCTCATTTAGGCTTTCTATCAGCCTAGGAGTCAATCAGGACAAGCCCTCCTCCCGACTTCTTCTCATGAGAGAACCCTTCATCTTCCTCCCTTGTTTCTTCTTTCCTCCAACATGTGCACTAAAATGGTGCTACACGTTTTGCATGAAATTCAAATGTTCTGAAAATTTTGTATAGTCTAAAATTCTAAAATACAGGGTAAAACAGCAAAATACTTTAGCCTGTAGGAACTAGCAGCTAGTCCCATAACAACAAATAGGGTCTATTGATTTATCTGTCAGTTGCTTTTGAAATTAATGTACTGTAAAAGACATGCATGTGAAGTTGTGAAGTTTGAGTATAACTCATAAGATTTGTATTCAAATAAATTAAAGAAAGGCTGCTATCTAAATGGTGAGTGTCCGAGTACACATTGTTTTCTATGACAATAAAATATTATATATATACAGTTTTATATACTAAAGAATAGAAAAATATAAGTAAAAGAAAAATATACAGTTCATATATAAATCATTTCTAACGGTTAACAAAGATTTGAGGTCCTCAAACTTTCAGAACGACACTTGAGATTTTAAGATGGTTAAAAAAAAAAACAACAACAGGCAATTATAGTAACAAAAAAAAAATCAATATATGACTTAAAAGAAAAAGTTATTTGACCAAGTATTTTTTTTTTCCTTTTAGAAAAGATATGGGAAATATACTGTATACATGTTCCATGATAATCTGAGCAGGGGTATTAAGGCTGCACTCACACTTAGACCTTGGTAACTTAAAGGTTATGTACATCTTCAGAGGCATTTTTTTTCTGATTGCATTTTCCTCATTTTGGGCAAAAAAATTTTTTTCTAATTGGCTTTTATTAAAAAAATTATTGAGCCGTTCTGTCACAAAGTGTTGACTGTCTAGCTAACTTTACTGTGGGTCATCTACGGTAAAAACCCTTATCTCTAATTTACTAAGAGGTCATAAACACTTATTTAAGCCACATTCTTATCAGTAAGATAAGAACTAGAGATGAACGAATCTATTCGCCGCTTCGTAGATTCGTATCGAATCTTGGGATTTTTCAGCTGCGAATCCGAATATTAGTCGATTCGCTTCGGCTTTGTACGCATTCGCTACGTAGGTTATCCTATAAATTATACGCAATTGCGTACGACTTAGTTACTGTATACGCTGTTGCGTACGAATTCAATTTAGTAGTGATCTTTTACTGTTCGTTCGTTTATCGTGCGCAAAAGCCCGGGAAGAAAGCGGTCACCTGACCTAGTAGGCTGGGCTTGCTCTGATTGGCTCAGGCTCAGTAAGCCAATGACGCTTCATTTCTGCTGCGACTGCTGAGGCGAGCAGAAGCACTGTTGTGAATTTGTGAAGTTCAGAGACACTGTGTTCTTCTAACTGGGGTGTAATTGTAGTGGGAATCTA
Organism: Rhinella marina; assembly: GCA_900303285.1. Lineage (NCBI taxonomy): Eukaryota > Metazoa > Chordata > Amphibia > Anura > Bufonidae > Rhinella > Rhinella marina. Next base: position 7,173 of record ONZH01028393.1, on the reverse strand, counting down.
TCATACATATATCAGGGATACTGCAGGGCCAGGTCAGGGCTAGTAAATAATCAGGCAGGGAGAGAGAGACAGGGAGAGACAGGGACAAAGACCAGCTGCAGGGCCACAGAGTGAATTAAAAAATCTTTGGCATGGATAAGCAAAAGGGGTCCAGTTCCAGCCAGACTTTAAGCTTTAAAAAAAAGGAGAAGGTGGCACAGGGCAGCGCCAGCAGTGCCAAAAGACCTGTAGCCGGAGCATCTGCTAGTAATATTCCCAATACTTGGCCGTTGTTCCACCGGGCTAACCCACCAAAGCGCAACATTGTAGTGGAGGAGAAAGCAGATGAGGTAGTGGAGTGGATGGCACGCTCATCTCAGTCTCAGCCGGATGATCTGCTGTCATCTGCTGATACAGTGTCCATATGTAGCCAGGGGTCAGACTTGTCCTGCTCCACCATTCCACTCAAGCAAACCCACTTCATTTTCTGCCACCTCTTGGGCTTCAGTGTTCCCTCCTAGTGGTGTCCCTTCAGCAATTTATAGGAAAAAAAGCCACCGAAGCTCAACTTATAATCTGACGGTTATAGAGGACAGCCTCCCTGAGGATTTCTTAGAGGGCAGTCAGATTTTGGACTGCCCAGAATTGTCAGTTGGTGGGGAACAGCCTAATTTGCAAAAATGTGTTGTGTAGGATTCTGATGAGGAATCTGATGTGTTAGGCCAGAGGACCTGTGAAGGAGGATTTGAGCTCAGCGGAGGAGGGTGCTACTAGTAGTGGCAGGGCGAGTTAGGCCCAGGGCTAGTGCTTCCCTGGAAACTAGCGAGACCCCAAATATAGTGGGGCCGGCACCAGGAAGTAAGCGTGCGAGAAGCTTGGCCAGCTGTGGAGGGCGCACGTCGTGTGTGTGGAAGTATTTTACCACTCTGCCGGGGGATATCAGTATGGCCACGTGTAATTTCTGTAAGCAGAAATTGAGCCGAGGGAAAGCCGCAAATATTGGGACCACTGCTCTGTGGAACCATTTGAAGCGGCGTCATGCCGGCAATTTAGAGCAGCCCAATAATAGTAAAGAGCTGGTTACTTCTCTGGGGGTCCCTTCTGTCAGGCAGGCCGCATCCAGGGTAATAGCTCAGCCCGCATCCCGGGGTGTAAGTAGTACATCCACCTCATTGTCACCCAGTGCGTGCATGTCTCCATCTCCTCTCATTCAGCAGCCGTCCATTGCCGAGTGTGTGGCCAGGAAGCAGTTTTACGCCACAAGTAATCCGACAGTGCGCAAACTGAACGGTCACCTGACAATTTGCTGGCTGTGCAGTCTCTGCCGTACCAGCTGGTTGACTGCCCAGCTTTTAGGGAGCTAATGGCTTGCGCTCAGCCACGCTGGCAGGTCCCTAGCCGGCATTACTTTTCAAACAAAGCTATCCCCGCCCTTTACTCCCACGTGGCAGAGAATATTGGACGCTCCCTGCAGCTGTCTCTCTGCAGCATGGTGCACATCATGGTGAACACCTGGAGAAGTGCCTACGGCCAGGGGCAATACATGTCCTTTACTGCCCACTGGCTGAATGTATTTAGTGGCAGCGAGGCAGGAACACCCCAGCAACCCGGTCAATTGCTGTTGGCACCTCCACGTGCTTTCCAGCCAGGATTGCAGCAGAGCACCCAACAACTATCCACTTCCACCTCCACAGGCAGTCTGTCTGCTGGAGCGTCAGGGCAGAGAGTTACCCGTGCTCCTTCATATCACATGTGTCAGATGAAACGCTGCCATGCAGTGTTAGACTTAGTTTGTCTTGGCAGTAGCAGCCACACAGGCCAGCGCTTGCTGCATTACATGAAGCAGCAAATAGCGCACTGGCTGACTCCACATCAGCTGGAAGTGGGCAAGGTAGTGAGTGACAATGGGACAAATATAGAGGCAGCGCTGAACCTGGGTCAATTCTCGCATGCTCCCTTTATGGCACATGTGCTAAATCTAGTGGTGCAAAGATTTCTAAAAACATTCACTGGCCTGCGCACAGTGCTGGCAAAGTCGCGGAAGCTTTGCACTCATTTTAGCTATTCATATGTATCTCGGCACGCTCTGCTGGAACTGCAGCATCAAAACGGTCTTCCGCCACACCGCTTAATAGGTGACGTGGCGACCCGGTGGAATTCCACTCTTCATATGTTGCAGAGACTCCTAGAGCAGCGTAGAGCAGTGGACGATTTTATCCAGCAGCAGCCAGAATCTTCCAGCATAGGGAGCAGGTGCGGCTTTGATTTCCGGCAGTGGAGGCTGGTCCGAGATGCCTACACTGTTCTAAGGCCCTTAGAAGAATCCACCAAATTGGTCAGCCGGGACAGCTGTGGTGTGAACGACGTAATTTCAATAATATTTGTGCTGGAAAAGACACTCACGCTCATGCAGCAGGGGGCAATGGGGGAAGGAAATCCTGGTCATTTGTCTACCGCCCGCCATGCTGTCACTGTAGGGGAGCCCCAACGCCAAAGTTCCCTTGTGGAGCAGGATGAGGATGAGGAGCTTCAGTTAGAGAAGGGGGAAGAGGAGGAGGATTTTAATGAGGGTGATGTTGATGACCAGGAGGAGGAGGAGGAGACACAGGTGGAGGATGAGGATGACACTTTCAGGGACACAGCAGTTTCTCGGGGGGAGGGTGAGATGGAAAGAAGTGGCCTCTCAGGCACGCTGGGCAGGATGGCGAGTTGTATGCTCACATGCTTACGCACTGACAGGCGTATCCTAAACATAAGGCAGACTGACGAATACAATCCAACATGGGGGATTGTTTTCCTCCCCAGGAAAGGGAAGAGAAATTAGTCTCATTGCAGGAGAAGCTATGTAGTAACCTGGCCAGAGCTTTCAGCCAGCCCCAGGCTGCTGCCAGCATGTCTGAGAAGGAGGTCCGGCCGAGTAATCCACCTTCTGCCACAACCAGCAGCAGACAGTTAAGCCTAATGAGTATGATGCAGGAATTTTTCTCTGCAGGCTCCCAACAGCTGCAGCCAAGTGAGCAGGCCCAGATCACCCGCCTCAATGAGCAGGTTCAGACTTACCTACAGTCTGGCTCACAAAGCCTCTTCTCAGACCCCCTGGACTTCTGGGCAGGCAGATTTCAACAGTGGCCGGAACTGTCCCACTGTGCACTAGGGCTTCTTTCCTGCCCAGCCTCAAGTGTCATGTCAGAGAGGGTTTTTAGTGCCGCTGGGGGGGTGATGACACCCAAAAGGACAAATCTGTCACCAGGCAGTGTTCAAAAAAATACCTATATAAAAATGAATAAAGGCTGGATTACATCCGAATTTCATACTCCTCTTGCTGATGCTGGTGATTAGATCAGGCCTTGCAGGGCAGAATAGTCTGAGTGCTGTCTTCCCACTGTTGCTGTCAGCCGGGCCATAATTTTACAGCCAAATGTCTAGTGTCATGTCATGGGCTGTCCGAACCCAAAGTCTACAAAACCCTATTTCAAAAGCAAACACTGTTATCTACCTCCTCCTCCGTTTTCTACGCTTGTAGCTGTTGTTAGTTAACGTTACCCCCATAATTAATGTTTTCATGGGTCTGTTCACCACCAAGCCTTCAACCATGATGTTTTCATGGGTCTGTTCACCACCAGGCTTTCAACCATAATCTTTTCATGGATCTGTTCACCACCAGGCCTTCAACCATAATGTTTTCAAGGGTCTGTTCATTACCAGTCCCTCAAAAATAATGTTTTCATGGGTCTGTTCACCAGCAGGCCATCAATCTTAATTTTTGACGGGTGTGTCTGATGCCCTCCTTTATGTGTAATTAAAGGTGTATCGGAGTGCCTGTTCCTTGTAATTTTTGGCAGACTTGTCACTTTGTGCATAGGCTTTATGAGTGTATGAGTGACATGTGACACATAATGCAAAACTACACTCGTAATTTTTACAATGGAAGTCTATGGTGTTGACTGCGACATGCTGCGACTGCGACACGACAGTCGCAGAAAAACCCATCCTGGATGGACTTTTCTGCCACTGTCGTGTCGCAGTCGCAGCATGTCGCATGTTGCAGTGCAACACCATAGACTTCCATTATAAAAATTGTCCCGCGACAAATGTCGTCGAGTAGCCCTAGCCTTTGAGTGGAGTTAGAGGCGTGGCCTAGCATGAAAGAAAATTGCTGCAGCGCACTACGCACTCCCACGTTGTCCTATACGGTTTTCTTTAATGGCACTGGTACATATACAATACAGACAGTAAACTAATTTTTTAACATGTTACTTATCAAATATTTTTGGTTACTCACCCTCTCGTATCTCATCCTGGATCTGCCGCTCTGGGCACTTCAATTTGAGGTCCGACCACTTCCTCTGGACCTGGCCCGGGGTCCGCTCACTCTGACAGTGATGGCACAGGCCTTGTATCACCCGCTCCACTATTTTATTTTTTTCTTGGTGCGGGTGTTGATGGGTGCAACTGCCATCATAGCCCAGCTTGTCCATCTTCTGGACCATGTACTTTAGCTCTTCAGAGCTGAATGGACACGAATGCCTGCTTGCCGTTGTCATCTTGCAAAATTCGCTCTGACTCTGAGGTTCGTACGCCACGACCTAGCGTTGTGCGTGCATTCGCAGGACTTATATTCGTATGCAACAGTGTATAGATTACAAGCGTATAAAGTTGCGTACCTTTTGAAAAATGAACGTTCGTTATTAGTGAGCGAATATTCGCAAAAAGCACATAATAACGTATATTTTGTACACAAATACAACAAATCTATTCGTCGAATATACGAATTTTAGGAAAAGTTCGGCGAATAATTTTTTGCATGATTCGCTCATCTCTAATAAGAACTGAGCTATAATGTGTGTTTATAAAGTCAGAGATCAAAGATAAGGAGCTCATCAGATCAGCTGGCTGACGGAGTAGAGAGAAAATCAGATCTCTCTATTACAGCATCTCAGCTTTGTACAGAAAAAAGGGCTCCATATTTGTAATAAAGACCAATTAAAAAAAAAACAAAACGATTTTTAGTTCAAAATGAGTACAATGCCATAATAAAAAAAATGCCCCCAATGGTGTGCATAGCCAATAGTCCCTCCACTACAAAAGAAGACACCAATATTAAACATGAGCTATGCCTCTGAATATTAGGCATTAGCTGCATATAGAAAAAGGGTGATAATGGAAGGCGTTTCCGAGGAGGGGCAAAACGTTCCATGATACTTTTTCTCTCTTTGTTCCATTCCTGGTTTTGGCTAATAAATACTGCCATCAGAAAGGGGCCTACAATGTATCATTCTGACCTTCTTACTAAATGTAATATAGACGCTAAGACACAGAAGAGTTTGCTTAAAGGGGCACTATCGCTAAAAAATAAAAAACATATGTTATAAAACATTAAAAATAGTTTTTATATGTATAATTAAGTTTATTATATGTGTATTGTGTTTTGTGTATTTAACATTTTTTTTACTTTATGGGGGCTGCCATTTTCATAGTCACATGTCTATGTGTCACTGAACGACACATAGACAAATGACTTATGGTCGTATGCTCCATTCCCAGTGGGGACAGAGCCGACCCTATTGAAAAATCATGGGAGCGCTGAGTCTGTGTAAAGCGCAGGTACTTTACACATAGATAGCCTGCCCCCTCCGGCGCCATGTTATTGAAGACTTCAGTAACATGACACCGGAGGGGACACCCATCACAGCCCCGGAGTCTCCGCTCTCCCGGAGAGCAGAGACCTTGGGGAAGCCGGCAAGAGACCAATCAGAGTGGTCCCTTGCCAGCAAGTGCTCCGATTCAGCGCTTCAGTGCTAAAATGACGGTTTCAGGCTGCGATCTCCACTCTGGAGATCGCAGCCTGAAACCAGGTAAGTTGTCTGTGCCCCCCCTTGTAGTGCCCCCCTTGTAGTGCCCCCCTCGTGCCTCCGTTGCCCCCCGGTCCTGCCCCCTCCTGCGCTGTATTATATGATGGCAGCGGCTAAGGATCGGAGCCGCTGCCATCAGCAGAGAGTGTGAGCTGTAATTACGCTCACACTCTGCTGCTACAGCTGAAATCGGTGCTGGCACCGATTTCAGCTGTTTAACCCCATGGATGCTAACCCCCATGGGGTTAAGAGGGAGGGAGCTCCCTCTCTCTTCCATCGGGCCGCCACTGCTGCAGTGGCAGCGGCCCGATGGTTACCATGGCATCCAGACGCTTTACAAAAGTGTCCTGGCTGGTAAGGCTGATCAGACCCTCAGGGTCTGATCAGCCTTACTGTAGCACTGATACAGTGCATTGCAATAGATTACTACTGCAATGCACTGTATAGCCATCAAGCCGACTGGATCTTCAAGATCCAAATGGTTCTTGATAAGTTAAAAAAAATGTAAAAAGAAAGTAAAAAAATGTGTAAAAATAAAGTTAAAAAAAGTGTAAAAAAAGTTTTATAAAAAAAGTAAAAAAAAGCGCCCTTTTTTCCCCAAATTAAGTAAAAAAAAAAGAAAAAGTACACATATTAGGTATCGCCGCGTCTGTATCGACCGGCTCTATAAAAGCATCACATGGTCCACCCCGCCAGGTGTACGCAAAAAATTAAAAAAAAAATAAATAAACCAAAACAATTGCCCAAAAAATAAAAATACTACAGCTCTTTGACTATGGAGACACTAAAACATTTTTTTTGTTTCAAAAATGATATTATTGTGTAAAACTTAAATAAATACAAAAAATACACGTTAGGTATCTCCACGTCCGTAACAACCTGCTCTACAAAACTATCACATGAGTTAACCCCTCAGGTGAACACAGTAAAAAAAATTAAATAAAAACAGGGTCAAAACAGCCATTTTTTATCACCTTGCCTCACAAAAAATGTAATAGCAGGCGATCAAAAAGGTGTATTTACAAAAAATGGTACCAATCAAACCGTCATCTCGTCCCGCAAAAAATGAGCCCCAACCTGAGACAATTGCCCAAAAAATAAAAAAACTACAGCTCTCAGACAATGGAGACACTAAAACATAATGTTTTTTTCCAAAAATGATATTATTGTGTAAAACTTAAATAAATAAAAAAAAATATATACATGTTAGGTATATCCACGTCCGTAACAACCTGCTCTACAAAAATATCACATGAGTTAACCCCTCAGGTGAACACAGTAAAAAATGTAAACAAAATACACACACACAAGTATAAAACATTTTATTGAAATAAACACTCCC
>ONZH01028392.1:0-60129 GCA_900303285.1 Rhinella marina | reverse complement strand
GCGTCACTCGCTGCCTTGCTAGTCAACCCCCTGCCCAGGACCCGGCAAGAGCGCCTCCCGCCGGAAAACCACACCTTCGCCTCAACGATCCTCCACAGTGTCCACCAATGTGTCCAGCGCAGCGTTTCAGCTGTCTTTACAGCAGACTCTGGAGCGCAAGAGGAAATACAGTTCCACCCACCCACATGCCAAGCCCTCAACGTCCACATCTCCAAATTGCTTAGCCTGGAAATGCTGCCCTATAGGCTGGTAGAGACCGAGGCCTTTCGCAATCTCATGGCGGTGGCTGCCCCTCGGTATTCCGTCCCCAGCCGCCACTATTTTTCCCGATGTGCCATCCCAGCCCTACACCAGCACGTGTCGGAAAACATCATCCGTGCCCTGACCAACGCTGTTTCTGAGAAGGTCCACCTAACCATGGACACGTGGACAAGTGCTGCCGGGCAGGGACACTATATCTCACTGACGGCACATTGGGTTAACTTGGTGGAGGCTGGGACCGAGAATGACCCTGGGGCCGGTCATGTACTGCCCACACCGAGGATTGCGGGGCCTACCTCGGTCACGGTCTCTCAGACGTACTATGCCTCCTCCTCCTCCTCCGACCCCTCCTCCTCCACCGAATTACCATCCGTGGGCACGGCGCCTTCAGTCGGTAGCTCTAGGCACAGCAGCAGTGCCCTGGGTAAGCGCCAGCAGGCGGTGCTCAAACTGCTGAGCTTAGGTGACAAAAGGCACACCGCCCAAGAGCTGTTACAGGGCATCACGGCGCAGACCGATGTGTGGCTGGCACCGCTGAACCTCAAGCCAGGCATGGTTGTGTGTGACAACGGGCGTAACCTTGTGGCGGATCTGAAACTCGGCAGACTGACACATGTGCCATGCCTGGCCCACGTGTTCAATCTAATAGTTCAGCAGTTCCTCAAGACATACCCCAGTTGTCTGATTTGCTCACCAAGGTGCGCCGCATCTGTGCGCATTTCCGCAAGTCGAGCACAGATGCTGCCACTCTCAGGGCAGCACAGCGCCACCTACAACTGCCCGCTCACCGACTGTTGTGCGACGTGCCCACGAGATGGAATTCCACATTAAACATGTTATCCAGAGTTTACAAGCAGCGCAGAGCTATTGTAGACTGCCAGATGTCATCTTCCACCAGAACTGGTAGTCAGGTCTCTCAGATTCCTCAAGTCTACAATGAGGAGTGGACGTGGATGTCTGATATCTGCCAGGTGTTGACCAACTTTGAGGAGTCAACACAGATGGTCAGCGGCGATGCCGCCATTATCAGCCTCACCATCCCGCTGCTTTGCCTGTTGAAAAACTCACTGCTCAGCATCAAGTTGGATGCTTTGCTCTTGTCACAAGAGACGGTGGAGGAAGATACGTCGCTTGATAGCCAGAGCACCCTCCGGTCTGTTTCTCAGTGCGTATCGGAGGAGGGGGATGAGGATGAGGAGGAAGAGGAGGAGAATGTCGGCGAGACAGTAGAGGGTACCAGTGCTCAGTCCTTAACTCTTGAGCGTGTATGGGCTGAAGAGGAGGACTTGGAGGAGGAGGAGGAGGAAATGGAGAGTCAGGTCAGTGAGGAGAGGGAATTCTTGCGTGTTGGGACTCTGGCGCACATGGCAGACTTCATGTTAGGCTGCCTATCCCGTGACCCTCGCGTTAGAAGAATTTTTTCCAACACCGATTACTGGGTGTTCACTCTCCTGGACCCACGGTACAAGCAGAACCTTTCCACTCTCATCCCTGCAGAGGAAAGGAGTATGAGAGTGAATAGGTATCAACAGGCCCTGGTGCACAAGCTGAAACAATTCTTCCCATCTGACGCCGCTAGCGGCAGAGGGCATGGTTCTGTGGGCCAAGTAGCGGGGGAGAGGAGGCGAGCAGGCAGCTTGTCCAGCACTGGCAGGGGAACGCTCTCCAAGGCCTTTGCCAGTTTTATGTCACCCCAGCAAGACACTGTCACCTGTCCCCAGTCTAGGCAGAGTAGGGGGGAGCTGTACAGAAAGATGGTGAGGGAGTACCTAGCTGACCATACCAAACGTCCGTAGCGATCACTCTGCTCCATACAACTACTGGGTTTCAAAGCTGGACACGTGGCCTGAACTGGCGCTGTACGCCTTGGAGGTGCTGGCCTGCCCTGCCGCTAGCGTGCTGTCAGAGCGGGTATTCAGTGCAGCTGGTGGCGTCATCACGATAAGCGTACACGCCTGTCAACTGACAACGCTGACAGGCTGACGCTTATTAAAATGAACAAAGCCTGGATTTCACCGGAATTCAAATCTCCTCCGGGGGAAAGCAGCTAAAGATTTAAATAACTTATGTATCCAATTCCTCTTCTCTACTCCTCATCTCTACTCCTCCTCCTCCTCCTCCATATCGTCTTTGCCTAACGCTGACCCAAAAAAACGCCATTTTTAGAGGTCCAACTGGCACTCTTTTAGCCACAATTTTTCAGGAGGGCCCCCGTACAGGCCCTCTCTTCAAACAATTTTTCAGGAGGGCCCCCTACAGGCCCTCTATTCAAACAATTTTTCAAGAGGTCCACCTACAGGCCCTCTATTCAAACAATTTTTCAAGAGGTCCACCTACAGGCCCTCTCTTCAAACAATTTTTCAGGAGGGTCCCCTACAGGCCCTCTCTTCAAACAATTTTTCAGGAGGGCACCCTACAGGCCCTCTATTCCAAACATTTTTCCAGAGGTCCAACCTACAGGCCCTCTCTTCAAACAATTTTCAGGAGGGCCCCCTACAGGCCCTCTATTCAAACAATTTTTCCAGAGGTCCACCTACAGGCCCTCTCTTCAAACAATTTTTCAGGAGGGCCCCTACAGGCCCTCTATTCAAACAATTTTTCAAGAGGTCCACCTACAGGCCTCTATTCAAACAATTTTTCCAGAGGTCCACCTACAGGCCCTCTCTTCAAACAATTTTTTCAGGAGGGCCCCTACAGGCCCTCTCTTCAAACAATTTTTCAGGAGGGCCCCTACAGGCCCTCTATTCAAACAATTTTTCCGGAGGTCCACCTACAGGCCCTCTCTTCAAAACAATTTTTTCAGGAGGGCCCCCTACAGGCCCTCTATTCAAACAATTTTTCCAGAGGTCCACCTACAGGCCCTCTCTTCAAACAATTTTTCAGGAGGGCCCCCCTACAGGCCCTCTATTCAAACAATTTTTCCAGAGGTCCACCTACAGGCCCTCTCTTCAAACAATTTTTCAGGAGGGCCCCCTACAGGCCCTCTATTCAAACAATTTTTCCAGAGGTCCACCTACAGGCCCTCTCTTCAAACAATTTTTCAGGAGGGCCCCCTACAGGCCCTCTATTCAAACAATTTTTACAGAGGTCCACCTACAGGCCCTCTCTTCAAACAATTTTTCAGGAGGGCCCCCTACAGGCCCTCTATTCAAACAATTTTTCCAGAGGTCCACCTATAGGCCCTCTGTCCAAACAATTTTAACGGAGGTCCACCTACAGGCCCTCTCTCTCTCCAAACAATTGTTCCGGAGATCCACCTACAGGCCCTCTCTCCAAACAATTTTTCCGGAGGTCCACCTATAGGCTCTCTCTCCAAACAATTGACGTCTTTTTTCCTATCTTTCTCTCTCTCCAAACTATTTTTCCGGATAGCTGCCATATAAGGTATTAAACTGAGAAGAATACGGAGAACACATGCTACACTTGATCAAGTTCATAATTTACGACTGTACCGGTTAAAGCAACAGTTTTCCCAAATCCATTCTGGCTGTTGTCACCACCACACACGCTAGCCCAGGGGGCACTCCTCTGGCTCTTCCAGCGAAACCTCCTTGCCCCAGCCTGCCCCCCCCACCTACAGGCCCACTCTACAAACAATTTAGCCGGATAGGGGACGTATCAGAAGTTGCACTCATGTTTGTTTTTGTTCTTCTTTTATCTGCCTCCTGACCTGTGATAGGCAGAGCATGGACACGTCCCCTTAGCTGCAGTGGGAAAAACACTCCCCTGGCCAGAGCAAGCTCTTTTTCCCTTTTCCGTGTTCGAAAAATCCATTAAATATAGGGTCCCAAGATAGGGGACGTATATGGTATTAAACTGAGAAGAATCGATACCATACGGGTTAAAGCAACAGTTTTCCCAAATCCAGTCCGGCTGTTGTCACCACCACACATGCTAGCCCAGGGGGCACTCCTCTGGCTCTTCCAGCGAAACCTCCTTCCCCCCCACCTACATGCCCTCTCTCCAAACAATTTTCCCGGGTAGGGGGACGTATTAGATATTGTACTGATTTTGAATTGCCTCCTGCGATAGATGGGAATCGAACCCGCATCAACTGCTTGGGAAGTAGCTATGCTCACCACTATACCACCAGCAGGCACAGCAACTGATAAGAACAGATACTAAACTTGATTTTAGCTGCAGTGCCAGTATGAGTAGTGGTGTCACCTGCAGGCGGTGATGGACCTTCGTTGCACCTAGTTGGGTGCTTCCCTAACATGTGATGGGCATGTGCCTCGCCTTTCTTGGTCTGGGTGAGCACAATTGCCATGAGGGTAACCACCAGGCTGTTGCCTGAGAATTTGGGGTAATGGTGGGATTAGGCAGCCTCAGAGGCATCCATGCATGCTGCCCCTGCTGTTTCCTGTCCATTCCGTGGTGTTTCCATAATTTTCTGATGTTTCCAGGTTTTCACCCAGCCTTCCCTAGGCAGAGCCTTGGTCCCCCGCAAAAATGCTCGAGTCTCCCATTGACTTCAATGGGGTTCGTTACTCGAAACGAGCACCCGAGCATCGGGAAAAGTTTGACTCGAATAACGAGCACCCGAGTATTTTAGTGCTCGCTCATCTCTAGTGAAGACCAAAGAGCTGTCGAAGGACACTAGAAACAAAAATGTAGACCGGCACCAAGCTGGGAAGACTGAATCTGCAATAGGCAAGCAGCTTGGTGTGAAGAAATTAACTGTGGGAGCAATAATTAGAAAATGGAAGACATACAAGACCACTGATAATCTCCCTCGATCAGGTGCTCCATGCAAGATCTCACCCCGTGGGGTCAAAATGATCACAAGAACTGTGAGCAAAAATCCCAGAACCACACGGGGGACCTGGTGAATGAACTGCAGAAAGCTGGGACCAACATAAAGGCTACAGTCAGTAACACACTACACCGCTAAGGACTCAGATCCTTCAGTGCCAGACGTGTCCCCTTGCTTAAGCCAGTACATATCCGGGCCCTTCTTAAGTTTGCTAGAGAGCATTTGGATGTTCCAGAAGAGTAATGGGAGAATGTCATATGGTCAGATGAAACCAAAGTAGAACTGTTTGATAGAAACACAACTCGTCGTGTTTGGAGGAGAGTGAAAGCTGAGTTGCATCCAAAGAACACCATACCTACTGTGAAGCATGGGGGTGGCAACATCATGCTTTGGGGCTGTTTCTCTGCAAAGGGACCAGGATGACTGATCCGTGTACATGAAAGAATGAATGGGAACATGTATCATGAGATTTTGAGTGCAAACCTCCTTCCATCAGCAAGGGCATTGAAGATGAAACGTGGCTGGGTCTTTCAGCATGACAATGATCCCAAGCACACCACCAGGGCAACGAAGGAGTGGCTTCGTAAGAAGCATTTCAAGGTCCTGGAGTGGCCTAGCCAGTCTCTAGATCTTAACCCCATAGAAAACCTTTGGAGGGAGTTGGAAGTCCATGTTGCACAGTGACAACCCCAAAACATCACTGCTCTAGAGGAGATCTACATGAAGGAATGGGCCAACATACCAGCAACAGTGTGTGCCAACCTTGTGAAGACTTACAGAAAACGTTTGACCTCTATCATTGTCAACAAAGTATACATAACAAAGTATTGAGATGAACGTTTGTTATTGACAAAATACTTATTTTCCACCATAATTTGCAATAAATTCTTTAAAAATCAGACAATGTGATTTTCTGGATTTGTTTTCTCATTTTGTCTCTCATAGTTGAGGTCTACCTATGAACCTATGATGTCAATTACAGACCTCTCTCATCTTTTTAAGTGGGAGAACTTGCACAATTGGTGGCTGACTAAATACTTTTTTTCCCCATTGTAGGTAGTTATAGCAAAAAAGGTGCTACAGGGATTAACCGGTGGCACACTCTGTATTGAACATTGTTGAATGGGATATAATAGAACAGAGGGGACACAATGTCAAGTTAGTTTAATTTCCCTAAAGTCGTATGAGTTGGGTTTTCCTCAAATAAGTTCTGCCTCCTGATATGTTTAATATTTTGTTATTGAATACAGTTAATATTGGGTAATCTGTTTATCAGTGGTGAAAACAGAAAAAAGAGGACTCAATAGGCCATCTACTAAGGTGCTGGGTTTTGTCACAGCCATATTGTCAGGTCTGTGTTTGCAAATATATTTTGTACAAAATTATCTGGGCCCGTCCAACAAATTGTCTAGGTGATCTCGGTAGGACGGGAACCTAACACTATTTCCTACCTGTTGTGTGCCAACCTTGGCTTCCGTATAATCAGGGGGTGTTGGTTCCACATGCATTCTGGGTCCCTTCTGCCTTCTTCTGCTTCAAAGGCCTCCACTAATAGAGGGATGCAGGTACCAACATGCATGCCGAGTCCACTCGGCTTTATAGTTACACTAATTAAAATAAGCCTATGGGGCAGATGGGGCTAGTCAGGAGTGCACGACCAAATGGAGTAGCCACACCTCCAGTACAAACTTACAAAGAAAAAAAGGGGAACTTCAGTCAGCACATCCCAGTGCGCAGGTGCACGTTGCTATGGCTAAATGCACAAGGAAAGGAAAATACATACAATGCAACGGCACACTGCTAACCAGATAAAGCACAAAATACCATAGAGATATGAGGTATTCTGAAGCCAATGCTATGTTTGTTTAGTAAATTAGAGATTCTTGGCAAATATATTTAGTACAAAATTATCTGGGGCCGTCCACCAAATCGTCAAGGTGGACTAAACAAGCATAGCATTGGCTTCAGAATACCTCATATCTCTATGGCATTTTTTGCTTTATCTGGTTAGCAGTGTGCCGTTGCATTGTATGTATTTTCCTTTCCTTGTGCAATCAGCCATAGCAACGTGCACCTGCGCACTGGGATGTGCTGACTGAAATTCCCCTTTTTTTCTTTGTAAGTTTGTACTGGAGGTGTGGCTACTCCATTTGGTCGTGCACTCCTGACTAGCCCCGTCTGCCCCATAGGCTGATTTTAATTAGTGTAACTATAAAGCCGAGTGGACTCGGCATGCATGTTGGTACCTGAATCCCTCTATTAGTGGAGGCCTTTGAAGCACCATAAATGGCAAAAGGCAGAAGGGACCCAGAATGCATGTGGAACCAACACCTCCTGATTATATGGAAGCCAAGGTTTGCATATAACAGGTAAGAAATAGTGTTAGGTTCCCGTCCTACCAAGATCACCTTGACGATTTGGTGGACGTGCCCAGATAATTTTGTACAAAATATATTTGCCAAGAATCTCTAATTTACTAAACAAGCATAGCATTGGCTTCAGAATACCTCACATCTCTATGGCATTTTGTGCTTTATCTGGTTAGCAGTGTGCTATTGCATTGTATGTATTTTCCTTTCCTTGTGCATTTAGCCATAGCAACGTGCACCTGCGCACTTGGATGTGCTGACTGAAATTCCCCTTTTTTTCTGTGTTTGCAAAATAACGCAGTTCCTTTTGAGAGAGGGATTCTGCACATGTTCTGAATGCCTAAGGCTAGGGCTACACGGCGACATGTGTCACACAACATATAGGTTATAATTACACTGCATTATGTGTTGTGCAACATACTTTATAATACCAGTCTATGGTTTCGCACTGCACCCTGCCACCCTCGCCCTCTGATGATGCCCACTCTTCACCAGGCTCCCACGTGCGATTGGTTACATCATCTTCAACATATATTTGGTCATTACTTGTGTCATCCTCACCTGAGGATGACACAAGCTGCAGTGTGATCTAGTCAGTGACTAGTGGCATTCTTTTTTCATTCTTATTGTTATTTTATATAATTTATTATTTTGTCCACATTTATTTGTTGTTGGCTTTTTTTAATAACACTTTATGCCTCCCATAAAGTCATAAAAGAACTTTGAGGGGCATAACATCATTGAAATAGCTGGAACTGGAGCATGAAGCACCATTGCCCCAGGTGAGGTGACTGGTCCTCTTTAAATTCAGACCACCTGCACATTTATAGTGTATGGGCAGTCCACAAGTGGTTAAATAATTATGTTTTATATCAATGGATAATGTCACTAGTAAATGGCAAGTATAAAATCTGTTGTTCAATCAGTCTACATAAAAGAAAACAAACGAATGGAAGGATCTTGTTGTCCATTCTCTTTAGACATTACTTGCTATTTTTTTCTTGCTGCAGATTAGAGATGAGCGAATCATTCAAAAAATGATTTGCCGAACTTTTCCTAAGATTCGTATATTCGACGAATAGATTTGTTGTACTTGCGTACAAAATATATGTTATTATGTGCTATTAGCGAACATTCGCGCACTAATAATGAACGTTCATTTTAAAAAATTTACGCAACTTCTTAGAAGATGTACGCATGAGCGTACAAATAGTGTACGAATCCTCAGCGTACTATTGTATACGCGATTGCGTAATACGCAGGCGTGCACTCAGAGGCAGAGCAAATATTCAAAAATGGCATCCAGGCGATACTCATCATTTAGCTCTGAAGAGCTGAAATTCCTGATCCAGCTGATGGACAGAGAGGATTACGATGGCACACACCGCCATCCAAACCAGCATAAGTAGGAGGTGATCCAGCAGGTGATCCAAGGCCTGCACCATCGTTTCCACAGATCCAGCGGAAATGGTCCGATCTGAAATTCAAATGCCCAGAGCGGCTTAATGAGATCCGCACAGAGATACGGCAGGGTTAGTAACAAAATATTTGATAAGTAAAAACATGTAAAAAAATTAGTTTACTGTATTGTATATATACCAGCAGTCACTGCCAATAATGAAAAAAGTATAGAAGGACAACGTGGTCGTGAGTAGTACACTGCAGTAATTTTGTTTCATGCTAGGCAACGCCTCTAACTCTCGACCCAAACAACTTAAGTGAAGGTATTCTAGTCATTATTGTTAATGGTGCTGGCCATTTTCCCGTTTGTGTCAGGCAAATGCACTAGTTCGAAAGAAAGTACCCTTATATGCCCCTTCATAGTTAGCGCTTCCTCCTCCTACACACAGACTCAAAGACGTGCCCATGCTGCAGCTACTGTCAGTGGGCAATATCCAAAGTGAGTAACTCAGTAAGAGCACTAGTGGTTAGGAACGGGATCCTCCAGCCCCAAACTATTCCCATGTAGCTACAACTGTTCATTAGAGTTGAATGTAAGGCTACTTCTACACTAGCGGCAGCCCGGATCCAGCGGGTGAAGGGTCCCTCTGGATCCGTGCTGCCGCAGGTACACGTATGGGGCTGGAGCTCCGGCTGCCTCTCAGCAGGGGTTAACGTGCTGTGGCCGGATTCGCGGCCCACCCCCATTACAGTGAATTTGGGCCAGAGCGCGGTTCCGGCCCCACACGTGTACCTGCGGCAGCGCGGATCCGGAGGGACCCTTCACCCGCTGGATCCGGGCTGCCGCTAGTGTAGAAGTAGCCTTAGGCCAATATTTCATGATTTTTGACAGCTGCTGCACCACAGAGGAGCCGCTCTCACCGTCCTGCAACCCAGCGAGTGAGGACCCCACCTGCCCCTCCAACATCACCAGCCCAGCTACCAGAGGTAGAAGGTAGGTAAAAAAAAAGTGTAATGGGTGGACCTTCTGTCTTCAAAATATAAGCTAAATGTATGTTTTATCTTTGGTAGCTCCAACCGACAAGGAGCAGTTTTCCCCTGGACCATGGGAAGACCACGCCTTATGGGTGTCCAGTAAGTACTACAAAAGGCTCAGTCAGTACAGAATACATGTCACAGAATAAGTAGCTCCAGTACATTAAAGTTTGGATTTTTTTTGTGGGACAACCACTGTAACCCGATCATACAAACTAAGTACATAACTGTTTCCACCCCTACAGACATCCCCACTGACTTCGAAGTGGAGGCTGGATTATGGCACTTTGGGTCCAGGCTCCACGCTGCCTCCCGGCTCATTTGTGGCCTGCAGCTGGAGCTGCAAGAGCTGCAGGACATGATAGGCCGACGTAATCTTATGTTTTTGTTCCTTTCTTTTGTTTATTATATTATTTATTTGTTAAAAAGAAGTTTTTATTTATTACTAAAATTCTCTTCAATATTGCCCAATTCTCTTCAATATATTTATTAATGATCTTGTAGAAGGCTTGCACGGTAAAATATCAATTTTTGCAGATGACACTAAACTGTGTAAAGTAATTTACACAGAAGAGGACAGTACACTGCTACAGATGGATCTGGATAGACTGGAGGCTTGGGCAGAGAAGTGGCAGATGAGGTTTAACACTGACAAATGTAAGGTTATGCACATGGGAAGGAATAATGCAAGTCACCAGTACATAGTAAATGGTAAAACACTGGGTAACTCTGACATTGAAAAGGACCTAGGAATTTTAGTGAACAGAAAACTAAGCGGTAGAAACCAGTGTCAGACAACTGCTGCCAAGGCCAATAAGATAATGGGTTGCATCAAAAGAGGCATAGATGCCCGTGATGAGAACATAGTCCTGCCACTTTACAAATCACTAGTCAGACCACACATGGAGTACTGTGTACAGTTCTGGGCTCCTGTGAACAATGGAGACATAGCAGAGCTGGAGAGGGTTCAGAGGAGGGCAACTAAAGTCATAACTGGAATGGGTGCACTACAGTACCCAGAAAGATTGTCAAAATTAGGGTTATTTACTTTAGAAAAAAGACGACTGAGGGGAGATCTAATAACTATGTATAAATATATCAGAGGTCAGTACAGAGATCTCTCCCATGATCTTTTTATCCCCAGGACTGTGACTGTGACGAGGGGACATGCTCTGCGCCTGGAGGAAAGAAGGTTTGTACACAAACATAGAAGAGGATTCTTTACGGTAAGAGCAATGAGACTATGGAACTCTCTGCCTGAGAAGGTGGTGATGATAAGTTCAGTAAAAGAGTTCAAGAGGGGCCTGGATGTATTTCTGGAGGGTAATAATATTATAGGTTATAGTTACTAGAGATGGGTTGTTGATCCAGGGAGTAATTCTGATTGCCTGATTGGAGTCGGGAAGGAATTTTTTTCCCCTAAAGTGAGGAATATTGGCTACTACCTCACAGGGGTTTTTTGCCTTCCTCTGAATCAACTTGCAGGATAACAGGCCAAACTGGATGGACAGATGTCTTTTTTTGGCCTTATAAACTATGTTACTATGTATGTAAAATATTCTTGAAAAACCTGTGTTTTGAGTGTTTTGTTAAACCTTTAACACCTTCCTGATCCTGACATGGTGGAGTCAGTATATTTTTTTTTCCCACAATGCACCTTTCAAATCATTACCCCAGCACTATTACTTACAGTACATTCCTATCTTTTGAGGTCCACAACCTCAAAGTCTTCCAACCCTTCATCTCACACACCCATTTCCTGGATCACGTTACTGCTTGCCTTCCCCAATTCCTGTCTTGTGAATTACCAACTCTCATTTTAGGCAACTTTAACATCCCCATAGACTGCTCTATCTCCCAATCTGCTTCCTTGCTTCTGTCTCTAATCTTTTCCAGTGGCCTTTTACAACTTTCTAACTCTGAGACACACAAAGATGGTAATACACCTGGTCTTCTGGCTTTGCTCTGTTTCTGACTTCTTTCAAACTCTTAACCCTTCTCTCAAACTCTATGACCACAACCTTTTTTCCTTCTCTGTCTCAAACCCTCATCCATTCCAGCACACTCTTACTTATCTCATATTCAAAAATCTACATGCCATTTACATTAAGAAACTTACAGACATCATTGTCCCCAATCTTTTCCCTCTCCTGTCTGGAATTCACTGCAAAACACTGCAATTACACTCTCAGAAGCACCCCGGATGAAGTGGCAGCCCACTTCAATGACGCTCCTGGTGCTGAACATCTACAGTATGGAGAAAATCTCACATACCAGAAGATACCCATGATATAAGTACATACTAAAGACCTATAAGTCTGTCCTCCACTTCTCTAAACAGACCTACTTTACCTCTCTCACCTCTTCACTATCCAATAATTCAAACTATTCAACACCTTTCACTTGCTCCTCAGTCCTAAAGTGCAGGTGCCCATCACTGACCTCTGTGCTGAAGATCTAGCCATCTACTTCAAATAGAAAATTGAAAACATGCAGCATTAAATTAGCTCCCAGTCTCCAAGCATCATTGATCCCATTTCCTTCCACACCTCCACTGGTTCTTTTTCTACATTTGACCCAGAAAAAGGCTCCATGCTCCTCTCTTCTTCTCAACCTATATTAGCAAAGGTGTGCTATAGTATTGTTTTGACCTTTTGTGTCTGACCCATAGCCAGCCCTGATGTATTGCCTGACTATTGTACTGCACAAAGTCTTCCTGTCATAGCCTTGGCTTGCCCATAGACCATGCTCTTGTCTGTTGCCTTGGTGCCACATACTGTTATCTCTTGACCCACCTGGGTCAGCTGTCACTGAGCAAAGACTACAGTATGTCGAAAGTTAGTGGAATGGTGGTTCCCCTGCAACAAAAGTCTAGGGACAAAAGGGTGAAAAACAGCTAACTATCTAAATAATGCCCTTATAAATAGCCCTTAGTCAAATCCATGAAGTTGGAAATTGGGTGCACACTCGTTGTGTTACACTCAAATTTCTTCCATAACTATGTGAAATTAAATAATGTTGTAATTCTTTTTGATTATATTGTACTTAAAACTGTATAGGCATGTTCTGTTAAAATATGCAGTGTCTGTTATGGTAAATCTCTTGCACTCTATCATGCTGTACCGTATGTCCTCAGTAAATTCACTATTATAGAAAAGATGATGGTAGAAATGATTCATCAGGTTCAAGATTCACAGAGTACCACAGTGATTTCCATTTTAGGCAATAAATGAAGAAGTGGCATTTTAACCACTTCTATTCTGCCCATTGACTATAAAGGTCCTGGTAGTGGATCTCTATCTCTGAATGGACGTTTTAAAACATCCTTGAGCTTTGCCCCCTGTGTGCAGCACCTGTACATAGAAGCTCCATGACTCAGCTGCCTCCTGACAGCCAAGAACATGGAGGTTTAACCTGAGACCTTTTTTCCTGGCCTCCAGGCTTTTGATCACTCTGACAAGCTGTCAAAGACATCACAAATGCTTGTACTATCTCCCTCTCATTACTGCCGGTCACAGAGCAGTTTACAACCACATATGGGGTGTTTCTGCAAACTTCAGAATCAGGAAAATAAATATTCAGGTTTGATTTGCGGTTTACCCTTGCTATCTTATAGGAAAAATGAATTAAAAATTGAAAATCTGCAAAAAAAAAAAATATTTATTTTTACATTTCACCTTCCTTCTGTTTTAATTCTTGTGGGAAATCTAAAGGGTTAACAAACTTTGTAAAAATCAGTTTGGATTACATTGGGGGCTGTAGTTTCTAAAATATGTTCATTTATGGGAGGTTTCTATTATTTAAGCCCCTCAAAGTCACTTTAGAACTGCAAAGGTCCTTTAAAATTAACTATTGGAAATTTTCATGAAAATCTTAAAAATTACATCTAAAATTCGAAGCCTTGACCGTGACCGACGGGACTAACACAGGAAGCGGCGCTGCCGCTTCCTTCCTGCTCCAGCATACCTTCAGGTACGGCTGTCCTCCGGTAATAAACCGCTCCTGTCTTCTCCTCAGGGTCCCCGCTCTGTCTGTGAGCCGGGACCCGACCTGCTCCTGCTAGATTGCAGGAGCAGGAGCTTTAATCCCAGCGCTGATCAGCGCTGGGATTAAATGGCCGCCTGCATGTGTATATACATGCTATCTGCACGGGGCATGTGCAGATAGGACGTATATACACAGATGGCGGTCGTCAAGGGGTTAATGCAGTTTTTCAAAAAATAAGTTACTTTACCGGAATACCCCTTTAACTTCAATGAGTTCTTAGTCCACATTTTGCAGATATATACTTTCCGTGTCCGTATTTTTGTTCCTTAAAAAGACAAAATATGTCCAATACTTAGCTGCATGGAGCCATTGCAAAAAATGCGGATGCAACATGGTCGAACGGTGTTCGTATTTTGCAGACCTACAATTTGAGGACTGCAAAATACATAAAACATATGCATGAGGCCTAAATTACATTGCAAAAAATGTTTGTCTAAATAAATAATGTACACAGTCCCATTTAACCCTTTCAGTCCCGGAGGTTTTTTCGGCTTTGCGTTTTCATTTTGCGCTCCCTGCCTTCAAACAGCCATAACTGTTTTATTTTTCTGTTCAGATAGCTGTATGAGGGCTTGTTTTTTGTGGGACAAGTTGTACTCTCCAACGCCACCATTTAATATTGCATATGTTGTAGTGGGAAGTGGGAAAAAAATTCCAAATGAAATTACAAAAAAAAACCGCTATTCCGCTACAGTTCTACGGGTTTTTTATTTACAGCGTTCGATGTTCATTAAAACTGACTAGTTACTTTCATTCTACTGGTCAGTACGAATCCGGCGATACCTAATATGTATAGTTTTTCCTGTGTTTTGATAGTGATAAAATAATTATAAAGTTGGCCTTTTTTTTTTGTCACATCTTGACCCCTATAACTTTTTGGTATTTATGTGTACGGAGCTGTATGGGGGCTCATTTTTTGTGGGGCGATCTGAAGTTTTTATTGATACCATTCTGGGGTGTGTATGACTTTTTGATCACTTTTTATTTATTTTTTTTTTAGAAAAAAAAGCGACAAATAACAGCGAATCGCCATTTGGACGCTTTTTTCCACCACACAATTCGCCGTCTTGGAATTATTTTTTTATATTTTAAAAGTACGGGCGTTTTCGGTCACGGTGATACCCATGATGTCTATATTTATTGTTATTTAGGTATTTATTTTTTAATTATACGGAAAGGGGGTGATTTAAACTTTTATATTTCTTTTATTTGTTATATATTTTTTAACATTTTTTTTATTTTTTGCGATTATTTTAAAGCTCAAATATGAGCAAATAGATTGTGTTTTTTTTTTCTTTATGAGCAATGAGGGTTTTTTTAATTTTGAATTAATGACCGAATTTGCTCATTTCTTATCCTGGCCTGCCATCTAGTGGCCAGAATAAGAATTGCACTTTGAAAGCTGGAAACCTCATCAGCGAGGTTTACAGCTTTCAGATCGTGTACAGACACCCCGATTGGCCACACGAGGTGTCTGTACACCACCCGGGTTTAGACGCAACTAAAGGCCTATGAAGACGCCACCGATGGCGATAAGTGCCCGCAAGTCTCTGCTGTTAGAAACGTGCGGCACATGTGGCGGGCGCCATGTGTTCGTACGGCGCTGGGAGTCTAAGGGTTAAAAACAATGACTATACTGTCAATCAGATTATCTCAGTACGCAAATATTGTGAAGCCCCGAGCATTCAGCTATTGTTATTCCAGGGGGAAAGCGATGTTTGGCTATAGGGAAAATGTAGCATTGCACAGTGGCCATTTAAAAAAATGACCATACCGTACATATAATGCATTCAGCAGATGTGATGGGTTTGACATAGTGTTTCCCCAGCAATTGCCACCCATGATGTCTATGGGCAATAGCATAATAACAAAGTGTCATTCTAGACAAAAATGTTGTTTAGGTCTCATTTTACCTTTAATTAGGAATGGATATGTTTAACGTCTAAGAACGGATGTCTACTATACACAGATCAATCTCCTTGTGGCATCCCCAAATGCATATTCCTGGCAGATTTCAAGGTTCAAACACCAGCTCAATCCCATTAGAAGATTAGGTCATGTGAAAGCATGTATAGCAATTTCATTTCAATATAATCTGTTGTTTTCTATTAGATCATGACCACCACATTAAAGAATGATCACTGTGAAAGTCAATATCAGATAAAAATAGACTCAGCAGAGAGTATACACCTTGTCCAACGTACGTGTAAGAATATCTATTTATTAATATTCAAGTCTCCCCTAATTTACTCCTCATCATGTTTAATCCATATGTTTGCATGTTTAACAGGCTTCCATAAGTTTAGCTACCATTGGGATTGTTTTACTTGAAATATCCCATTCTTTGAAACATCTGGAATCCACCATATGCTACTGTAAAATAATGATAAAATGAGAAAATTGTAAATATACCCTTTCTGCGCTTGTTAAAGCAGCTTATAGAATACGTAACCCTGATAGTGTATTGCAAACCTTTTTTATGACAGAAATTCACCAGACAGAACAGTAATTAAAAATAAAAAAAATGGAGCATATGCAGTTTAATTAAAAGGATTTACTGACTGGTTAAAATACAAGAAATAGTGTAAATTTTGTAATAAATTGTGACAGTTTAAGCAAATATGTGAAATACAGATAGCAAGTGAATGGAAAAACATATGAAGACCAAGAAGTTAATTGACCTATAAATACCCCAAACACGGATGCCACCACGATTACCAATATTTTGTTTTGTCAATAGCAACCGTAAACTCAGAAAGTACTGTACTGTATATTAAGAAAGTTAATCAGCAAAACTATTATGAAGCAAATAGAGAAAGTTCAATAAAAAAGTGCACACGTTCTCAGGGCTCATGCACTCAACCATTGTTTTTGTCCGCATCTGATCCTCATTTTTTGAAGGACGGATGCGGACCCATTCACTTCAGTGGGGCTGCAAAAGATGGAGACAGCACACCATTAGAGATGAGCGAGCATGCTCGTCCGAGCTTGGTGCTCGTTTGAGTATTAGGGTACTCATAAGTGCTCGCTGCTCGGACGAGTATCTCGCAATGCTCAAGGAAATGGCATCTCCCGCATTTTGAATTTTTGGCGCCTATAAACTCAGCCAATCACAAGCCAGGAGACTCTGCGGTACACCCAGCATCACGTGGGGCCCTTACATGTCGATAGCAGGGGTTGGCTGGCCTGATCAGGTGACCCTGGAATATACTAGTGACTGCCCGCGGTGCTCGGCTCAGATACTGTCTGAATGTCGTTAGGGAAAGATCTGCTGCGTTTTAGGGAGAGTGTTAGGGCCTGGATTTAGTTCTCTGTTAGGCAGGAGTGATCTCAAAAGAACCCAACAGCCCTTCTAAGGGCTACAAGACATTTTTTTTTACTCCTGGCTGGGCTGGCTGGCACTAGTAGTGCAGCTATCGCCATATATAACACTTTTTTTTTCTTGTTTTATCTCAGTGATATAAATCCATTTCATACAGCAGTGTGGAACCATTCTGTGTGTCACAGTTCAGCTGTCCACTCACCACAAACCACAATCCGTATTTTCTGTCCAGGTGACCCATACTGTACGTCACGTAATCAAATACGGTCTTTTGCTTTCACTGATACAGCTACATTACAAAAATCTCTGTGCGACATTTGTCTGGGTTGCAGTCAAAATAGTCACAGTAAGCAGGGGCTGAGTTTGCTCTCTGATATTTTCTGCATGTCACGTTAAAAAAAAAATATATATATATATATATATAAAAAATATTAAAAAAATATATTCAAAAAAATAGTTTTTTTGTTGTTTTATCTTAGTGATACAAATCCATTTCATATAGCTGTGTGGAACCATTCTGTGTGTCACAGTTCAGCTGTCCAGTCACCACAAAGCACAATCCGTATTTTCTGTCCAGGTCACACATTCTGTACATAACGTAATTGAAAAAGCTCTCACTGATACAGCTACATTACAAAAATCTCTGTGCGACATTTATCTGGGTTGCAATTAAGCAGACCAAGTCTGCCTAATCTAATCGTTTCCGTGTAATTGCTCCATACTGCACGGTACGTAATAACATACGTAATTTAGCCCTAACTTATCCACCTATATACAAAGCACAATCTGTATTTTCTGTACAGGTGACACATTCTGTACGTCACTGAATTAAAAAAGGTCTTTTGCTCTCACTTATACAGCTACATTACAAAAATCTCTGTGCGACATTTGTCTGGGTTGCACTTAAGCAGACCAAGTCTGCCTAATCTAATAGTTTCAGTGTAATTGCTCCATACTGCACGGTACGTAATAACATACGTAATTTTGCTCTAACTTATCCACCTATATATTTTCTTGTTCAGATTGAACAAGTTTGTGGGTTTCAGTACAGCAGGCCCATTTTTTTTTGTACATATAATACACTTATATACAGAAAATGTTGAACCCCAGGGCTAAGGGTCGAGGACGAGGGCGTGGGCGTGGGCATTCAATTACTGCAGGGGGCAGAGGCCGTGGTCCTGGGCAGGGTGAGACAGTACCTGCTGATGAGGGAGCTGTGGAACGCCGCAGAGTTACACTCCCTAGCTTCATGTCTCAACTTACAGGGACACGTGGTAGAGGACTGTTGAAACCACAACAGTGCGAACAGCTGATCTTGTGGATTGCGGACAATGCTTCAAGTAATTTGTCCACCAGTCAGTCTTCCACGCAATCCACCCACGTTAGCCAAGGGAGCACTCCTATGGCTCCTCCACCTCAACCTCCTTCCCCCCAGTCTGCCCCCTCCCAGGAAAATTTGGAATGTAATCCGGCATACTCTCAGGAACTGTTTTCTCGACCCTTCCCAGAGTCACAAACCACTTCTCAGGTTGCTGCTGACCTCGTTCCCGATGCCCAAGTTTTCCAACTGTCGCAGTCTGTGGGTGATGATGATGACAATGTTGAGTTAGTGGAAGAAGTGTCAGACGATGAGGAGACACGGTTGTCAGACAGTGGTGAAGTTGTTGTTAGGGGAGGAATTCCGAGGGGGGAGCAGACTGAGGAATCGGAGGATGATGAGGTGACTGACCCAAGCTGGGTTGATAAGCCAAGTGAAGACAGTGCTTCTGAGGCGGAGGCGAGTGCTGCACCAGAACAGGTTGGAAGAGGCAGTGGTGTGGCCAGAGGGAGAAGCAGTGCCAGAGCTGGTGCATCAGCAGCAACTGTTTCACGTAGTGAAGCTCCCGTGGCGAGGCCTAGATGTTCGCAAGTCTGGAGGTTCTTTAAAGAAAGTGAGGATGACCGACGGACTGTGGTGTGCAACCTGTGCCACACCAGGATCAGCAGGGGTTCCACCACTACTAGCCTAACCACCACCATCATGCGCAGGCATATGAGTGCTAAACACCCCACTCAATGGAACCAAGGCCGTTCACCTCCTGCGGGTCACACCTCTGCTCCTTCCCCTGTGTCACTCGCTGCCTCTGCTAGTCAACCCTCTGCCCAGGACCCCGGCACGAGCGCCTCCCGCTGAAAAACCACACCTTCACCTCCGTGATCCTCAACAGCGTACAACCAATGTGTCCCAGCGCAGCTGTCTTTACAGCACACGCTGGAGCACAAGAAGAAATACAGTTCCACCCACCCACATGCCCAAGCCCTCAATGTCCACATCTCCAAATTGCTGAGCCTGGAGATGCTGCCCTATAGGCTGGTAGAGACCGAGGCCTTTCGCAATCTCATGGCGGTGGCTGCCTCTTGGTATTCGGTCCCCAGCCGCCACTATTTTTCCCGATGTGCCGTCCCAGCCCTACACCAGCACGTGTCACAGAACATCATCCATGCCCTGACCAATGCTGTTTCTGAGAAGGTCCACCTAACCACGGACACGTGGACAAGTGCTGCTGGACAGGGACACTATATATCACTGACAGCACATTGGGTTAACTTGGTGGAGGCTGGGACCGAGACTGACCCTGGGGCCGCTCATGTACTGCCCACACCGAGGATTGCGGAGCCTACCTCGGTCACTGTCTCTCAGACGTACTATGCCTCCTCCTCCGACCACTCCTCCTCCTCCGAATTACCATCCGTGGGCACGGCGCCTTCAGTCGGTAGTAGCTCTAGGCGCAGCAGCAGTGCCCTGGGTAAGAGCCAGCAAGCGGTGCTCAAACTGTTGAGCTTAGGTGACAAAAGGCACACCGCCCAAGAGCTGTTACAGGGCATCAACGCGCAGACTGATCTGTGGCTGGCACCGCTGAACCTCAAGCCAGGCATGGTTGTGTGTGACAACGGGCGTAACCTGGTGGCGGCTCTGCAACTCGGCAGACTGACACATGTGCCATGCCTGGCCCACGTGTTCAATCTCATAGTTCAGCGGTTCCTCAAGACATACCCCAATCTGTCTGATTTGCTCACCAAGGTGCGCCGCATCTGTGCGCATTTCCGCAAGTCGACCACAGATGCTGCCACTCTCAGGGCAGCGCAGCGCCACCTACAACTGCCCGCTCACCGACTGTTGTGCGACGTGCCCACAAGATGGAATTTGACATTAAACAAGTTATCCAGAGTTTACCAGCAGCGCAGAGCGATTGTAGACTGCCAGATGTCAACTTCCACCAGGTAGTCAGGTCACTCAGATTCCTCAAGTCTACAATGAGGAGTGGACGTGGATGTCTGATATCTGCCAGGTGTTGACCAACTTTGAGGAGTCAACGCAGATGGTCAGCGGCGATGCCGCCATTATCAGCCTCACCATCCCGCTGCTTTGCCTGTTGAAAAACTCACTGCTCAGCATGAAGTCGGATGCTT
The DNA here is from genome assembly GCA_900303285.1 of Rhinella marina. Classification (NCBI taxonomy): domain Eukaryota; kingdom Metazoa; phylum Chordata; class Amphibia; order Anura; family Bufonidae; genus Rhinella; species Rhinella marina. Next base: position 39,488 of record ONZH01028392.1, on the reverse strand, counting down.
TGCGCTTGTCACAAGAGACGGTGGAGGAAGATATGTCGCTTGATAGCCAGAGCACCCTCCGGTCTGTTTCTCAGCGCGTATCGGAGGAGGGGGATGAGGATGAGGAGGAAGAGTAGGAGAATGTCGGCGAGACAGAAGAGGGTACCAGTGCTCAGTCCTTCTTAACTCTTGAGCGTGTATGGGCTGAAGAGGAGGACTTGGAGGAGGAAATGGAGAGTCAGGACAGTGAGGAGAGGGAATTCCTGCGTGTTGGGACTCTGGCGCACATGGCAGACTTCATGTTAGGCTGCCTATCCTGTGACCCTGGTGTTAGAAGAATTTTTTTAAACACCGATTACTGGGTGTTCACTCTCCTGGACCCACGGTACAAGCAGAACCTTTCCACTCTCATCCCTGTAGAGGAAAGGAGTATGAGAGTGAATCAATATCAACAGGCCTTGGTGCACAAGCTAAAACAATCCTTCCCATCTGACGCCGCTAGCAGCAGAGGGCGTGGTTCTGTGGGCCAAGTAGCGGGGGAGAGGAGGCGAGCAGGCAGCTTGTCCAGCACTGGCAGGGGAACGCTCTCCAAGGCCTTTGCCACTTTTATGTCACCCCAGCAAGACACTGTCACCTGTCCCCAGTCTAGGCAGAGTAGGGGGGAGCTGTACAGAAAGATGGTGAGGGAGTACCTAGCTGACCATACCAACGTCCGTAGCGATCACTCTGCTCCATACAACTACTGGGTTTCAAAGCTGGACACGTGACCTGAACTGGCGCTGTACGCCTTGGAGGTGCTGGCCTGCCCTGCCGCTAGCGTGCTGTCAGAGCGGGTATTCAGTGCAGCTGGTGGCGTCATCACCGATAAGCGTACACACCTGTCAACTGACAGCGTTTATAGGCTGACGCTTATTAAAATGAACAAAGCCTGGATTTCACCGGAATTCAAATCTCCTCCGGGGGAAAGCAGCTAAAGATTAACATTACTTATGTATCCGATTCCTCTTCTCTTTTCCTTTTCCGGATGGCCCCCTACAGGCTCTCTCTCTAAACAATTTTTCCGGAGGTCCACCTACAGGCCCTCTCTGTAAACAATTTTTCCGGAGGTCCACTTACAGGCCCTCTCTCTAAACAATTTTTCCGGAGGTCCACCTACAGGCCCTCTCTCCAAACAATTTTTCCCGGAGGTCCACCTACAGGCCCTCTCTCTAAACAATTTTACTTTGCACCTAGTTGTGTGCTTCCCTAACATGTGATGGGCACATGCCTCACCTTTCTTGGTCTGGGTGAGCACAATTGCCATGAGGGTAACCACCAGGCTGTTGAAGGAGAATTTGGGGTAATGGTGGGATTAGGCAGACTCAGAGGTATCCATGCATGCTGCCCCTGCTGTTTCCTGTCCATTTCCGTGGTGTTTCCATCATTTTTTGAGGTTTCCAGGTTTTCACCCAGCCTTCCCTAGGCAGAGCATTGGTCCCCTGCAAAAATGCTCGAGTCTCCCATTGACTTCAATGGGGTTCGTTACTCGAAACGAGCACACGAGCATCAGGAAAAGTTTGTCTCGAAGAACGAGCACCCGAGCATTTTAGTGCTCGCTCATCTCTACACATCATGTGCTGTCAACATCCTAATGTCCTTTCCGATAGACCCGCAAAATTATAGAACATGTCCTATTTTTGTTCGTTTTACGGACAAGCATAGGACAGTTCTATTATGGGCCAGACATTCCATTCCGCAAAATGCGGAAAGCACTCTGCCAGTATGTGTGTTTTGCGGATCTGCAATTTGCGGACAGCAAGAAAAGGCTCTGGCCTTGTTCATGAGTCTTTACAAAGAATACCTAAAATTTCACCACACAAATACTAAAACTTAGTTCACAGTTTTTTTTACTTGTTCAAGACTGGGCCATTTACCCCCCTTCCTGACAAGACATATTTTCTTTTTTTTTAATTTATTTTTGTACATACAACGTGGCTTTGAAAGCCATAGCTTTTTTCTTTTTTTTCCTTCAGGAAATGCAAATATTTTTGCACCTTTTTTTGACAATACATGGGGATTTTTAACATAGTAACATAACATAGTTTATAAGGTCGAAAAAAGACATCTGTCCATCCAGTTAGGCCTGTTTTCCTACAAGTTGATCCAGACGAAGGCAAAAAAAACCCTGTGAGGTAGAAGCCAATTTTCCCCACTTTAGGGAAAAAATTCCTTGCAACTCCAATCAGGCAATCAGAATTACTCCCTGGATCAACAACCCATCTCTAGTAACTATAACCTGTAATATTATTACACTTCAGAAATACATCCAGGCCCCTCTTGAACTCTTTTAGTGAACTGATCATCACCACCTCCTCAGGCAGAGAGTTCCATAGTCTCACTGATCTTACCGTAAAGAATCCTCTTCTATATTTGTGTACAAACCTTCTTTCCTCCAAGCGCAGAGGATATCCCCGCGTCACAGTAACAGTCCTGAGGATAAAAAGATCATGGGAGAGATCTCTGTACTGACCCCTGATATATTTATACATAGTTATTAGATCTCCCCTTAGTCGTCTTCTTTCTAAAGTGAATAACCCAAATTTTCATAATCTTTCTTCGTACTGTAGTCCACCCTTTCCAGCTATTACTTTAGTTGCCCTCCTCTGAACCCTCTCCAGCTCTGCTATGTCTCCATTGTTCACAGGAGCCCAGAACTGTACACAGTACTCCTGCACATACAGTACTCAGTATGTGTGGTCTGACTAGTGATTTGTAAAGTGGCAGGACTATGTTCTCATCACGGGCATCTATGCCTCTTTTGATGCAACCCATTATTTTATTGGCCTTGACAGCAGCTGTCTGACACTGGTTTCTACAACTTAGGCCCCATGCAGACGACCATATTTCACGGCCGGATACGGGCCATGAAAGCCCAGCCTGTGCTGTCCCGGAGGACGGGAGCGCACGGCGTCATTGGTTGCTATGACGCCGTGCTCTTCCGGAGGCCGCTACACGCCGTGCGCTCCAGTCCTCTGGGGCAGCACAGGCCGGGCTTTCACGGCCCGTATCGGGCCTTGAAATACGGTCGTCTGCATGGGGCCTTAGTTTGCTGTTCACTAAAATTCCTAGGTCCTTTTCCGTGTCAGAGTTACCCAATGTTTTACCATTCAGTATGTACTGGTGACTTGCATTATTCCTTCCCATATGCATAACCTTACATTTGTCAGTGTTAAACCTCATCTGTCACTTCTCTGTCCAAGCCTCCAGTCTATCCAGATCCATCTGTAGCAGTGTACTGTCCTCTTCTGTGTAAATTACTTTAAACAGTAATCTGCAAAAATTTATATTTTACTGTGCAAGCCTTTTACAAGATCATTAATAAATATATTCAAGGGCGTTGCTAGGCTAAAACATTCAGGGCCTGGGCCCCTGATGTTTTCTCCTAGGCCCCGAATGTCCTGCCTGTTAGACAAATACAATTGTATTGCCGTCCTCAGGACGGCAGTACAATTGAATCTAACAGACTGCAAGATAGGTAGGACCTGTGATCAGTGCCGACCAATCCTGCACTGGTCACATGACTGTGACATCATCACAGGTCCTTTCCCCTGTCTTCTAAACTGAAGAGGAGAATTGTGGGGAAGAAGCTGCAGTGAGCACTGCTATATCAGAAGAGGTAAGTGAAGGTAGAAGCAGAGGGATGTTAGGACTTGTGGTTATTTAACTGGGACTGTATGTTAGGGCAGAAGGGAGGGATGTTATCATGGGACTGTGTGTTGGAGGTGACTTGGGCAGGGTTCTGTTAGGGTACTTTCACACCTGCGGCATGGGACTCCGGCAGGCTGTTAGGATCCATGCTGCCGCTGCTGCACGTTTGGGGCCGGAACTACGCTCCTGCCCCATACACTGTACTGGGGGCGGCCATGGATATGGCTGCAGCACGGCAACTCCTGCAGTAAGGCATATTGTACTTTTGTTCTGGCCGCCTCTCGGCAGGGTTTGCCATGCTGTGGCTGGATCCGTGGCCCGCCCCCATTACAGTGAATGGGGCAGAAGTGTAGTTCCGGCCCAACACGTGCACCTCCTGCAGCACGGATCTGGCGGGCTGTTCACCCACCGGAACAGCCTGCCGTAATCCCCTGTCGCAGGTGTGAAACTAGCCTTAGGCTACTTTCACACTTGCGTTGTAAGGATCCGTTTGTGAGATCTGTCATAGGCTCTCATAAACGGTCCAAAACTGATCAGTTTTGTCCTAATGCATTCTGAATGGAAAAGGATCCGTTCAGAATGCATCAGTTTTGCTTCAGTTTGCAGTCTCTATTCCGTTTTGGAGGAGGACACTAAAACGCTGCTTGCTGCGTTTTGGTGTCCGCATGAAGAAACTGATTCAAACTGGCTATTTAAAAGATAATACATCTAACGGATGCAGATGTTTGTATTATCATGATGGAAGCGTTTTTGCTTATCCATGACGGATCCAACAAAAACACTGGTGTGAAAGTAGCCTTATTTACATTGGACTGTGGCGTAATGTTATTTACATGGGACTGCATGTTGGAGGTGGCTGAGGGCAGGTTTATGTTATTTACATGGGACTGTGTGGTGGAGTGATGTTATTTACACAAGACTGCATGTTGGAGGTGGATGTGGGAAGGAAGTGATGTTATTTATATGGGACTGTATATTGAAGGCGGCTGTCGGCGGGAGTGATATTTACATAGGACTGTATGTTGATGACGGCTATGGGAATGATGTTATTTACATGGGACTGTATATTGGAGGGGGCTGGAGAGATGGTGTGATATTATTTACACAGGAGGGAAATAGCTTTATTTACATGGGACTATATCGCCGAGGGGCTGAGGAATTATAATTTCTGAGGACACTAAAGGGAGGAATATAACTACAGTGGGCAATATAAGTACTGGAGGCACTTCAGGGTGAGCATTATAACAGTAGGGGGAGCAATATAAATACTGGGGGTACTGTAGGGGTATTATAAATCCAGGGGACATTATAGGTGTTCTTATTACTACTGGGGGCTCTATAGGAGTGTCTTATAGATCTGCCTTATTTCTACTAAGAGCACTATGGGGGGCCTTATTACTACTGAGGGGTCTGTAGAGAGCTTTATTACCAATGGGGGAACAATAGGGGGCCTTATTACTACTGGAGGCTCTGTGAAGGCATTATTAATACTGGAGGGCTCCTCTACTAATGGAGGCACTCTTGGGGAGCATTATCAGTGCTGGGGTCACTGTAGGGTGCAGTGTTACTAATGATGGAATTACTACTGGTAGGACTGTTACTATGGGGGGCACTATTATTTCTTCTGGATAGTATTTGGGGGTATTGGGGGCACAGCGAGTAGCAGGATAATACTGTGGGTACTCCAGGTTGGGGGATGATGATAGAAATGTGAGGAAGCTAAGATGTCCGTGTGTCACACTCTGCAGAGACGAGGAGCAGCTGAGAGAAGTTGTCTGGACCAAGTGGAGAAGATGATGACAGAGAAGATCTACATCAGAGGAGAAGTCACCTGGGAGGCCCTGGATGTGAGAGGTATGTGCTGCTGTATAGCAGGGTTGGGGCGAGGGTCGACATAGAGAATTGGGCCATATTTATTGGGGCGTGGACCCCGGATCTTTTGAGACCATAGCAACGCCCCTGAATATATTGAAGAGAATAGGGCCCAATACTGACCCCTGTGGTACCCCACTAATGACAGTGACCCAATCTGAGTATGTACCATTAATAACCACCCTCTGTTTTCTATCACTGAGCCAGTTACTTACCCACATACAGACATTTTCTCCCAGGCCAAGCACTCTCATTTTATATATTAACCTTTTATGTGGTACTGTGTCAAATGCTTTGAAGAAGTCCAGATATACGACATCCATTGATTCGCCGCGGTCCAGTCTAGAACTTACCTCCTCATAGAAACTGATTAAATTGGTTTGACATGACCGATCCCTCATGAAGCCATGCTGATATGGAGTTATTTGCTTATTTTCACAATATTTTTTTTGTATTTTTGCCTTTATTTTGTTTTATTTTTTAAAACAATTAAAAAATAGTCTGTTTTTCCTTCTTTTTTTCCGTTTTTACCAGCACATCAGTGCACACAAAATACGTTTTTGAAAAATTATGTCCATTTCCATGGTCATTTAATGGTCATTTTGATGTAGTGTTAGTTATGATCACCTGGGATGTGACTAGAAGCTTCCATCTGGCATGTAGAAGTATTTATTTATGTATTTATTTATCTATCTATTTATTTTAATGACTTTAGTGTTTATTTATTATTCTTTTATTTTACACTGAGTGCCCCACATACAAATTTTTTATTGCTGATTTTTCATGTAAGGCTGACATATTATCCCCATTTACAGGGGAAATACAGCCTCCAGAATCTTTAGAATGCTGTATAGCTAAGGCCTTGTTCACACTTCAGTTATTTGATCAGTTATTTCAATCAGTTATTGGGAGCCAAAACAAAGTGCAGGTCAAAAACACTGAACAGGTGCAGATCTTTTCATTATACTTTATGTCTGTGTAGCCTCCACTCCTGGTTTTGTCTCACAATAAGGCCCCATTAACACGACCGTATGAATGGGGCAGTATCTATCCGCAAAAATGCGGGAATAGATGCGGCCCTATTCACCTCTATGGGGCCGGGAGCCGCGGCACGGAGCTAGCTCTTTTGAAGCATGTCCTATACTTGTCCGTGCGCACAGACAAGTATAGGCATTTTCAATGGGGCCGCACGGCGTGTGTTCCGAGCGCTGCGGAACACACGCCAGGCGGCCCCCGTATATTTGCGGGTCCGCGGTAATGCGGGCCCGCAAATATACGGTCGTGTGAATGGGGCCTAACTGATAGAAATAACTGATCGATTAACTGATGTGTGATCAAACCCTAACTCCAGAGCTTATTTGGGCTAATACACAGCAGTTTGTGCAGGCAACCAACACCCAGCAATTATTTAAACGTTAGGACCGAAACAGGAAGGCACGGCATTGTGGTCACTAACCACTATTCATTATACTCAGAATTCTGAATTAGCTTCTAAAAATGGTGTTATTTAAAAGCATTTTTTGATTTGATGTTTTTAGTCTCATGTTTTTCTTGCATTTTTTCATTTTTTTTTTCTATAGAAAACTTTATGGGAAAACACCTAAAAAATGCCACACTAGAGCATGCTGCAATTAAAAAAAGAGCCTTGGAAACAAAAAAAGTGCAGTTTTAGGGCTCATGCACATGACCGTCATTTGGGTCCGTATCCAATCTGTAGAATGCCTTGAAGCCAGCCAATAAGCCTGATCCTGGCAAGCCTCCGCTATTTTACAGTGAACTAAGCATAGGGAGAGCTGTCAATGATAGGGAAAGTGTTTTACAAAGCTTTTAATACTATAATCTGTGATACGGACACCATAGGAGGATCGTAGGAAGAGTTTTCAGATAGGAAGGGCACAGAGAGAGCATAGGGAGACCGCAGCAAAGTGCAGGCTCTGTAAGCTGAAGGGATCGCCTGTGTAGGGCACAGATATCTAATTGAACGGTGTTCACCTTGTTTAACAGATAAGCAATTTGATTATTCCTTTATCCTCAAATTGGGGTGAATAAGCTGTGTAATATTATTGGGGTGTCTACCTTATTTCATAGACAGACAATTCCATTATGTCTTGATTCCCATATTGGGGTGAATAATCTTTGTAACATACTGTAACTGTTAGTGGGGTGCACACCATGTGTAATAGATAAGCAATTATATTCCTCCTTCATGCGCATATTGGGGTGAATAACCTGTGTACTATAACTGTTATTGGGGTGTCTACCTTGTTTCATAAGTAAACAATTCCATAAGGCATTGATTCACATATTGGGGTGAATAACCTGTGTACTATAACTGTTAGTGGGGTGCCCACCATGTGTAATAGATAAACATTTATATTACATCTTCATGCTCATATTGGGGTGAATAATCTGTGTAATATAACTGTTATTGGTGTGTCCACATGGACATTAAATAACTTATTTTAAACATCCAGTTACTGTTACCATACAGTATTTCCAAACAAGAGGTGCCAGGGCCCTCCAAAGGAATGGGCATTGGCAAAAATGTTGCTGTAGCCAGCAGAAGTAGCAGCAGGAAAAGGGGTGGTGGTAGCAGCAGCCACAGCAACAGACCAGAGCTTACCGTGTCATCCAGAAGTCGTGTTTTGATGACCAATCCCGCTGTCCTGGGATGGTTGACTCGGTCTTCAACATCATCTGAACTGACATCAGACACCCACAGCCAGGAGTCGGTAGATTCCTCTGACACCACTCTTAGTTGGCATGGTCCAAGAATAAGCTCTGGCCCTCACCTGTTAGGAAATTGCCATTTTCCTGTTCAACTCCTTCTGCCAAGCAAATGATGTACTGTATGCCACCGGCTCTGCTTCAAAGATTTTGAAGAAATTGACTTCGGATCTACTATCTGAAGCACAATTCGCTAAAGCGTAATTATAAGCCTTATCACTTTCTGGCCCTTCCAATGATAGTAGAGAAGGTGCAGCAGTTGCAGAGAGATCAGAGCCTCTAGATGTAATGGCAATGCCCCTGTTGCTCCTAGAGGCTCATTTGCATATATTAAAACTTCATTATTCTTAGCAATGCATGCACATATGAAGATAGAAACAACACAGGATCCTTCGGTTGCAACATGTCAGCTCATTTCATAAGTACAAATCTGCAAACAATGTCCTTTAAAGAAGAGCAAATTTCCTAAAATTTGTTTTGTCCATATCTGGCAAAAAATAGATTTTAGAAGGAATCTAAAGTACTTAAAAGGGAGAACGAGCATGCGGCATGACGTGAGGTGGGTGTGCCGTGCTCTCTTCGCCCCACCCACCGCCCGCTCCATGCCCTTATTACCTGCGCTGTTCGGCTTCCACATGCTGGAGCCGCTGGATTTCCACTACGCCCGTGTACCTGATTGTCTGCCGCCTGCAGCTTGAGGTTGGAGGTGTGCTGCCTGCCGCTGTGCTGTCCGGCGCTGGGGCGCTGGATGTGGGGGGAGCGCAGAAGGGCTTGTTTGCACGCTGTTGGAGGACGCGGGCTGTATCTTAAGGGGTGCTCTACATCGATCTGAGGACGCTACCTGTATCTGCAGCGGAGCATCATACTGACTTGTGCATCGATTTGTATGACCTGCACTCACGCCTCTGCATGTCTCCAGTGTTGCCCTGACAAGAGTTTGACCAGAATTTGGAGCAGTTTCAAGAGCTACCTGGTAGGACACTGGCTTTTTTCATGTTGGTCTTGCGTGGAGCCTGCTGAAGGCACTTGCCTGCAGAGGTGAATTGCCGGAGGAAAGCTTGGCTTCAGCCGCCCCTCTATATCTTTTGGTCGCCAGGACTGTGAATTACTAACCAACTAATCAACCAACTAATGGAACTGTGTTGTCCGTTATTCTGACCACTAATCTCTGACCTAAAAGTTCTTGTGTGTAACTCTTGGGTGGTCTGTGCCTTGTAAGGACAAGGAGTTGGGAGGAATCATTTATTATTTAAGAGAGTTGAAGCAGAGTGGAGTGGTGTTACGGCAGAGGTGGCTTCGAGGGTTGAGAAGGGGATAGAGAGACACCTTATACAGCTTCGTGTGCTCCATTATACGTCTGAGTCTTTGTTTTTTTTCCCCCTTCCTTTTTTATATGTGTCCATACCTGCATGGAGTGGTCGAGTACCATGGCTCCAAAAAATAGCAGAAAATCTGGAAAATCTAACCTCCCCTAAGAGTCGCACTGGGAGCAAGGGAGAAACAGGGTCTCCTAGGATTGATAAATATCTGAAAGGGCAGACATCTAAAACAAGGAGTACCTCTAAAAGTAATCAGGGGGAATGTGCAAAAGGTAAAAACCAAGATTCCTCCTTAGAAGGAGTATTAGCGGAAGCTGTACATGCTGAGTCTCCACCTGCCACCCCCTTTGAAGCGCCTGAAATAAGTAAGGAGGACCCTAATGTCCTAGGTGAAATCCTAATGCAGGTTAAGCGAACTAATGGGGCCCTAGAGAACTTATCAACACAAATGGGTTCGGTTAAAACTGACATATCTCTTATTAGACATGATTTGAATAAAGTAAGATCAAATTTTTGGGAATTAGAGACAGCTGTCTCGGATATGAGATGTGAAGTTGAAGCCATGAAAAGTGACATCTCAGCTTTAAAAGAGGAAAGGGGCTTACTAAAGTTAAAGTCATTGACCTTGAAGATAGATCAAGATGATGTAATGTCAAAATATTTGGTCTTCCAGTCGGGGCAGAAGGCAGCGATCCCAAGACTTTTATGCATGTATGGTTACTTGACAATTTGGGAAAAGACTATTTTTCTCCTTTTATGGGGGTTGAGAGGGCCCATCGGCTGCAAGCTTATAAAAGGCCACCAGGGGCTCCTCCACCTATTATGATTGTGAAAATTCTCAGCTTCAAGAATAGAGATAGAATACTGAGAAGAGCGAGAGAAAAAACGGATCTACAATATAATGGTTGTAAAGTTTCTATCTATCCTGACTTTTCTAGAGACACACAAGAAAAAAGACGTAGTTTTGTGGCAATTAAAAAAAGGCTGGCTCAGGCGAATATTAAATATTCCTTCATTTTCCCAGCTAGACTCCAGGTCATTTTTGAGGACAAAATTCATATTTTTGAAACACCAAAGGAGGCTGTGGAATGGATGGACACTAAAGGATTAAAATAATTTATTAGTTTGGTGGGACGGTAGATGTCAATTCAGAAGTTGGTGTGGGTATTGGGTGGGGGCTGGGGAGTAGTTCTGGAATAGAGTTCCCAGGCATTATTAGGCTGGGGACAAATGGAGGAATGGGGGTGGAGGGTGGGTGGGGTTGGTGGAGCGAGGGGAGGGGAAAAAAATATCTTTTTTTTTTTTCTTTTTTGACCCAGTATGGCGGTTCAGATACTAGCTTGGAATGTACGTGGTATCGGGGATAAAGTCAAGAGATGCGCTATTTTTAATATCATACATAAACACCCCCCCCCCCGGTATAGTAGGTTTGATGGAAACTCATTTGATCAAAGATACTATACATTTTTTGAAGAAGAGCTGGGTTGGTGTTAGTTATCACTCAGTACACACAAGTTACTCTAGAGGTGTCTCAGTATTGATTCATCGGAAAATCGACTTTACATGTATATCTCAGCTCTGTGGTATGGAGGGGAGATTTATTTTTTATTTGGTAGATTAAGGGATATAAAATGCATCCTTGCATTTGTGTACATTCCCCCGCCATATTCTCCGTACATACTGGGTCAATTATTGTTGTTTATGGACAAAAAGGATAGTTGTGCTACTATTATAATAGGCAACTTTAACTGTGTTATGAACATAGAAATGGATAGATATTCTAGTAGTGAGAGGGAAGGCCACTCTTATAAATTTACCTCCCCACTAGCAAAATTTTGCGAGGAAACAGGATTTGTCGATATTTGGAGGAATAGAAATGGCAATGTTAAGGTTTATTCTTGCTGCACTAGGACTGGTATCTCAATGTCAAGAATTGATATGGCACTCATCAATTGTCGATATTCTAGCTGTGTGACTAAGATATGTTGCGAACCAAGGTCGATATCTGATCACACTCCTGTGAGGTTAGATATCGACCTTGGTTTGGGGGGAGGGGGTGGAGCTGGTCGACGGATCAACCCTCATTGGCTAAGTGTTATTGAAGATCATCTGCCCATTAAGGAAGAGATGGTCGGGATTTTGGAAAATTAATAGGGGTTCTACTAAAATGGAATATTTTTGGGACGCCATGAAGGTGTTTATTAGGGGTGTATTAACAAAAAAGATTACTTTGAAACGGGCCTTTGCCCTTAGAGAAGAAGAGCTTAGGGATGAGGTGAGGAAAAAAAGAGCAGTATTATTATGAGTTCCAGGTAGAAGAAAAAAGAACGGGTATGGTGGAAGCACAACGTAAGTTTAGTGATTTTATGTATAAAAAGGCACAGTAAAAACTATTCTTTTTAGGCTATAAAGGATATAGAGAATCTGGGAAACCGGGTAAGCTATTAGCCTCTGTAGTTAGCAACCAGGGTAATGTCTCTTTTATATCCGCGCCTGTTTGGATTGACAACTGTACGTTTTCTCTCATCAACAGGCTACTAGGCAAGTTAATTTGGGGGAGAAAGCGCATTAGAATGAAAATTGATTATCTTTATTATCCTGTCATTGCTGGAGGGCTTGGAGTGCCTTTCTTTAAATGGCTGCTGTGAGGCAGTGACAGGTGCCGTATTTGAGGGAAGATACGTGTCACAGGAAGCATTCTGAATAGGAGTTTCGGTTCATCAGGAGCGTGCCTCCAAGGTGCCCAGCCTTGGTGGGGTAAAGGCCAGCAACTCTGTGTTCACTGAGGTAGTCAGTGAACACCTTAATAGTTAGAGTAGCTGGTTCCAGCTAGTCCGGGTCTGGCTTTTACTGGGAACACGCAATGTGCTGGGTGGGTGCCTGTCCCCAAGCTCCAGTTCAGGATTTCAGGCTTGCTCATGTCCGGCATTTCTATTTAATCCTGCTGCTGGACTTGGGTGTGTCTCAGTCTGGGAAGTGAGCAGTCTGTGTGAGGCAACACTGTCTGTGTGTGTGCTGCATTTACTTGACCCGGCTGCGATCTGGAGTACTGGCTGTATTGTTGAGAAAGCCAAATAAACAAGGACTTTGGTGAAGTTCGTGGTGTCCCTGCCTCTTTTCACTGGTCAAGTGAGTACGATTCCTTAGGCCTCTTTCACACAAGCATCGCGGATTAGGTCCGGATGCGTCCCGGAAAATCCGCACGCATCCGCAACAATCTGCACGCAATCGCAGTCAGTTTTGACTGCGATTGCGTACGTTCGTTCAGTTTTTTCCGCGCGGGTGCGAAGTGTTTTAATGCGTTTTTCACGAGCGTGAAAAAAAAACTGAATGTTTACAAACAACATCTCTTAGCAACCATCAGTGAATCACGCATTGCATCCGCACGCAATGCGTTATTCACGCAGCCCCATTCACTTCAATGGGGCCAGGGCTGCATGAAAAACACAGAATATAGAACATGCTGCGATTTTCACGCAACAGCGAACTGATGCGAGAAAAACATCGCTCATGTGAAAAGCCCCATTGAAATGAATGGGTCAGGATTCAGTGCGGGTGCAATGCGTTCGCATCACGCATTGCACCCGCGTGGAAATCTCGCCCATGTGAAAGGGGCCTTACACTGCTCAGTTATTGATAACAGAATGGCAGTTTGACCATGTGTTAAGAGAATTAGTTAATAACTCAGGACATCCAGGTATTTTTGAATTGCTCGAGTCCGGTCAGCTGAACAGATGTGGGATGCCTGCCTGCTGTATTATGACTAATCTTCTTGTTAAAGTGTGGGACAATTTAAGAAAATTATTAGGGATTTTTACATCACTGAAGGTCATGCCGATATGGGGAAATGTACACTTTAGTGAATTTTTGAATCTATTTCAAGATAGGTTCTGGCTTAGGTCAGGTTTAAGGTATATATTTCAGTTGTTTAGGGATGGGACCATGCTTGGATATGAAGAGATTTTGAAATTAGAAGGGGTCACAAAAATTGACTGGTTGAGATATGGGCAGTTATATTCAGCTTATGTCTCAACTGGGAGGTCTATGTTATTCACGGTTCAAAACAATGGGTTTATAGATTTATTTGTTAAAGTAGGTGATGGGAAGAAGCTTTGATTATCTAATATATATGAAGGGCTGGCCGGGGACATGGCAGCAGGGTGTCCTTCCCTGGTCAGCAGAGATGGCTAAAGGATGTTGCTGGTACGAATCAGATGAACTGGAACAGGGCCTTTAGGAATATGAGTGGCTGCACAATTAATGCTAATTTTAGGCATTTAATACATCGATTATACTTATCCCCGGCTTGCTTGGTGAAGATGTATGGGAGGTTTAACTCGAGCTGTCCTAGGGGAGATCAAGATTTTGCTGATTTTCTACACTTAGGTTGGAGTTGGAGTTATTTACAGACTTTTTGGCAGGAGGTATACAGTACTATTAATAATAAAACTTGGGTACAGTTGTCATTTAATCCCCAGACTGCCATTATTGGGGATATCGAGAGATCACAGCACTCGGCCTATAAATTTAGATTGATCCTCATAGTGCTTACATTGCACGGGGGTGGATGGCCAGAGCCCCCCCAGATGTTAACAACTGGATGAATCTGGTCGATAAAGTAAAGGCCTATGAAAAGACTTGGTGCAATTCTCAAAATAAGCCGGAGGTATGGTTTAATACATGGTCCTTTTGGTAATTTATTATTCACTGATGTGATGAATTTGAAAAAAGAAAATAAAAATTAAAAAGACTTAGAATTAAAAAAAAAGTACTTAAAATGGTTGGAAAATCTGTCACTCTCTCTCTCTCTCTCTCTCTCTCTCTCTCTCTCTCTCTTTCAATTCTCTAGTACACTTACACATTAATTGAAAAACTTTGCAATAGGATTTTGGAAAAAAAATGCTAAACTGAACACAGTCCAGGCCAACTATAATGCAGAAAAAAATCAACTGTCAGTACATATGATTTCTTTTAGATATGAAACGGGCTGCAAGCTGCCTCTTACACATTAGAAAACAAAGTACTACCGTGGCTTTAAATTGCAAAGCAAGCACAGGATTGTCAATGGCTGGCTGCAACATAGTGACACAGTACACTAAATGGCCCTTATTCAGTCCCTAGCTAAAACGTTTTTCCTCTATCAATAAATGAGGTCAATTTATCTAACTAAAATCTCGAACTCTTTTCCTAAAAGACCCTGAACTCGCTGTATGGTTGTGTGTCTAAAGATGGTCCTTGTAAAAGTGAGGTGAAACCTGGGTCAGGCTTGCTGGGACATCTGGCTTTTATGATGTGCGTGATTTTATACGTTTTGTGAATATAATAAATTACCTTGGCTGATTTCATTTTCTTCACTATTTGGATCCCTCTATTGTGTTGCTGGGAAGGAACATAGGAGGAGATGGAGAGTGTGGAAAACATAAAAGTCCAACTACAGTGATTATCTGTGTGATCGTGTGGAGAAGAAAGAAGGAGAAACTGAGTGCACCTTGCTTCTTTGGAATTTTATGTTCCTGTCATTGGCAGTGCGGATCTGAAAATGTGATCTTTGGTATAATAATGGAAAAAAATTTCCATGTGCCATGCCAGTCAAATCAGCAAACAGAGACATACCACCTTAATACCCAAGTTCAATCCTACCTGGTCTCTCGCCTTTTTTTGGCACATACTGTGTTCCATGACCAATGGACTTCTGTTCAGGAAGATTGGAACAGTGGCCTGATATGGCCAGTATGATCACTTGCTGTCCTGCCTAGCCTCCAATGTCATCTCAGGAAGGGTTTTCAGCATGACAGGGGGCAAGGTGACACCCAAAAGGACAAAGTTGTCCTCTGCGTGTATATAAAATATCACTTGTCAAAATGAATGAGGCATGGATCCGTGACTATTTTCACACTCCTCCTGCTGATGCCAATCAATAGATCTACCCTT
Organism: Rhinella marina; assembly: GCA_900303285.1. Classification (NCBI taxonomy): domain Eukaryota; kingdom Metazoa; phylum Chordata; class Amphibia; order Anura; family Bufonidae; genus Rhinella; species Rhinella marina. The sequence goes on along the minus strand of ONZH01028392.1, from coordinate 23,973 downwards.
GCTGACAGTGCCTCATCATGCCACTGTGTACCTGCCATTCTGTACCTCATGGCTGCTTCTGTTGCCATCATGTCTTTCTACCATAATGTTCTGGACTGAAAGGATGCTTCTATCATTATGCCATTACTGCTGTCTTCCTGCCTACCATCATGTTCCGTGGCTTCAGCTACCATTGTGACACTACTACTGTCTGCCAACCTTCAGGTTTTGTACCATATGGCTGCTGCTGCCGCTGTTGTTACTCTGTCTCTGCCTGCTTACCATCATTTTTAATACCATATGGCTGCTGCCACTGTCACAGCTGATACTCTCTGCTGTTAACCACATACTGCCACTACTATTACCCCTACTGCCGCTAGGATTACTGCTACATAGTTACCACCAATACTTCTACTAGTTCCAATAAACAGCTGCACACAAATCTACTGTCTTGTCTGTTCCATGCTGTGCTGCTACTGTTGCCGCTGCTATTGAGGACACATGCCCTACCCTTTCCACATCCAAACTGTATTGCCTCTGCTCAAAAGGCACATTTTTCCATGCACATTTAGACTAACCCACTCTTCTGGCATTTAACAGACAGGAAAAAACAGAAATAGACAAATCAGGTGCAATACTAAGCCAAGGTCAAGATCAGGAAGAAAGTTCAGGGTCCAAAATGAGAGTTCGAGCATTCAGTAGTCAAAACACACAGTGAAGCTAGTGAGGAGATCTAGGAAGAATAACACCAATCACAGGCAACCTGTGGCCAGCAGGTTGCCTGTTAAAATAGGCTGTGCTTCCTGACGTAAGTGCGCTGGACGTGCTAATGTAGCTTCAGATTGTAGTTCCTTGTCCAGGATCGCTGGCCAATGTTGCCAGACAAGATGGGAAATTAGCACATGGGCATAATAAAGGAGAGTTATGGAGAGGGAAACAAGTTTTTGTCCTGGGCATAAATATAATTCAACATAATGGGGGAACAGATTTGATATATTCTATTGGGCCCCTTTTTATATAAATATATATAACGCTATTTTTTCAGAAAGAGACGTAAAGGAGGCAAGTCGAATCTTTAATTGTCCAGGGGTTAAGCTCTTATTTCTGTTATAAATACAAGAAAAACTATGAAAAGAGAAGTGAGAGAAAACAAACAAGGTATAAAAAGAATATTGCAAGTGAAAAATATCTCTAGTATTTGCATACAATAAAGGACATTTTTCTTACAACATGTCTATGGTTGAATAGGGCATAAATTATGTAAAAATGGTCTCTATTGAAATGCATGAATTAGGAAGTGTTGAAAATATTTGATACCTTACACAAACCTCTGATTGTCCATCACTGTCACAAATATTATGCACCTTGAATAAAGATGAAACTTGCAGTAAAACATTAAAATGGCATACTGGAAAAAAAGGACACATTGTTTCACAGAAAGTTAAAGAGGTTATTTTCCCCCTCAAAAAGTAAGCCCTTTATGCTTATTGGCATACAATTAAATCACAAAGAGCTGGAAGTTAATGCTCTGTGCCGTAATTTAGTGGTGCTTGAAAGTTTGTGAACCCTTCAGAATCTTCTGTATTTCTGCATACATTCGACTGCACTCTACATTAGATTTTCACACAAGTCGTAAAAGTAGGTAAAGATAACCAAGTCAAAAAAAGTAGACTTCATCATTTATTTATTGAGGAAAATAATCCAATATCACATGTCGTTTGGTGCAAAACTATGTGAACATTTGCTTTCAGTATCTGGTATCCTTCTCCTGTGTTGCAATGCGGGTTGTGAATGGATAGCAGTACAAGATTGTTGTTTATCACTGATCATCTCTTAGAGAAAATTTGCAGCCTGTTCTTATGGTGCATTTTTCACACAGACTAGCCCCATAGAAATGAATGTATAAAAAATGTCAGGCATCCGGATCCAATGTTTTCACTGATGGTTGCCATGGGATGCTGAGTGTTAGGGCTCATGCACGTGACTGCGTGTGGCAGATATATACAGTACAGACCAAAAGTTTGGACACACCTTCTCATTCAAAGAGTTTTCTGTATTTTCATGACTATGAAAATTGTAGATTCACACTGAAGGCATCAAAACTATGAATTACCACATGTGGAATTATATACTTAACAAAAAAGTGTGAAACAACTGAAAATATGTCTTATATTCTAGGTTTTCCAAAGCAGCCACCTTTTGCTTTGATTACTGCTCTTGGCATTCTCTTGATGAGCTTCAAGAGGTAGTCACCTGAAATGGTATTCCAACAGTCTTGAAGGAGTTCCCAGAGATGCTTAGCACTTGTTGGCCCTTTTGCCTTCACTCTGCAGTCCAGCTCACCCCAAACCATCTCGATTGGGTTCAGGTCTGGTGACTGGTCATCTGGCATAGCACCCCATCACTCTCCTTCTTGATCAAATAGCCCTTACACAGCCTGGAGGTGTGTTTGGGGTCATTGTCCTGTTGATGAATAAATGATGGTCCAACTAAACGCAAACCGGGTGGAATAGCATGCCGCTGCAAGATGCTGTGGTAGCCATGCTAGTTCAGTATGCCTTCAATTTTGAATAAATCCCCAACAGTGTCACCAGCAAAGCACCCTAACACCATCACACCTCCTCCTCCATGCTTCACGGTGGGAACCAGGCATGTAGAGTCCATCCGTTCACCTTTTCTGTGTTGCACAAAGACACAGTGGTTGGAACCAAAGATCTCAAATTTGGACTCATCAGACCAAAGTACAGATTTCCACTGGTCTAATGTCCATTCCTTGTGTTCTTTAGCCCAAACAAGTCTCTTCTGCTTGTTGTCTGTCCTTAGCAGTGGTTTCCTAGCAGCTATTTTACCATGAAGGCCTGCTGCACACAGTCTCCTCTTAACAGTTGTTGTAGAGATGTGTCTGCTGCTAGAACTCTGTGTGGCATTGACCTGGTCTCTAATCTGAGCTGCTGTTAACCTGCGATTTCTGAGGCTGGTGACTCGAATGAACTTATCCTCCGCAGCAGAGGTGACTCTTGGTCTTCCTTTCCTGGGGCGGTCCTCATGTGAGCCAGTTTCTTTGTAGCGCTTGATGGTTTTTGCAACTGCACTTGGGGACACTTTCAAAGTTTTCCCAATTTTTCGGACTGACTGACCTTCATTTCTTAAAGTAATGATGGCCACTCGTTTTTCTTTACTTAGCTCTGCTTTTTTCTTGCCATAATACAAATTCTAACAGTCTATTCAGTAGGACTATCAGCTGTGTATCCACCTGACTTCTGCCCAACACAACTTATGGTCCCAACCCCATTTATAAGGCAAGAAATCCCATTTATTAAACCTGACAGGGCACACCTGTGAAGTGAAAACCATTTCAGGTGACTACCTCTTGAAGCTCATCAAGAGAATGCCAAGAGTGTGCAAAGCAGTAATCAAAGCAAAAGGTGACTGCTTTGAAAAACCTAGAATATAAGACATATTTCCACATGTGGTAATTCATATAATTATGAATACGTATATAATTCCACATGTGGTAATTCATAGTTTTGATGCCTTCAGTGCGAATCTACATTTTTCATAGTCATGAAAATACAGAAAACTCTTTGAATTAGGTGTCCAAATTTTTGGTCTGTACTGTGTATATGTATGAATATATAAATATATATATATATATATATATATATTATATAAAGCTGAGTGTATGTGTGTGTGTGTGTATGTCCGCTAAAGGAATCCGCACTGCTGCATCTACAATCACAAAATTTGGCACACATGTACATCAGGTGTCCGGAAAGGTTTTAGAACAGTTTTCAGCTCTGCAGGACGTACCGTTCCTGAGATATTCACAAAAAATGCATTAGCCAATAGAAGCTCACAGGCAGTTTCCACACACCAGGTTTCTATGACAACCTAGCCAGTTCACTGCTGTAGGTCTGCATTAAAGAGGCAGAGCACTGTGGTAAAGGGGTATTCCGGTTACCATAACTATAACTTATGTTTTAGACTAACTCATCATTAATCATTACCTCATATAATGTAAATTTCACATATTTACTGTTCAGTAGTAATAAAAGATGTTTTCTTCCACTGCTACCCACCTTCCTCTTAAATTACTATGGCATCGACCTGTAATTCAGGCCACCGTCAAAATAAGGACTTAAAAGCCCCACCCCCAGATCAAGTCACGGCCCTGACTCAGTCAGGCCACACCTCTTCCATGCCGCATTTGACCGGGATTAAAAATATAGGTAAAAATCTCCTTCTTTCAGCTGCAGGGTGGGGGGAGGGTGACTTTCTCCCTGCAGCTCATTGCTCAGACTGCACAGTGCTGCTGCTGCTGAGAGTGAGCTGTTCAAAAGGACATCCCTGTGTTCATCCAGGCCCTGAGCATGACAGAGGACAGGGAGTCTGAAAGCCAGACTGTTCAGCCGAAAACAAGACCTCTGGCCACCCTAAGGCCAGGCTGATGTTAGGGTGGTCAGATGTCTGGCTTTAGGCTGGACAGTCCAGTTTTCTGGCTACCTGTTCTCCATCCGACGTAGTGTCTGGACAGACACAGGGATGTCCACCCTTTCAGTAGCTCACACTCAGACAGCTTCTCCTCCATGTCTTCTCGGAGCCTGGGGACGTGGCCTCATGTTTAGTGGTGTGTCTTCATGGGAACTGGGGGCGCTGTTTCACGTTTGGGGGAATGGCCGGTGAGGTCTGGCTTTCTGGGGTGAAGACAGTAGCCACTCTAGCTGCTGTGGAGGTCACAGTTAAAGGGGTGGGCTGCTGTAGAGATCACTGTTAAAGGGGTGGGCTGCTGTAGAGGTCATTGTTGAAGAGGCGGGCTGCTGTAGAGGGCACTGTTAAAGGGGCGGGCTGCTGTAAAGGTCACTGTTAAAGGGGTGGGCTGCTGTAGAGGTCATTGTTGAAGAGGCGGGCTGCTGTAGAGGGCACTGTTAAAGGGGCGGGCTGCTGTAAAGGTCACTGTTAAAGGGGTGGGCTGCTGTAGAGATCACTGTTAAAGTGGTGGGCTGTTGTAGAGGTCAATGTTAAAGGGGTGGGCAGCTGTAAAGGTCACTGTTAAAGGGGCGGGCAGCTGTAGAGGTCACTGTTAAAGGGGTGGGCAGCTGTAGAGGTCACTGTTAAAGCGGCGGGCTGCTGCAGAGGTCACTGTTAAAGGGGCGGCCTGCTGTAAAGGTCACTGTTAAACTGACGGGCTGCTGTAAAGGTCACTGTTAAAGGGACGGGCTGCTGTAGAGGTCACTTTTAAAGGGGCGGGCACTGTAGAGGTCACTCTCAATATCTTTTAACGACACACACACACAAACAGTAAATGAAATAAATTAAATATACCCAGGCGAAGCCGGGTCCTTCAGCTAGTGTGTGTATAGATATATATATATATATATATACACATACATACACACACCAACTATATATAACATCGGCCAGTGGGGGGAATGATTATACATGCCCCCAGTAGTGTGCCCCCTGTTATATCAGCCCCCTAACAAATGTATATATGTATATAGATATATGTATATATGCCCCAGGATATATATATATATATATATATATATATATATATATATATATATATATATACACAGTGGAGGAAATAAGTATTTGATCCCCCACTGACTTTAAAAGTTTTAATACTAAAAAATAAATAAAACATCTCAAATAAAATTATGCCAGCTTTATTTTAACAGTGCCACATAGAATATCAAAAGAAAAACGGAGAAAATTACATGAAATGAGAAATAAAAAATAATTTGCATTTCTTTGAGGGAAATAAGTATTTGATCCCCTAGTAAAACTATGACTAATGTTGGCTCCCACAGACCACTGACACACGCTAATCACAGTGAAGTCGTTACCTGGATGAGAGACACCTGCCCCAAATTATCACCTGTATAAAAGGCCACCTGCCAACAGTCTCAGTGACACTCCAACATCTTCACCATGGGCAAGACTAAAGAGCTGTCTAAAGATGTCAGGGACAAAATTGTTGACCTACACAAGGCTGGAATGGGCTACAAAGCCATAAGTAAGAAGCTGGATGAGAAGGTGTACAACATTACTGTCAATCGACCCAGGCCTGGAGCTCCATGCAAGATATCACCCCGTGGAGTCTCATTGATCATGAGAAAGGCTGAAAATCAGCCAAGAACTACACGGGAGGAGCTGAGTAATGATCTCAAGGCATCTGGGACCACAGTCTCCAAAAAAACCATTGGTAATACACCAGAGACATAATGGTTTAAAATCGTGCAGTGCCCGCCTCAAGTTTGCCAATGAACATATTAATGACTCCGAGAGACTGGGAGAAGGTGCTGTGGTCAGATGAGACCAAAATTGAGCTCTTTGGCCTCAACTCAACTCGACGTGTTTGGAGGAAGAAAAATACAGAATATGACCCTAAGAATACCATCCCCACTGTCAAGCATGGTAGTGGAAGTATTATGTTTTGGGGGTGTTTTTCTTCTAAGGGCACAGGCCAACTTCACCGCATTGACGGGAAGATGAACGGGGCCATGTATCGCAAAATCCTGGGTGACAACCTCCTTGCCTCCGCCAGGGCACTGAAAATGGGACGTGGATGGGTCTTTCAGCACGACAACGACCCAAAACATACAGCCAAGGAAACAAAGGAGTGGCTCCATAAGAAGCATATCAAGGTCATGGAATGGCCTAGCCAGTCTCCTGACCTCAATCCCATCAAAAATCTATGGAGAGAGCTGAAGCTTCGTGTTTCCAAATGCATGCCTAATAACCTTAAGGATATGGAGATGATTTGAAGAGAGGAGTGGGCCAAAATTACTCCTGAAGTGTGTGCAAACCTTATAAAAACTATAAGAAACGTCTGACTGCTGTGCTTGCCAACAAGGGTTTTGCCACCAAGTATTAAATGATGTTTTCCTAGGGGATCAAATACTTATTTCCCTCAAAGAAATGCAAAATATTTTTTATTTCTCATTTTATGTAATTTTCTCTGTTTTTCTTTTGATATTCTATGTGGCACTGTTAAAATAAAGCTGGCATAAAATTATGAGACGTTTCATTTATTTTTTGGTATTAAAACTTTAAAAGTCAGTGGAGGATCAAATACTTATTTCCTCCACTGTATATCTATATATATATATATATATATATATATATATATATATATATATATATATATATATCCCCCAATGGCCGGATGCCGCCCCCCCCCCCCCCCACCCAGTTGCTGTATCCTCCTGCAGGCACATACCAGCGCCTGCAGGAGGGAGATGCCACCTAGATAACTGGACAATTATGTCCAGTTGTGGGCACATCAAAATAAAGAGGATCAATAAGAGCCTCTGTCTTTTTGTTAAGCATCTCCGATGCAGCCATGGCATAACAAAGACGAGGGAACAAAAGGCTCCCCTGCCCTTGTATGCTCCACACCTCTGACGTTGTAATTAAGATGCGCTGGCACTTCAAAGGCAGGAGGATCAAAGCCAGTGTGCGCGGGCTGGTGCGGTGACATCATATCATAATGGGAGAGAGCGCTCATCAGTTGAGCCCAGCAGCCCAAGCAAGCGATAATTAACTCCTGGAAAACGAGCAACAAGCGGCAATCAACCCCAGGACGACCAGCAAACCCCTAGGAACGAGCATTGGCTTGGCTAAGTACCTTCCTGAACTCCTGCATTACCACCATTGACCCCTGCATATTATTCACCCCTTATTCCCTATACCACCAATGATCTCCCTTCAATATATTATTAACCCCTGCTCTGCCACCCTACCTATATTACCTCTGACTCCCTGAACCCCTGCAATTGCCTCTAATATTAACCCCTTCATTGTCTCCATTATCCCACTGCCACCAATATTGCCAACAATTTAATTAACCTTTATTAACCCTCACTCCCTGTACCCCTGCAATTATTAACCCCTCTCTGCCACCCAATTCAGCATTTACCCCAATCCCTGTACCCCTGTATTACCCCCTACACCCCTGCTATATACCCCTAATCCCTTACACTATACCACCAACACATTAATTCTTTCCCTGCCAGTATTATCCCCTGCCCTACATTGCACTGTTATCCCTGAAAATATTAACCCCTGCAGTGCTACTGAAATGGTATTTAACCCTTTTTACCCCTTAGGGACAGCTAGTAGCTAGGCTTGGGAGGGTGCTGCTAATACGTGTTTGTATTTGAGTGTATGTTCAGTTTGTTTGTGGGTTAGGATTGCATAGTTTTGTTAGTGTAGCTAGGTGCAATGTTGTACTATTAGTATTGTCGTGTGCGACTGTATGTAGATATATTTATATAACATTGATATAAATATATACAGATATAGTAAAAATAATAGACTGTAAACGTATTGTAAAGATCGCTCTCTCTCAGGGGGTCGCAATCACAAATCTTCCGACACACAGGGGGTTTTAATGTCTAAATGGTGCTTTATGTTTGCTCTTTGGCACCAACACACATGGAAACATTCAAATAAACACCTGCCCGTCTGGGCTCTACCTAATACTCATGTTGTCTCTATCTCACCTATAGAGCGCCGTTCACACACAGTATTCGATCCGGCTTCCTCAGCTGTACGGTCCAGCATCCTCCTGGCTGTGACCTCACCAGCACTTTTGGGGGGAGATTGTCCTGTAGTCCTCCTGACCGTGCGACCCTCTATCTGTAGGCGTCGCTGGGAACCCAAACTTCAGGCTTTACAAAGCCTTGTGGCCCTCCTGGCTGAAACCACACAGAGCCTCTGCAGGCTCCAACCTCTCAGGCTTCTTCAGCCTTTCTCTTCTTACCACACATAGGCTCGTTTTATCCCTCTGTGATTGCAATAGCATGCCTCACCTGCAATCTCCTCAGCTAACCGCAATGCCTGTACTGGAAGGGTGTGGACTGGAAGACTCCCACTACCAACCTGTCTCCAAGTCCAAATTAAATCCAGCCCAGAATAACATCTAGACAAAACTGTCTCAGCAAACTACACTTTGCTGAAACCACTGCAGCTTTCTGAATTTCAGTTATTTCACCCAGCTGAGGTATCTGGGTGGGATATACATGCCTTCCAGCACTTACCACAGTATTACCACACATTACCACAGTATTATTGTTTAAAAAATATTTTATTACTATAATACAATATACAGTACATAGTATTTTGTTGTTGCCGCAGTACAGCGCACTTAGTTCGGGAAAGAGTAGAGCAACAGGTAAAATAAAGGGAAATATGTGGAGCCAGCAATAGATGGTTTACTCCTATTTATTAATATTATTAATTCAAAATATTAATAAATATTCCCTTTTACATACTGTTATACAATTCAGCTGATGTATCCCAAAATTGTGCCATTAACAAATACAACTTGACGTATAAAATAAGCCCTCATATGACTATATTGATGGAAAGAAAAGTTATGCTTTGAAATGAGAACAAAAATAAAATAAAAAAAATTGCTGCACTTTAAATACTGTAACAAATTAGGCTGCATACTTACAGTGATAACACTGCCCTTCATATATGATTTGTAGCTACATTTAACTTATTGCCACAAGTTTGGCTACCATAAACCTTAGCAAATAGGAAGAGAACTGGAGTTGACTGTTAATTCCCCTGCCATGGTCACTAGGTTTAAACATTATTTGCCACACATGGATGGCATATTGACAAAACTCTAGGTTTCTTAAAATCAGGAAATCTGAACCCCGCCAATAGGAATGCCTTACTCTGAAGTGAACTCTGTGAACTCTGTTCTAAACTAATTGAATAATGATCTATCTAGGATTTTCACTTCAATGCAACAATGCAACAGCACTATGCAAATACAAATAATAAAGTAAATACAATTGTGCCATACTCACTATATAAAATGTACTAATGCTATGTTATAATGTGAGATTCTTGGCAAATACATTTTATACAAAATCATTTGTGCCTGTCCACCAACAACAAGGCGATCTCTTTAGGACATGAACGTACACTAAATGCTACCTCTTTTGGTGTTACAATGGCCTCTATTAAATTCAGGGAACGCAGACTCCATATGCATGCTGAATACCGAAGGCAAGGGTGGTCCATCCGTGTCCCTGCCTTCCAGATCGCTGTATACACAGAGCTAAATACTAAATGCACAACACTAAGGGGGTCATTTACTATTCTGAAATCAGCCTAAATTAGGTGTATTTCAGGTGCAGATGGCAGCACAATGGTTAGTTATCTGCGAATTTTCCCTGCTCACGCCAGGTCTAAAGTTGTGGTTGGGGAAAGGGTTCTTTATATCTTTGGCGGAAGCACCAGTAGCTATGGGCCTTTATTAAGACCAGCGTCTAAAAAAACCCAAAAAATGAAGTTACTCCGTGTGCATTCCATTTCCGTATGTTCGTATTTCTGTTCCGCAAAAAAATAGTCCTATTATTGTCCGCATTACAGACAAGGATAGGACTGTTCTATTAGGAGCCAGCTGTTCCGTTCCGCAAAATACGAAATGCACATGGACATCATCCATATTTTTTGTGGACCGCAAAATACATACGGTCGTGTGCATGAGGCCTTATACTTTGTCAGTGGAGGCTTCACTATTGGTTTTAGCTCACAATAACTGATGGAAATAACTGACCAAATAACTGAAGTGTGAACTTAGCCTTAGGGTTTGTTCACACGGCGGTGCGGTGTGGAAAAGAGGTACGGATCGGACTTCTCCCCGCTCACAGCAGGGCGGAAAAAAAGGGGACATTGCGTGTACGGGGAAGGGAACCGGCTGAATGGGGGGGGGAGTCCTGGCAAGCCATGTCCATCTGAGTGAGAGTCAAACAGGGAACAATACAAACAAAAAAAGTGCCAACTAGCTCTCACCTGTCAGGTGCAGTCCGTGTTGTGGCTCCCATAGGTCCTCCAGAGATGTCCTTTAAATCACTCAGCCAGTAGAAGGGTTCCTCAGATGAGGGACCTGAAGTCCTCCTCGCTTGAACTGCTACTGAATGACATCAGAGGATGCTCCTGCCTCTTGTAGGCCAAGCTGGCTGCTGTGGTAGAGCTCCACTGCCCTCTTCTGCGAGACGTCGGGCTTGAGGGGGTCTGGGTGGTGGTCACACAGGTGAGCGCTGCAGCCACTTGCGCCTTCACATTTCTGGATACTCCTGCCGGAACAGCAGAGGTAAGGACTTCTGGCTGCAGCGGTTCAGGCAAGGTTGCACCCAGGGAAGAAGCGCCAGCTACCCTGGCTGCTGCTGACTTCATTTTCCAGGGTAGTTGGTACTGGTGGATCACCGTGGACTGGAATGTAAATGATGATGTCGTCAGCTGACCCAGCTGAAAGGACTGTGGGGGTGGTGTTGGTGGCGGTTCAGAGGCTCCGGCTGTGGCTTCTCTCTGAAATGGGGGGGTGCCATTTGGTGACTCCTGTAGGCAGTGCACGCATCCTTCGCCTGGTGGCTTCTCCGGCCAAAATTCTGGTGGTGATGTAGGGACCAGGGGCTCAGATAATAAGGTAACCCCGGTAGCAAAGGGGCCTTTCAGGGATGCCATGGGGGTATATTCCACCTGATCCCCCATGTACAGGCTGTGACGGGGTTGGGGCAGGTACGACCGTTTCACTGACCTGCGGCCCACAAAGTACTCCTTGTCGTCCTCGTCATCTGCCAGGAAGCCAAAGCCTCACTCCACTTAAAACCACAGGACGGTTCCCTTACGCTGCTCCAGTGTAGGCTCTCCCGGCCTCGGATGGTCCAGTATTTGGATGACCCAGTCCTCCACCTCATTCTTGTAGTCCCATAGGGTCTGGGCGTGAGCTGTCACTGATATAGGCACCATGGGATTCTGCCGCATGGAAGGTGTTGTTGTTGCTCTCCTCCTGGGCGGCGAAGTGGACGCTCCAGCCGCCTCCTCCGCACCAGCTGCACCAACTGGCAAGATGAATATCGAGTCAGGAGCCGGTGAAACTGTCTTGCACAATTCTCTCTGGAGCGGGCGGTGGTTCGGGGTACTTGTTACCAAAGAACATTTCCCCCCACTTTGGTCGCAGTTGCTTCGCCATGCTGTGGTATCTTGTTCACCGCTGGCTTGAACTGGAGAGAAGGGTGAAGTAATGAGGGAGGAGTCTTCACTCCCTATACGTGCAAATAGTTAGTTTTTCCCGCTTCTGGTGGGGGGGCCTATCTTCTCTTTCCCGCTCTTGAGGGGGCTTATTGTCATTTTCCCGCTTCGGGGAGCCAGGGCAATAAGAATGCGTATGTTGCGTACGTAACGTACGCAGCGTTAGCATTCAAAATTGTAAGAACATTTACGAATAATACGGAGCAAATCTGAAAAAATCCGGATTCGCTTCGTGGTGTAGGAAAAATAGAGGATTCAATACGAATTTACGAAGCGGCGAATACTTTCACATATTTACATGGAACCCCATGGTAGCACCACGGGGTGCTTCCATGGGGTTTCTGCCTATGCCTCCGCACTGCTAAAAAGTAGTGCATGCACTACTTTTTTGTAGTACGAACCATCGGATGCAGATTGCGGATGCATTCAAGTGAATGGGTCCGCGATCTGCATGCAGCGGCCCTACGGTCCGTGTCTGTATATTGCGTACCGCAATTTGCAGTCCGCAGCAAGAGTCCGGCCCGCACACGTTTGTTTCCAAAACCAGGTGTTGGTCAAAAACACAGAACAGGTGTAAACCTTTCCCTTATACCTTATCTCTGACTAGACTTTACTACTGGTTCTGGCTCACAATAAGTGATGGAAATAACTGATCAAATAACTTAAGTGTGAACTCTGTTCTAAACTAATTGAATTATGATCTATCTCGGATTTTCACTACAGAAAAGAGTATATATTTTATAGGGAAGAGAAAAGCGCCTCCAGCTCACCCTTGGCAAAGCACTATCGTGCATGGACAGGTTCAGACCAAAACCAGCTTAGAACAATTGCAGAGGATCCAGCACAGTTGAGTAAAATCCAAGAGCCTTTATTAGAAAAATCCAAATACACGAATGGACATACGACACTCCATTTAGCTGTATTGACGCGTTTCGGATGATAGCACATCCTTAGTCACAACTAAAAAACAGGATGCATCCTGGCCAAGAAATACTCTCACTCCTCCCCCAAGGTGGAAACAAAGGGGGGGGGGGAGAAATAACCAGGTGACTAGCAAATCAAGGTACACCTGAAACTTGAACCAAGATGCAGCCTGTGTCTTACAGTGCCAGACACACAAATATAGATATAAAATCAAAACAACATTGCTATTCACTATATATAATAATACATAGAAAAATGTAACTATGACATATAAATAAATATGCATGAAAAGCAAGAAATGGCAGACCTGAAAATACACAAATTAATCATAATAATACATTGTTCCTTGCGTAGATTTGAACCATATGGCTGACGTGTATTTAGGCGGAAAAAGGGTACGATCCACATCTATAAAAACCCTGGTGATGTAACCACGTACTTTTATTTTTGGAACCAGTCTAGGAAAAATATGAGGGTGAGAAAAAATGTTCCCCAAAGTGCGAGGACGGCGATAGACCACCCTGCACCCTTTAGGATGGAGGCAAGCCTGTCGTCGTCAAACAAAACAGGCAGAAACTTCTCTACTGCTCTCTTTATTTCAGAAAATTGGCGACTATACGTTAACACAACAGTAGGTATATTGTGTTTGTTCACCTTATTCTTTTCTCTAGTATTTTTGAGTATCTATCCTTGTTATAAGCAATAGTCACGGCTCTCTAGTCAGTGCTACAACTGTGGCGTGCACGGATCATTTCACCTAGTGGTATAGACTTGATTGTGTGTAGCGGATGATGACTATTCGCCCGCAACATGGTGTTACCCGCAATTGATTTCCGATATTTAGATGTTTGTATTATTTGACCAGGAATACCCATAAAAGTAATAGCCAAAAAGTTAATGCAAGTTGGATGAGAAAAAAATGTAAATCGCAAATTAAAAGGGTTACGATTGATGTAATCCACAAACATTGGTATGGCAGACATCGCCCTCCCATATAAAAAGCAGGTGATCGATGTATCTGCCATACCAATGCAAGAAACCCAAAAACGGATTATCCACTGCAAACAAAAATCTTTCTTTCCAATAGGACATTACCAAATTTGCTAACGAGGGAGATAACTTGGCCCCCATTGAAACACCACTTATTTGTAGGTAATAACTACCATTGAATAAAAAAAAAGTTATGTATTAACAAAAAAAAGGTTACATCAATTATATACTGCTTTAATTCAATGGTATAATTACTGTAGTGACATAAGTGATGCTCCAAGGCAGCTATTGCTGTTTCAAATAGTATACAAGTGTACAATGATGTTACATTGCACGCAAGCCAATTATAAGGGACACACAACCTCTTCTCATAAAAAAAACCCGTAATATATCAGATGTATCTTTGACATATGCAGGAACATGTTTTACCAAGGGCTGCAGCAAAGAATCCAGCCACCCCCTCAGCCTCTCAGTTAATGATCCAATTCCCGACACTATGGGGCGCATGTGGGGGGTGGGGGCTGATATTCTTATGAACCTTGGGCAAGGCGTGCAAGATGGGGGTTACTGGAAAATGAACATTCAAATAATCAAACTGATTTTGTGTGATTACACCTAAAGTGAACCCTTTAGTAATGAGGTCTAAATAAGACTTCTGAAAAGTGGTTTTAGGGTTACCTGTAAGCTTTCTGTATGTAGAAGTGTCAGATAACATATTCATGATTTGTTCACAATAATCATTAAAAAAAACTAAAACTTTTTATTGATTTTTCAGAAATTTTTGTTTAAAAAGGACACACAGACTAGTTTTATACTGTCTGTGTTGTCGCATGTACATTGAACACAATAAATTGAACATAAATTCCCCTTTCCCAACCATCCCTCTCATGCCAATTTCTTTAAATTTGAATTCACCTGTTGTAGGTCACCTCACATATTGTCAGCCTATGACTTTCTATCTTAATGCACCTTTAGCGCTCCCAATCTGCCTGCTGTGTCTTCTTTCAGGTACCATTTTGTATGTTTAAAGGGTTCCACTATTAATTATATGACCTCTCGATCCTGAGAGGACACAATAAATTTCTTCCATTTTTTTAAAGAAAGATTTCTTTTTTGTCCCCTTATGAGTTAAGGCGTGTGTTCTGTTATGATACATATATAAAGCCATTTGGCTAATTACCTCATGAATAGTAGGAGGTTTAGGTTGAAGCCAGTGCTGGAGTAGCGTTCTCTTAGCAGCTAGTAAGGCTGCTACCACAATCAATGGGAGAGGACCAGTCTCAGGACTCGCGTAGAACAACAATATTTGCGACGTTAGAGGTACAGTAAGTTGACCTCCCATACATCTTTAATATATTGCCGCACAGAGTTCCAAAAATTGACACTAGATGTACATTGCCACATACAGTGGTATAAATCTGCTGCTGTTAGTGAGCATTTGGTGACAGGCTAGAATTCTATCTGGAACAGCCGGATGCGGCGGGATATTAAAGGCATAAATTGCCCTACGAATGAAGCGGAAATGTGATTCTCTCCACTGTTCTATTAAGTCTACCCAGACCCTCCACTATCTGCTTTGGCAGCTCGGTGTCATTTAAAATCTCACTCCATGTTTTAAAAAGCTTTTGGGAAGACATCTCCAATAGACGCGACAGAAGGCCTCTATATAGCCAAGTTATTGACCTTCTGACCTGTCCCCCTTTGATATAATAATCAAAATCATTGTCCTGAGCTCCCTAGAATAGTCTATCAGTTGACTATTACAAAATGCCTTGACCTGGGCCAAGGGTAGAAAGTCAGTCATTGGGACTTTGAATTGATTATGTATTTCAGTTAAGGTTCGCCACCGATTCTCCCCCATATGCCATAGGTCCCGTAATGTTTTGATTCCTCCTGTTCTCCACTTTTCAAACATTCTGTTGTTGTTTCCCCAAGGAAATGCCGGGTTCCCCCACAGAGGCAAGTATTTGGATATCTGATAAGACAGATTCAATCTACGTCTTACTTCTTTTCAAGCGGCTATAGTGTCTTTAAGGACTAAACATTGTTTTACTTCTTTTGGGAGTTTTGAGTAAGGAATATGTAGTAATGAGGCTAATTGCCATTGTCTAGCTAACTGGCTTTCCAAACCATAGTTAGAATGACAGATGGAATGGTTGAGCCAATCAGACACATGTCTCATCAAACATGCCAAATTGTAGCCCCTGCAGTGTGCAAACCCACTACCCACTGAGCTTTAAGTAAGGATAGTTTTGCCATGGAGATTCGGGGTCTCTTCCTCTTCCATATAAATCCTGAGAACGCCCTCTGGATTTTGTCCACATCTTTATGGGTGAGAAGTAAAGGGATTGTTTGAAGAGGGTACAGCAATCTGGCAAAAGATATCATTTTTATTTGGTCCTTCAATATTTTGTAGTATTCCCCGGAAAATCCGTCAGGGCCTGGTGTTTTGCCTGCCGGTAACGCTCCAATTGCTCCTTGCACCTCGGATAATGATATTGGGGTGTTTAGTGACATTTCCTGTTCAGGGGATAGTTTCGGAAGAGAGAGACGGCCTAAAATTCAATTGCCTTTTGCTTATCAAATGTGTCCCCCGAATAAAAGGCCTTAAAATAAGATAAGAAAATGTTATTAATGACTTACCGTAGAGTAGCACAATTACATAATTAAGAGGTAGCGGCAGCTAGGACACAGCGAGTGGAGGCAGCGGCAGCAGCATGAGTAGGCCACAGAGTGGCACAATTACATCATTTGGAGGTAGCGGCAGCTAGGACACAGTGTGTGGAGGTGGGGCAGCAGCATGAGTAGGCCACAGAGTGGCACAATTACATAATTTGGAAGTAGCGGCAGCTAGGGCACAGCGCGTGGAGGCGGCAGCAGCATCATCAGGCCACAAAGTGGCATGGTGACATAGCCTGGAGTTGACAGCAGTAGCAGCATGAGGAGACCTGATTGTTGAGGTGGCAGCAGCATCAGAAGGCTACATATTGAGTCAGTGACAGAGTGGAGAGGTGGGTGGCAATACTAGTCACTGGTAAAGATGCTGGGTGGTAGAAGGAGCAGCTGGTAGATGTGTGGCATCAGGCGGGTAGCATCATCATAAGAGTGGCTGAGGCAGGTAGCCTGAAGAATACAGTCTCATTTGTCAAGGTTTGGGTGACGCATCATGGCTGAGCTAATCTGATGCTTCAGGCGTTGGTGGGTGGAAATCCTGGCTGATCTACGCCTGATTCATCTTGACAAAGGTGAGTCTTTCCACATTTTGGAAGGACAGGCGAGTTCTCTTTGGGGTAACTATGGCCCCCGCCACACTGAACACCCGCTCTGATCCCACACTACTAGCCGGGCAGGACAGCTTCTCCAGTGCAAACTTGGCCAGTAGCGGCCACAAATCCAGTTTGGCTGCCCAGTAGTCCAGTGGATCTTCAATGTGGGGTGGCAGGGTGCTGTCCAAATAGGCCACCACCTGCTGGTTCAGGGTCTGCTCCTGGTCTACCTGCTGCTGCTGCTGCTGGTGAGTACTTTCCGCACTTGGCGGGTGAAGTAAGCTGCTCATCAGCGACTCCAGACTCAAGTTGCTGCTGATGGAGCTGGTACTGCAGCCGTGGCAGTGGTATGTGAGCGCTGAGGGACCCCCCTGTCAGACCTGCGAGAGGATGGACGATGACGCAGATAGGCAGCAGCCAACTGACTACATAGTATGTCTCTATAGTACTTCAGTTTGTCCTCCCTCTCAACAGGTGAAAAAAAGGCCCCCATTTTAGACCGGTAGCGAGGGTCCAAGAGGGTGGAGAGCCAGAAGTCATCCCACTGCCAGATTGTGAATATTCGGCTGTCACTACGTAAGCAAGTGAGCATGCATCGGGCCATTTGTGCAAGTGACTCGGAGGGACTCCCTGCCTCCGACTCCACTGTATACTGCCATGGTGTCTCTGGGTCATCTGTCTCATCTTCCGCATCTCCCTCTACCTCCTCTGGCTGCTTATGCTCCTCCTCTTCTGTCACCTGGGTAGAAAAACCACTAAATGCTTGTGCTCCAATGTCCTCCTCCTCCAGTTCAGCCCCCACCGGACTCATGTGGCCATGAGATGCAGTCTCCACGTCTCCAGTCCCCTGACCAGAAAGATTTTGCAGCATCTGTTCCAGGAGATGAAGTAGTGGAATGACGTTGTTCATACCGTAGTCCTGGCGACTGACAAATAACGTGGCCTGAGCAAGCGGCAGGTGTTGCACATGAGCTGCCACTGGCTGACATCAAAATTACACAGGGGAGTACTCCTGTCCGCTTGGATCATTAAGAAATCGTTTATGGCCTTTCTCTGTTCGTACACTCGGTCCAACATCGATTTCTTCTTTCATGACGCGGAGCAGTTCCTCCCCTGTGTGACTTCGTTCGCCCAGGCAAACAAGGTGTAAAACTGAGTGACATCGCCGTGCCCTGCACATGTGGTACACTGGAGGAGCACTATGACTTGGCCCTGCAGTGGAGGCTGAGGTGGTGGAGAAAAAGCTGGACATTAGCGCAGGATCAGCAGTTTAACAACAAGGAGGAGAAAGTGGCGTCACCTATTCAAGTTGCTTGTGTGGCTGGGCAGGAAGCACATTGACACAGTGCGCCATAAAGGACATGTACTGGCCTTGACCGTAGTTTCAACTCCACATGTCGGCGCAACTTGGACAGGAGCACAGTCAGCTTCTGCGTTGTAGGATGGCTGGACGCGTACTGCTGTCTCTTTGCAATCGCTTCGGTGAATGAGTGGCGAGGAATAAGAGGAGGAGGAGCAGGAGCATCTGGAGAGGTAGATTATGACAGACAGCTCCCTTCGGCAGAGGTGCTGGAGCCTTGACTGCCTGAAATGGGATGCGTGCCACTGGGTGATGCTGCTGCCAACTGGACCGCCACATGTGAGCCACGGTTCTCCTAGGCCACTTTGGGGTGACGCTGCATATGTTGGCACAGGGCCATGGTGCCAACATTAGCACCCTGGCCATGCTTCACTTTCTGACCACAGATTCTACATATAGCCATGTTCACCTCCTCAGGCGTCTTAACAAAAAAATTCAACACCGCCGAGTAGACGATTTTACCACCAACACTCCGCACTAACGGAGTGGTACTTCCGCTGCCAGGCTGAGCCCCTGTGCCGCTCTTTTCAAGGCCGGAAAGCACCTGAGAAGAGTGTGGTCTACCCCGTGCCCGTTTGGCTCCCGACCTCACACTGCTGCCACTCCGCTGACTAACGGCCACACTACCGACTTGCTGCCTGCACCGCTGCCTGATGCGCAAGCTGTCAGTCTCGTCTGCAGATGATGATAATGATGATAAAGCCCTTGCTTCACCCGGCTCCCAAGTGTGATCGGCTACATCATCATCAACTACAGTTTGCACGTCACTAATGTCCTCCTCAACTGTCTTGGTGTACAAAGCCTGACTGCTCTCAACATCATCTCCCACTACACTCTCCTCATCAGTACTTGACCGCCTACTGGAAGGAGCGGATTTCTGCCCCTCCTCTTGGCTTCCCAGTAGCTGCTAACTGTCCTCAAGTAGTTCATCCTCGCTGAATAGAGCCGACAGCATATAGTACTTCTCTGGCGGAGAGAACCGAAAAGGACAGAGGCAGGTTGAGGACAGATGAGGGCACTGGAGCTGCTCCTGGCCCATGCCAACTAAGGGTTGTGTCTGACGAACCCACCAACTCTTGGCTGGGGGTTTCAGATGTCATCTGGGAGGAAGTGGATGACCGAGTCAACCATTCAAAAACATCTGGGTTGGTGGTACACACACGACCACTAGATGACACCGGTAGCTGTGGCCTCGCCGAGTGACCCCTAATGCCACGTCCCCTTCCTCTGCTGAGACCTGTGCCTATTCCAGAAACATTTGTGCCACTGCCCCTCCCCTGTGAAGGGCCTGTCACCCCTATGTCTGACATACTGTTTGATAAAAAATTTAAAATAAAAGGAAATTAAGAATCCCCCCAAAAAATATACTTTGCTCACTGCCTTGCACAACTGCTTAACTATTTCTTTAAGAAATACCGTCACCCATAGAGTGGGTTAACAATGGGTTACTGCACAGCACTATACACTATATGATGATTTTCTTTTTCTATGGCGACTGATGCTGCAAATAGTTACTTTAAATGAACAAACCCACAAACACGGATTCACAGTTTTTTTGGCAAGTCAACTTCACTGACTACGTTAGCACAATATCACACTTTTCTGTTTGGATGGCGAATAACGCTGCAAATAGTTATTTTAGATGAACAAACCCACAAACACGGATTCACAGTTTTTTTGGCAATTCAACCACACTGACTACGTTAGCACAATATCACGCATTTCTGTTTGGATGGCAAATAACGCCGCAAATAATTATTTAAAACTAACAACCCCACAAACACGGATTCAGTTTTTTTTTGGCAAGTCAACTTCACTGACTACATTAGCACTAGAGATGAGCGAATCGAAGCTGATGAAGTGGAATTCGTTACGAATTTAATGGAAAATTCAATTCACAACGAAATCGAATTTCATGGCGATTCGTAGTAACAAATCATTTATTTTTTTTTTCCCTAAAATGGCCGCAAGCACATGGCATGACATGGGGGGAATGATTTCTGGGACAAAGAAGTAAACGCCCACAATGCGATCACATGCAGACATGTAGCCAATTAGCAGCCAGCCCGGTCCTGTGATGTCACAGCCCTATAAATAGCTCTGCAGTGGTGGAATCCGCCATTTGCTATTGATTTTAGACCAGAGACAGACGTCAGGAGAGATAGGGCAAGTGAAAGAAAAACTAAAGAAAAGAAATGAGGAGATCAGGGATAGATAATCTGAATTGCAGGGATAGGAGAGGGACGATTTCAAGACAGAAAATCAGGCAGTGAAATTGCTATTCTGGTACACTGAGCAGAAGTGAGTGGGCATAGGGGTTAGCCTGTTATACAGCACTGCACTCTGTTCTAAAGGCTGTTTTGGGGTGCTTTATTCAAAGAAGCACCACTAGTGTCGCTTTTTGCAGTGCAGTAAGAGGGGCAGAGCCTTGTTTGGGGTACATTAAAAAAAAAAAAATAATAAAATAAATAAAAATAATAATTAAAACAAAAACATTTAAAGAAAAAAAAATATATCTTTTGGGTTGTGTTTGGGGAAAAACATATATAATCCGTGATTGGCAGCTTGTAAATGTGAAAAAAATAGTTGCGGCGTTATTCGCCATACAAATAGACAAGCGCCATATAGTGCTAGATTCTTCAGTGTAGTTGAATTGCCCAAATATTGTAAATCCGTGTTTGTGGGTTTGTTCATTTAAAATAAATATTCTCGGCGTTATTCGCCATCCAAACAGAAAAGCGTGAAATTGTGCTAACGTAGTCAGTGAAGTTGAATTGCCAAAAAAACAGTTAATCCGTGTTTGTGGGGTTGTGGATTGTGTTTTGGGGAAAAAAAATCGTTGTAAGTTGAATTGCCCAAAAAAGAGTTAAAGGGGTTCTGCAGTTTTTTCAAACTGATGATCTATCCTCAGGATAGATCATCAGAATCTGATCGGCGGGGGTCCGACACCCGGGCTAAGCTCCATTCATGTGAACGGAGCTTAGCCCCGCCCAGGCCAGTGATACTAGTCGTGACGTCACTGGGCCTGCGGTAAACACAGAGAAGGCCGCGGCGCTCCTGGAGCGCCGCTGCCTTCTCAAACAGGTGATTGCCAGGGGTCCCGGGTGTCAGACCCCCGCCTATTAGATGCTGATGATCTATCCAGAGGATAGATCATCAGTTTGAAGAAACTGCAGAACCCCTTTAAGATGTGGTTCTGGGCTTGTTCCTTTTAAAGAGGATCTTTCATGTCTTGTACTTACTGTAGATAAATACATTTATTGTTAGGGCAACCCCCGCTGCTTCTGACACAGGGTTTGGTTCTTAAAAATAGCGCTCCTGCACTCCGCTGTGCCCCCCTGTATTTCTCCCACTCAGTATGCTAATACTGAGCATCGGAACAGGGAGGAGGAGACGCCCAGGTTTCTCAATGGGCGTCTCCTTCTCCTTGGCTATGACGCTCTCCGATGTGATTGGATCGCAGCTCAGCCAGGGAGAACGAGACGCCCCTTGAGAAACCCGGGCGTCTCCTCCTCCCTGTTCCAATGCTCAGTATTAGCATACTGAGCGGGAAAATACAGGGGGGCACAGCGGAGCGCAGGAGCGCTATTTTGAAGAACCGAACCCTGTGTCAGAAGCAGCTGGGGTTGCCCTAACAATAAATGTATTTATCTTCCGTAAGTACAAGACATGAAAGGTCCTCTTTAAATCGATAGTCGCAGCGTCAGTCGCTGTAAAAAAAGAAAAAAAAAAAAAGGTTATATTTTGGTTTGTGTTTTGGAAAAGAATCAAACTTCCTCGGCGAAGTTGAATTGCCCAAAAAAGAGTTAATAGGTTTTTTATGTTTTTTTGTTTATTTTAACGTAGTATTTTTGGCGGCATTCGCCATCCAAACAGAAAAGCGTGATATTGTGCTAACGTAGTCAGTGAAGTTGAATTGCCCAAAAAAGCGTTAAGACGTGGTTCTGGGCTCGTTCCTTTTAAATGGATAGTCGCAACGTCAGTCGCTATATATACAAAGTGTATAGTGCTGTGCAGTAACCCATTGTACTGCAGTTCAGTAACCAGTTGTTAACACACTGTGTAGGTGATGATATTTCTGAAAGAAATAGTTAAGCCGTTGTGCAAACCAGTGAGTAAAGTATAATTTTTGGGGGTATTCTTCATTTTATTTTATTTTAAAAAAATTTTTATGAAACAGGATGCCAGACAGAGGGGTGACCTTCACAGGGGAGGGGCAGTTGCACAAATGTTTTGGGAACAGGCACAGGTCTCAGCAGAGGAAGGGGACGTGGCATTAGGGGTCACTTGGCGAGGCCACAGCTACCGGTGTCATCTAGTGGTCGTGTGTTGACCACCAACCCAGATGTTCTTGAATGGTTGACTCGGTCATCCACTTCCTCCCAGATGACATCTGAAACCCCCAGCCAAGAGTTGGTGGGTTCGTCAGACACAACCCTTAGTTGGCATGGGCCTGGAGCAGCTCCAGTGCCCTCACCTGTCCTCAACCTGCTCTGTCCTTTTCAGTTCCCTCAGCCAGAGAAGTACTATATTCTATTGGCTCTGCGCCACTATACAGCGAGTTTTTACACCCAATAGTCATAGGACTATATTTTCTGTTTTTGGCCTTTTGTAAAATATAGCTTTTATTTCTTTAATTTAATAGACATAATTTAAATGAAAAAATGACCCCCCCCTGAAAAAAATGTATTTTAAAACCACTAGCTGCATTTAGTTTGTGGGTATAAATATATGCAGCACAATCAGATATAATGGTAGAGGAATATTTGCTTCATATGCCTCTCCTAGGGATGGAGATATTGATGGATATATGCTTATTTGATTTCTTCTATTGTCTCTAGCCACTGTTGTACTAAAGCCTAAAGCGCCCTGTTGATATTTAATCTAACTTTCCCTATTTCAGGACTGTGCTATTCTATTTATTTATATTTTTATATATTTATTTTTCATGACATATCCCTCCCTGCCTGGATCCTTCTATTGGAACATCTGCAGTGCGTTCCGGCGATCCAAAATGAACTAAATGCGGTTGCTAATTAAAACAAACAATAAAGAGCTCCCCCGACATGTTTCGCCATTACATGCCATCCTCAGGGGTATTGGAGCTGCTAACCCGAATGCCTGGATATCCTGTTCTTTTAAAGATGGGCTAGACCTGTCCTTCCTATCTACATTCAATCAGAAGGCATCGGGATAGTAAAAATTGTCCACCACTCACCTCTTACCTTTAGGTTACCCTGTCCAGTCTCCTGCACGTACGTCACAAGTATCTTCACTAGGGATGAGCGAACTTTTGAAAAGTTCGGTTCGGCGAATTTTCTTGAAGTTCGGATTCGTACGAACCGAACCTAAAACGAACCTTGCTATAACGGCTGAATAATGCTGCAACAATAA
>ONZH01028391.1:0-25920 GCA_900303285.1 Rhinella marina | reverse complement strand
CTCCTGACCCACGGTACAAGCAGAACCTTTCCACTCTCATCCCTGTAGAGGAAAGGAGTATGAGAGTGAATCAATATCAACAGGCCCTGGTGCACAAGCTGAAACAATCCTTCCCATCTGACGCCACTAGCGGCAGAGGGTGTGGTTCTGTGGGCCAAGTAGCGGGGGAGAGGAGGCGAGCAGGCAGCTTGTCCAGCACTGGCAGGGGAACGCTCTCCAAGGCCTTTGCCAGTTTTATGTCACCCCAGCAAGACACTGTCACCTGTCCCCAGTCTAGGCAGAGTAGGGGGAAGCTGTACAAAAAGATGGTGAGGGAGTACCTAGCTGACCATACCAACGTTCTGCATGATCACTCTGCTCCATACAACTACTGGGTTTCAAAGCTGGACACGTGGCGCTGTACGCCATGGAGGTGCTGGCCTGCCCTGCCGCTAGCGTGTTGTCAGAGCGGATATTCAGTGCAGCTGGTGACGTCATCACCGATAAGCGTACACGCCTGTCAACTCAGCGCTGACAGGCTGACGCTTATTAAAATGAACAAAGCCTGGATTTCACCAGAATTCAAATCTCCTCCGGGGGAAAGCAGCTAAAGAATAAGATTCCTTATGTATCCGATTCCTCTCCTCTACTCCTCCTCCTCCTCCTTCTCTTCATTGCCAAACGCTGACCCAAAAGGGAATTTTTTAGAGGGCCAACTGGCACTCTTTTAAGACAATGTTCTCTCTCCAAACAATTTTTCCGGAGCGTCAACTACAGACACTCTAAAACCATTTTTCAGGAGCGTCAACTACAGACACTCTAAAACAATTTTTCAGTATCGTCAACCACAACCACAAGGGTCGACTTTAGACACTCAAAAAAAAATTTTTTGGGAGACTCACCTACAGCCATTTGACTGCAATCTCAGTCGGACAAAGGCATTGGTGGTGTCACCGCCATGCTGTGTCAGGCTAAATTTTTGGGTGGTTCACCTGCTACCTCAGTCTAACTCGATCACTCTGTTGTCACCGCCGCCATACAGGGTCACGCTAAATTTTAATGTGCTTCGCCTGCTCCCGCAGTGTAACTCGGTCACTCTTTAGTCACAGCTATACAGGGTCACAATAAATTTTTATGTGCTTCGCCTGCTCCTGCACTGTAACTCGGTCACTCTGTAGTCACAGCCATACAGGGCCACGATAAATTTTTATGTGCTTCGACCGCTCCTGCAGTGTAACTCGGTCACTCTGTAGTCACAGCCACACAGGGCCTCGATAAATTTTTATGTGCTTCACCTGCTCCTGCACTGTAACTCGGTCACTCTGCAGTCACAGCCATACAGGGCCACGATAAATTTTTATGTGCTTCGCCTACTCCTGCACTGTAACTCGGTAACTCTGTAGTCACAGCCATACAGGGCCTCGAGAAATTTTTATGTGCTTTGCCTGCTCCCGCACTGTAACTCGGTCACTCTGTAGTCACAGCCATACAGGGCCACGATAAATTTTTATGTGCTTTGCCTGTTCCTGTACTGTAAC
This sequence comes from Rhinella marina, assembly GCA_900303285.1. Classification (NCBI taxonomy): domain Eukaryota; kingdom Metazoa; phylum Chordata; class Amphibia; order Anura; family Bufonidae; genus Rhinella; species Rhinella marina. The sequence continues at coordinate 24,403 of ONZH01028391.1, read as the reverse complement.
TCGGTCACTCTGTAGTCAAAGCCATACAGGGCCTCGATAAATTTTTATGTGCTTCGACCGCTCCTGCAGTGTAACTTGGTCACTCTGTAGTCACAGCCATACAGGGCCTCGATAAGTTTTTATGTGCTTCGCCTGCTCCCGCACTGTAACTCGTTCACTCTGTAGTTTCAGCCATACAGGGACACGATAAATTTTTATGTGCTTCGCCTGCTCCTGCATTGTAACTCGGTCACTCTGTAGTCACAGCCATACTGGGCCACGATAAATTTTTATGTGATTCGCCTGCTCCAGCACTGTAACTTGGACACTCTGTAGTCACAGCCATACAGGGCCTCGATAAATTTTTATATGCTTTGCCTGCTCCCGCACTGTAACTCGGTCACTCTGTAGTCACAGCCATACAGGGCCACGATAAATTTTTATGTGCTTCGCCTGCTCCTGCCCTGTAACTCGGTCACTCTGTAGTGTCAGCCATACAGGGCCACGATAAATTTTTATGTGCTTCGCCTGCTCCTGCATTGTAACTCGGTCACTCTGTAGTCACAGCCATACATGGCCTCGATAAATTTTTATGTGCTTCGCCTGCTCCTGCACTGTAACTCGGTCACTCTGTAGTCACAGCCATACAGGGCCACGATAAATTTTTATGTGCTTCGCCTGCTCCTGCCCTGTAACTCGGTCACTCTGTAGTGTCAGCCATACAGGGCCACGATAAATTTTTATGTGCTTCGCCTGCTCCTGCATTGTAACTCGGTCACTCTGTAGTCACAGCCATACAGGGCCTCGATAAATTTTTATGTGCTTCGCCTGCTCCTGCACTGTAACTCTGTCACACTGTTGTCACAGCCATACAGGGCCACGATAAATTTTTATGTGCTTCGCCTGCCCCTGCAGTGTAACTCGGTCACTCTGTAGTCACAGCCATACAGGGCCTCGATAAATTTTTATGTGCTTCGCCTGCTCCTGCAGTGTAACTCAGTCACTCTGTAGTCACAGCCATACAGGGCCTCGATAAATTTTTATGTGCTTCGCCTGCTCCTGCACTGTAACTCGGTCACTCTGTAGTCACAGCCATACAGGGCCACGATAAATGTTTATGGTCTGGGTGAGCACAATTGCCTTGAGGGTCACCACCAGGCTGTTGCCCGAGAATTTGGGGTAATGGTGGGATTAGGCAGCCTCAGAGGCATCCATGCATGCTGCTCCTGCTGTTTCCTGTCCATTTCCGTGGTGTTTTCATCATTTTCTGAGGTTTCCAGGTTTTTACCCAGCCTTCCCTAGGCAGAGCCTTGGTCCCCTGCAAAAAATGCTCGAGTCTCCCATTGACTTCAATGGGGTTCGTTATTCGAAACGAGCACCCGAGCATCGGGAAAAATTCGACTCGAATAACGAGCACCCGAGCATTTTAGTGCTCGCTCATCTCTATTTATTATCATTATTTGGGCCGTATACATTAAATATATCCAACAGGCCACATCGTGTGTCTAAGGTAATATGCAATATTCGGCCTGCTACTTTTGGCAACACAGATAGTACTTTGTGGGGCATTGATCTGCCTATTAATGTAATGACCCAAGCGCCGACCCGTAAGTTGCACATTCGCCGACCCATAACTTGCACATTCTTTTCCACTCCCTTTCTCCTAAATGTGTCTCCTGCAACAGTGCAATGTCTGTTTTTAACTGGTGTAAATGACGTGATACCATCATCCGCTTTTTGGGGGAGCGGAGTCCCTTAACAGTCCATGTGACTATACGTACTATAATTCTCAATATAGATAATATCTGTGAACATATGGGTTGAGTATAACGAACCATCTATTCTTCTTTTTTCCTTGGGAGTGTTATGCAATCATACAATACTATTCAATGAATCATGTACCAGACTCAGACTCGAAAATGCTAGCATAAAAAAACAGTGCAAACTTGACTAACATATAACAAAAATACAAACAATATCAATAACATCACAACAATTGGAAGCATGTTGGTGGTGACCACCTTCCCTCTTGCTCCAGTCACTCAGACTTTTTTAGGACTTCGCTTTTTTCTGGATTGAGGCTTCTCCAATTTCCGCCTCCCCCCTCTGTATGATACCTTCTAGTGGGTACCTGCTAACTCAGGTCCCATATTTATGAACTGATTCATAATGCCACGTAGCTATAATATAGCAGTTATCATATTCTACTGTAACTTATAATAGGTGCTTATAGAACTTTATCAAACACGTATGCATTATTAGTTAGAGACTATCAAGATATATTATAATAAACCTCCTAAGTAACCCCTGTACTTATCAGTCTACGTCTAGAGTTGCATAATGGTTAGATCTTTGGATTCTCTGTGACTTCGGGGAGGAGCTAGAGGTGTGACCTCAAAATAACTCAACCACAGCCATTAATGTCTAAACCGCTGCAACAAAAGTGAGTACACCCCCTAAGTGAAAATTGCCAAATTGTGTCTAATTAGCCATTTTTCCTCCCCGGAGTCATGTGACTTGTTAGTGTTACAAGGTCTCATGTGTGAATGAGGCGCAGGTGTGTTAAATTTGGTGTTATTACTCTCTCATACCAGTGACTGGAAGTTCAACATTAGTAAAAGGGATTCACAGCACTCCGAATCGTTTCCAAATGAAGGTGGTGTTTATTAAGGCACCATAGCAAAGTGAAACGTTTCGGCTCAGCAGAGCCTTTCTCAAGCTTGAGAAAGGCTCTGCTGAGCCGAAACATTGCACTTTGCTATGATGCCGTAATAAGCACCACCTTCATTTGGAAACTATTCGGAGTGCTGTAGATCCCTTTTACTAGCGTCTATACAGGACCTTGAAGCCAGGACCTGAAAACCACGTGCACCCACAATCCGTTACTAGGACATCTCAATTGAAAGGACTACATAACCTATATTACAGGTAAAGCTGTGCTGCTTCCATCCCCCTCCTTTTTTAGACATTGGAAGTTCATCATGCCATCTCATGGCAAAGAACTCTGAGGAAATGAAAAAATAATTTTTGCTCTACATAAAGATGGCCTAGGCTATAAGAAACTGAAACTGAGCTGCATCGTGGTGGCCAAAACCATAATGCATTTTAACAAGACAGGTTCCACCGGCTTTGCAATGTCGCCCAAAGAAGTTGAGTGCACTTGCTCGGTGCCATATTCAGAGGTTGTCTTTTTAAAATAGATATCTGAGTGCTACCAGTATTGCTGCAGAGGTTAATAGGGTGGGGAGTCAGCCCGTTAGTGCTTAGACCATACACTGCACACTGCATCAAATTAGTCTGCATGGCTGTCATAGCAGAAGGAAGCCTCTTCTAAAGATGATGCACAAAAAAGCCTGCTAACAGTTTGCTGAAGACAAGCTGACTACTGGAGTCATATACTGTGGTCTGATGAGACCAAAATAAACGTATTTGGTTTAGATGGTGTTAAGCGTATGTGGCAGCAACCAAGTGAGGAGTACTAAGACAAGTGTGCCTTACCCACAGTTAAGCATGATGGTGGGAATGTCATGGTTTTGGGCTGCATGAGTGCTGCCGGCTGTGAGGAGCTATAGTCCATTGAGGGAACCATGAATGCCAACATGTACTGTGACAAACTGAAGCAGAGAATGACCCCCCCCCCTTCTTCAGAACCAGGCCCGCAGGACATGAAAACGACTCCAAACAAACCTCCAAGATGGCCACCGCCTTGCTAAAGAAAGGATAAAGGTGCTGGACTGGCCAAGCATGTCTCCAGACCTAAACCCTATTGAGCATCTGTGGGGCATCCTCAAAAGGAAGGTGGGGGAGTGCAAGGTCTCTAACATCATTAGACATTAGATGACATTAGATGACATTAGCTCAGTGATGTCATCATAGAGGAGTGGAAGATGATTCCAGTGGCAACCTGTGAAGCTCTAGTGAACTCCATGCCCAAGCAAGTTAAGGCAGTGCTGGAAAAAAATGGTGGCCACACAAAATATTGACACTTTGGTCACAATTTGGCCATTTTCACTGAGGGACACTTTTGTTGCCAACGGTTTAGACATTAATGGCGTGTAATGTGTGTTGAGTTATTTTGAGGGCACACCAAATTTACACTGTTATACGAGATGTACACTGACTACTTTATATTATATCAACATGTCATATATTCAGTGTTATCTCATGAAAAGATATAATAAAATGTTTACAAAAATGTGAGGGATGTACTCACTTTTGTGAAATACTGTATATACTCTACATTGGTCACATGCTGTACGCGTATGTCCCTTGTCCCAAATATAAACCGGTGCTCATCTGTCTGACCATTTTGGGTGAGAATGACTTAGTTTTTAGACCAGAAGTTCCCAAAGTTTCTTTTGAGCCTGATTTGGTCTAATTGGTCATCATATTTGATTTGGTCTGAATAAATTCGCCCCAAAACAAAAGTGCCTTGATTGTCCAGAAAGTTATGTATAACACTCTGGGGTCTCTTAGGACTGTATCTAACCCATTTCAAGCTCTTTATGGATAGCGTTACTAATGTCAAAGTAATAGTGACATACAGTGCCTTGCGAAAGTATTTGCCCCCCTGGAACTTTTCAACCTTTTGCCACATTTCAGGCTTCAAACAAAAAGATATAACATTTTAAATTTTTGGTGAAGAATCAACAACAAGTGGGTCACAATTGTGAAGTGGAACGAAATTTATTGGATCATGTAAACTTTTTTTGTAATAATAAAACTTAAAAGTGAGGCGTGCAAAATTATTTGGCCCCCTTGCATTAATACTTTGTTGCGCCACCTTTTGCTGCGATTACAGCTGCAAGTGGCTTGGGGTATGTCTCTATCAGTTTTGCACATCTAGAGACTGAAATTCTTGCCCATTCTTCCTTGCAAAACAGCTCGAGCTCTTTCAGGTTGGATGTAGAGCGTTTGCGAACAGCAGTTTTCAGCTCTTTCCACATATTCTCAATTGGATTCAGGTCTGGACTTCGACTTGGTCATTTTAAGACCTGGATACGTTTATTTTTGAACCATTCCATTGTAGATTTTGCTTTATGTTTGGGATCATTGTCTTGTTGGAAGATAAATCTCCGTCCTAGTCTCAGGTCTTTTGCAGACTCCAACAGGTTTTCATCCAGAATGGTCCTGTATTTGGCTCCATCCATCTTCCCATCAATTTTAACTATCTTCCCTGTCCCTGCTGATGAAAAGCAGGCCCAAACCATGATGCTGCCATAACCATGTTTGACAGTGGGGATGGTGTGTTCAGGGTGATGAGCTGTGTTTCTTTTACGCCAAACATATCATTTTGCATTGTTTCCAAAACGTTCGATTTTGGCTACATCTGACCAGAGCACCTTCTACCACATGTTTGGGGTGTCTCCAATGTGGCTTGTGGCAAACTGTAAACAATACTTTTTATGGCTATCTTTGAGAAATGGCTTTCTTCTTGCCACTCAAAAAATAAAGGCCAGATTTGTGAAGTGTTGGACTGATTGTTGTCCTATGGACAGACTCTCCCACCTCAGCTGTAGATCTCTGCAGTTCATCCAGAGTGATTATGGGCCTCTTGGCTGCATCTCTGTGCTTTAAACAGAACCCTGAGACTATCACAGAGCAGATGTATTTATACGGAGACTTGATTACACACAGGTGGATTCTATTTATCATCATCAGTCATTTAGGACAACATTGGATCATTCAGAGATCCTCAATGAACTTCTGGAGTGAGTTTTCTGAACTAAAAGTAAATGGGCCGAATAATTTTGCACGCCCCACTTTTCAGTTTTATTATTACAAAAAAAGTTTAAATGATCCAATAAATTTCGTTCCACTTCACAATTGTGACCCACTTGTTGATTCTTCACCAAAAATTTAAAATGTTATATCTTTTTGTTTGAAGCCTGAAATGTGGCAAAAGGTTGAAAAATTCCAGGGGGCCGAATACTTTCGCAAGGCACTGTATATAGCTTTGGATAAATACATGGTAATCAGTGGTAACAAACAGCTTGTTCGAAAGCACACATGGTCCAAAAATTCTTCTCTGTGTTGTTATGTACAAAATGGTGGCCACCATTTTAAGTGTTTCATGAGAGACGAATTACAAAAGTTTTTAATTTAATAAAATTCATTTTTTTATTTTTATTTTTGGGGGGATCCATGTAGAAACATTTGGCTCATCTCTAAATTGTAGCATTTCCTTAATCTTTAATATTTGCAAGGACATAGAAATGAAGAAAAGGTGACAAGCTTCAGGAGACTTGGCAGAGCTGTCATCGTCTTTATCACTTACCATAATAGTACCGTGTTTCCCCGATAGTAAGACACCCCCGATTGTAAGACGTATCGGGGGTTTCAGGGGGGTCGGCTAATATAAGCCGTACCCCGAAAGTAAGACATATGTCTTACTTTCGGGGAAACTAGGTCCCAGCCACTTAAAAAAAAAATCATACTTACCTGTTATGGCCGCCGCTGTCCTCGCTGGTTCCGCGCTCCACCGTCTTCCCTGGCGCGCACTATGATCTGACGCTATGACCTGACGCAGCGTCAGGTCATAGTGAGCGCCGGCAGGCAAGAGAGTGGAGCGGGGAACCTGAGGACAGCGGCGGCCAGAACAGGTAAGTATGATTTTTTTAAAGTGGCTGGGTGGGCTGATCTGAGGTCTGAGGGGGGCACAAGACACTGACCTGAGGGGGGCACAAGACACTGACCTGAGGGGGGGCACAACTCGCTGACCTGAGGTCTGATGGGGGCACTAGAGGCTGGTCTGATGGGGGCACAAGAGGCTGGTCTGATGGGGGCACAAGAGGCTGGTCTGATGGGGGCACAAGAGGCTGGTCTGATGGGGGCACAAGAGGCTGGTCTGATGGGGGCACAAGAGGCTGGTCTGATGGGGGCACAAGACGCTGACCTGATGGGGGCACAAGACGCTGACCTGATGGGGGCACAAGATGCTGACCTGATGGGGGCACAAGACGCTGACCTGATGGGGGCACAAGACGCTTACCTGAGGTCTGATGGGGGCAGAAGACGCTGACCTGAGGTCTGAAGGGGGCACAAGACGCTGACCTGAGGTCTGATGAGCGGAGGGATGTGGATTTTTCCAATATAAGACATACCCCGAAAGTAAGACATAGTGGGGCTTTTGGGGATAAAAAGAAAGTAAGACACTGTCTTACTTTCGGGGAAACACGGTATTGTTAGAAGTGTATTTAAATGCTGAAAGAAAGGAATGCATGAAGGAAAGTTAATAAAGGTTTAATGGGGAAATACATATTTAGAGCTAAAAAATGCTCAAGATATCCGAAATGTATTTTCTGGTGATCATGTAATCTGATCAGATCCAATGTTGTAGATTTTTGTAGAGTCTAAATAAAAGTAAATCACTATGGAGAGATGTATCAAAGCTGGTACAAAGGAAAATTTGCCTATAACAACAAATCTGATTCCACCTTTCATGTTCCAAAGGAGCTCTGCAAAATGAAGGGTGGAATGTTATTGGCTGCCATGGGCAACTAAGTACATTTTTCTTTGCACCAGTTTTGATAAATCTCCCCGTATATGTTCTATTAGTTTTCTGTGTTTGTAGAGGAAAACTCAGTTCACGATATGGCAATTCACATGGAACTACGCATGCTACAATAAGGTTAAATAAAGCATTAGAGAGTGTTACTCCGATATGTCCAACTCAGTTATTTTACTTTAAAGGGTTCATGAAAGTTCAGCTACCTCTTTCAACCAATGTTCCAATCTCCATTAAAATATAATCTGTACAAAATGTAATAAGATAAATTACTGGGTAAGTATGAGATAAATTCCTGGTACAATGCCCACAAATGCATTAATAAATCTTTAATAATCTCAATCAAATATTTAAAAAACTAATATTTCACCATTAAATTTACAGATTGTTTTATATAATTTATTAAAAGATGACTATGATTAACCACTTGTTGGCTGCCCATTGACATGCATACACCTCGGCAATCAGCATTTAATTCAGCAAGGATGTTCTTAAATGTTTTTGCAAAATTAGAAGCTCCACACTAATTGTACAGCTGCCGGAGCTTGGAGTCCACTTTCAGTGACAGCTGGTGCCCCCATAGAGAAGGCAGGGACTTTTACCATCCCTCTTTTCTCCATCATTGTATGCACAGTACTCATTGAATTACATGTATACTAATCAGGAAGAAGCAATGCTCTGGCCATAGCGATCATGTGATTACTGGGGGCTGGGTATCTGCATGAGTTGCTGGGTCCTTGCTGACCCAGATGAGCTCTGCAGTGAAACTTACAGAATTGTAAAGCTTATGGGGTTGTACTCCCCCTCTAACTGGAGCTAATACTTCAGCTCCAGTTACTGGAGAAATGGGCAATTAAAAAATATGTAATGTTTAAATGCCCCCCAAAAATCTTGTTTGTCCTTAAAAGTGGCACACATGTAAAATAAACAAAATGATAACATAAATGAATAAATAAATAAATGAAAAGATCACCAAAAGTCACAGATTTGAGCCTCACCACAACCTTAACCCCTGCGGGAAGGGACTTGCCGCCCAGCGCCTTAGCACTACAGCGCGCTGATCGGGCGGTTGCAGGAGCTGCGCCGGCCCGATCAGCTGCGGGGTACGGTTGTGCCCAGTAGCCGGACCCCTGCTGTATGCCCGGCATCAGTGTTTGCATTACCTTTCATGGGCCCGGTCGGCGCTGACCACGGTACATGCGGTGTGCGGCATGAAAGGGGATGCCATTAGGTCCCCGCGCTGCTGTGACGGGGACCCGATGGCTTAGATGGGAGCCCGATGCCTTCCTTAGACATCCGGCTGCCATCTACGGAAGCCTGTTAGATCCAGCCCCCTGGATCTAACAGGCTGTGAGCTGTAAGCGTATTACTATACACTTGCAGCCAATGCATTACAATACAGGTGTATTGTAATGCATTGTAAAGGGGATCAGACCCCCAAAAGTAAAAAAAAAATGTGAAAAAAAAGAGTTAAAAAAAAAACGTCATTTTAACAAAATAAAGAAAAAAAAACAGTGCCAAAACAGCCATTTTTTGGTCAACTTCCCTTCCAAAAAGTGTAATAGCAGGCGATAAAAAAAGCGTATGTATCCCAAAATGGTACCAATCAAACCGTCATCTCGTCCCGCAAAAACTTAGACATTACCTAAGACAATCGCCCAAAAATTAAAAAAAATATGGCTCTCAGAAAATGGCAGCACAAAAAAAGATTTTATTCTGTTCAAAAATGCATCTAATGTGTAAAACTTTCCAAAAATAAAAATGTTAGACATATTGGGTATCGCCGCATCCGTAACAACCTGCTCTATAAAAATATTACATGAGATGGCCCCCCAGGTGAATGCTGAGAAAAAAAATTAAAAAAAAATAGGCCAAAACAGCCATTTTTTTCCTCTTGCCTCACAAAAAGTGTAATACCACGCGAGCAAAAAAGCATATGTACCCCAAAATGGTACCAATCAAAACTTCATCTCATCTTGCAGAAATTGATACCCTACCTGAGACAATCGCCCAATAAATAAAAAAAATATGGCTCTCTGAAAATGGCAGCACAAAACAAGATTTAATTCTGTTCAAAAATGTAGCTAATGTGTAAAATTTAACAAAAATTAAAATGTTAGACATATATGGTATTGCTGCGTCCGTAACAACCTGCTCTATAAAAATATCACATGATTTTCCCCCCTCAGGTGAATGCTGTAAAAAACAAATTTACAAAACTATGTACCCCAAAATAGTACCAATGAAAACATCACCTCATGCCGCAAAAAATGAGCTCAAACATAAGACAATAACTAAAAAAAAAAATAAAAATCAATGGCTCCCGCAAACCAATCCATCAAAATCTGTGCTGCAAAATCCATATGGCGCTCCTTCTGTTCTGAGTCCTGCCATGTGCCCCCACAGTAGTTTACCACCACATATGGGGTGTTTCCATATTCAGGAGAAAATGGGGAACAAATTATGGCGTGATTTTCTCCTGTTACCCCTTGTGAAAATGAAAAATTTGGGGCTAAAGCAACATTTTATTGGAAGAAATGAAACTTTTCATTTTCACAGCCAAGTGTTTCCAAATTCCGTAAAACACTTAGGGGGTCAAAGTGGTCAGTACCCCCCTTAATATATTCTTTGAAGGGTATAGTTTCCAAAATGGGGTCACTTTTTGAGGGTTTCCACTGTAGGGGTACGTCAGGGTCTCTCAATTACAAAATGGTGCCTAAGAACCATTCTAGAAAAATCTGCCTCCAAAATTCGTATGGCGCTCCTTTTCTTCTGTCCACTGCCACAAACCCATACCACCACATATGGGGTATTTCTGTGAACTGCAGAATCAGAGTAATGTATATTGAGGTTTACTGTTAACCCTTGCTGTGTTGTAAGAAAAAAATTATTAACATGAATAATCTACCAAAAAAGTGACATTTTGAAATTTCACCTCCATTTTCCTTTAATTCTTGTGGAACACCTCAAGGGTTAACAAAGTTTGTAACATCAGTTTTTTATAATTTGAGGGGTGTAGTTTCTAAAATTGGGTCATTTATGGGTGGTTTCCATTACGTAAGCCCCTCAAAATCACTTTATAACTGAATTGGTGCTCAAAAAATGGTTTTGGAAATTTTGTTGAAAATTTGAAAAATGGCTTCTAAACTTCTAAGCCTTCTCACGTCCTAAGAAAGTAAAATGACATTTATAAAATGATGCCAACATAAAGTAGACATATGGGAAATGTAAAATAATAACTATTTTTGGAGGTATTACTATGTATTTTGAAAGTGGAGAAATTGAAATTTGCAAATTTGCAAATTTTTCCAAATTTTTGATAAATTTGGTATTTTTTTATAAATAAAAATGAAATATTTTGCCACAAATTTAATATTGTCGTGAAGCACAATATGTGACGAGAAAACAATCTCAGAATGGCCTGGATAAGTAAGAGCGTTCCAAAGTTATTACCACATAAAGTGACACATGTCAGATTTGCAAAAAATAGCCTGGGCAGGAAGGTGAAATCAGGCTTGGGGTTGAAGGGGTTAAACTATATATCTCTATAGCTCTCATATCAAAACAATCAATAAAAAATATGAAAAAAAGTATAAAATATTTTTAAAAAGCATAAAAAACAAAAATTAACTAAGGAAAGTACTGTATATAAATCTATTTCCTCAGAAAAGTGGAGAGAAATCTCTTTAAAGATACAGCACAGAGCTTACTACATAACCTAGCCACATCTAAGCGGACAGAGATAAATAAGTGCCCTGGATTTGAAGGCTCCAATATACTGGTTTCATCATGTCTCTTCTGCAGGAAAGCCACAAGCCTTGGCCTTCTCTCAGGATTCTAATGCCCTTGATCTGTCACCCATAGAGGCATCTTTTTCAGTCTTGGGTTTATGCACAATGAACCTGATTGTAGGGCTGTAGCAGAAGTGAATCTCCTGTCTGTCCATCAGAGTAATTACCCATTGAAAATTACTGCTCCAAATTTAGAAGATGGTCCATTGATTCCCAGTGGAATGACCCAGCCCTTTATTGCAGGGAGTGAATAATCTTCTGAAAATGATGGGGGTTGTATTTCTATGGTGGAGATATTGGCCATTTGCTCAAACGCTGCCCCAAGCATTTCATGCAGGAAAAATCCAAATGCCTAGGTGGTTCTTAGGAAGACCACCTAAACAGTCAGACATGTCCCACTATTATGAAGAAAAAATTGTCTTTTTCTTAAAATTCAGTTATTGGTGAGGCTTTTATTGACAGTGGGGTTGGCTGCTAATTTTCTGCATTTGCAGTTTGACAAGAAATTATCTCTCCTGTTACCACAGTGGATAGTACTGTGCCCTGTCATCTCAGGATCCTGTAAAACTTTTTACCCCCACCTATAGCCTTAGTTGTTGGTTCTGTGCATTCAGAGCTCACTTCCTTTTTTGTCCTTGATAATTTGGCTACAGATCTACAGTCTCAAAATCCAGTCATTGACTGGTAGAAAATAGACATGTTCAAGTGGAGGTCCAGATGTATGTGGAATTCCAGATGTATACACCTCTTCTACCTACATTTATTCAGGATTTTGCTGATATACTGTATTTTCTAAATCGAATTAGATATTTCCTTCTCGTCTGAGTTTTTTTCTGACACTCTCTTCAAGAAGCGGATTTATGATCTTTCTGGTTCAGACAGACAGGCCATGAAGGGTCTATAAGATATTAGATCTTCTGTTTTACTGGTTGGTGCTGGGTTTTTCTTTTGTTGACAACAATGATGGTAGTTTAACCCCTTCCCAACCAGCGCCGTACATGTACGGCACTGCGGGAAGGGACTGCGCCCGCCCGATCAGCTGCAGGGGAACAGCTGTTCCTAGTAGCCGGACCCCTGCTGCGTACGCCCGCATCGGTGAAAACACAGATGCGGGCGTATTAACCCTCGTTGTGCCACGGTCAGCGCTGACCGCGGCACATGCGATGCGGGCATGCGCAAGGAGAGTCCATCGGGTCCCCGCGCTGCTGTGACGGGGAACCGATGGCTTGGATGGCAGCCCGATGCCTTCCTTAGGCATCATGGCTGCCATCCCTGTGAGCCTGTGAGATCCAGGGGACTGGTAATACACTTACAGCCAATGCATTACAAAGCAGAAGTATTGTAATGCATTGTAAAGGGGATCAGACCCCTAAGGCTAGGGCTACATGGCGACAGTTGTCGCGCGACAACCGTGTTGGATTTCTTGCGACTGCAGCGGCGATCCCATTCATCCCTATGGGATCCCCGCTACTCAGGGATCCTGGCTGCGACAGGTGTCGCGCGACAACTGTAGCCGTGTAGCCTTAGCTTAAAAGTGAAAAAAGTGGGGGGAGGAAAGTGAAAAAAATAAAGTTTTACAAAAAATAAATGTTTCAAGTAAAAAAAAGGCACACTTTTCCCAAAATAAAGTTTAAAAAAATTGTTAAAAAAAGGGAAAAAAAGAAAAGTAGACATATTAGGTATCGCCGCGTCCGTATCAACCGACTCTATAAAAATATTACATCATCCACTCCGCCAGATGAACTCAGTAAAAAAAAATTTAAAAAAACATTGCCAAAACAGCCATTTTTTGGTCACCTTCCCTCACAAAAAGTGTAATAGCAGGCGATCAAAAAGGCGTATTCACCCCAAAATGGTACCCATTACTGATGATCGAGCACCCCTATGTTCGGGTGCTCTGGCCAAACACTAGGTGGTGCTCGAGTGCTCGGCCGAGCACCCAAGTATAATGGAAGTCAATGGAAGAAGACCGGGCACCCCCTGCTCTGCAGATGGGAGGGTGTCTGGTCCATAGTGAAACATCAGAAAATGGTGGAAACACCACAGAAATGGTTAGGGAACAGCATGGGGAGGATGTCTGGATGCATCTTGGACACCAAAGTTGCTGCTATTAAAGATTATGTCCGACTATTATGCCACTTTTACGGAATGACAAAAATACCCCCCCCCCAAAAAAAAAAACCCAAGATAACATCGATTTTACAGGAATTATTGTTAGGAAACATAGATTTACTTGTACGTTAAGCGCAAGTGCTGCCAAAAATTACACGGATGAGGCACTCCCATACAACTGGTATATCATATAAAGGAGGGCCTCATTCACATTGTGGTATAATTGTGGGACTCTGACACTCATAAAGCCTATGCACTAAGTGAAAAGGCTGCCAAAAATTACAAGGAACAGGCACTCCAATACACCCTTTATTACACATAAAGGAGGGCATCAGAGACCCCGTGAAAAATTATCATTGATGGCCTGCTGCTGACACTCCAAAACAATAGGGGTGAAACACTGCTGACGAGCAGACCATCCAAAAAATTAAGGGTGACATGCTGCTATCGAGCTGACCATTAAAAAAAATTTAAGGGTGACACGCTGCTGCCGAGCTGACCGAAAAAAAATTTAAGGGTGACACGCTGATGCCGATCTGACCGTCCAAAAAATTTAAGGGTGACCCGCAGATGCCGAGCTGACCGTCCAAAAAATGTTATTCTTAATGTGACATTCTGCTGAAGAGCAGACCGTAAAAAAGAGTTTAAGTAATCCATAGAATGTATCAACGTAATAAAAAGTCCTCCATATATGCCCTACAGGTACAGGACACAAATCAGATGTGGGCCTGCATGATGAGCGACTCAGATGTATGCCAGATAGGAAAAAATTTCTGTATTGATACAGTAATCCCATACATTTATGCTGCACCTTAAACAAATTTAAAGGGGTTTTACCATCTTGGACAATGGGGGCATATCGCTAGGATCCCAGCGGTAGGACCCGCACCTATATCGAGAACGGCCCGGCTCCCGTTAATTTCTATGTAGCTGACGGAAATAGCCGAGCCAGCGCTCGGCTATTTTCGGTGGCCCCATACAAATTAATGGAGTGCAGCCGCGCATGCGCGGTGTGCCTTCCTTCGCTTTCGGGGCCCCATTCTCGATATAGGTGCGGGTCCCAGCGGTGGGACCCGCACCTATAGGACAATGGGGGCATATCCTAGCGATATGCCCCTATTGTCCAAGATGGCAAAACCCCTTTAACTCCCCCAAGAAAATATTAAAATTTCAACCGTGTGAAAAAGGGAATACCCAAACTGACTCTCAGGCAGTGACATGATGCACTGAAGGCTCCAGCTTTGCCTGGATTGTGACAAAATGGAGGTATTGATGCAGTAATCCAAGAAAGCTCGGGAAATCTTGAGATCGAGCTGGCGGTCTGCAGGGAGGTGAGCTACCACCTGTCGGAGCGCCTGCCTCTCGGCTCCTCTCCTATGCTCTTCTCTGAGTGTCCTGGGGGCCGGAATCGTTAACTTAAAAAATTCGAGTGTTCAAACCAGGCCGGGTCGCCTCAATACTTGAGCTATGAATAATGGAATAGGACTCCATGCTGTTGCCGAGCTGACCGTCCAAAAAATTTAAGGGTGACCCACAGATGCACTTTGCAGTTAAAACTTTCTGTAGTCTTACTTTTGCAGCTTTATATTTTTCCCACAAAAAGCTTCTTTATAAATCATACTGATATGCAGAAAGCTGTAGAAATATACGAAGATAAGACTGTTTTATATATTTATCTGTATTGGATATACACAACCTCAGCACTACAGATGATTGAAAATCGAAAGCCATGTCCATGTTAGTTTTTTTTGCTTTTTTTTAATCAATTTTTTTGGTCCTATTTTTTTGGTTATTTAAAAAAATACATTATTTACTTTTACTATAATAATATCAAAATCTGTATGTTTTTTTTTTAATATTTATAAACCAAAATATTAATGTATATCTCAGTTAAAATGTCTATTTTTGTTCTTTTACACATAGTAAACGATTATGTGCACAATAAGCTATGACACATATTGTAGCTTGCCAACAAGATAATAATGTAATATAATTAATGTCACAAATCAATACTTGGAGATTGATCAGTATTAATGGAATATGTAGTTTTATTTTTTCTATTTTCTAAAGGTGTTATCGGTCAGGGCGTAGTAGAGGGTGTGGTCTTGAAAACAAAGGCGTATAGGGCTAGGCAAGGACCCTTTCTTGATACTTTCTTTTTTTGTATGGAAAATGTACAGTAAATGTAATAGATTACTTTATTGAGCTGTTGGAAAGGGTCTTTGTTAGCAATTTTATAAAGTGTGCTCCCTTCAAAAAAAAAAAAAAAAAGGGGGGCAATCTGTGTAGATTCATCAAAGTTGCGTAACACCTCACAGAGGTCAGACATCAATGCCCACTCGTCGCTTGTGAAGAATGTAACAATGGATGTCAGCTACATAAACTTTTGAACGGTTGTAATACGCTGTGCACCTAGCATTACTGACAGGGCACACTTGTTGGTTTTTTTGCAACCCAAAAAAAAAGCAGACGTTTTTCACAATGGACTTTGGTCTTTTTGGAACAGAAACAATCTTTCTACCTACCCAAATCCTATCCCTATAGTTTAATTCCCTACTTACTTTAATTAAACTGCAGATGCAAATGAGGAACTGTGGTCTAAATTAACGGTATTAAATACGAATGTCAGCTACAGTACATAGACTTTTTTTTTTTTTGCCACCCAAAAAAAAAATAAAATAAGTATTTCACACTTGGTCTTTTTGGAACAGCGACAATCTTTTTACCTACCCAAATCCTATCCCTATAGTTTAATTCCCCCCTTGGGCAAATTTAACTGCAGCAGCAAATGAGGAACTGTGGCCTAAATTAATGGTATTAAATACGGATGTCAGCTACAGTACATAGACTTTTGAACGGTTGTAATATGCTGTGCACCTAGCGTTACTGATAGGGCATACTTGGGTTTTTTTGCCACCCCCAAAAAAAAGACGTATTTCACAATGGACTTTGGTCTTTTTGGAACAGCGACAATCTTTCTGCCTACCCAAATCCTATCCCTATAGTTTAATTCCCTCCTTGGGCAAATTTAACTGCAGCAGCAAATGAGGAACTGCGGCCTAAATTAACGGTATTAAATGTAACAACAGATGTCAGCTACATAGACTTTTGAACGGTTGTAATATGCTGTGCACCTAGCATTACTGACAGGGCACACTTGGGCACCTAGTGCTATTTTCAACACCTTAAAAGTCCTCAAATATAAAAAAAATAAAAGTTTGTGCCAGATATAATAGCCCTTAAAAGGGCTTTTGGGTCTTTTCTGAGCATTTTCTATCCCTGCCTAGCGTGCTTCTCTCCCTACACTCTCTGTCCCTACTTGCTGCAGCTGTCCCTGGCTCGGTATGAGCCGGTTACAGTGAATGCCAGCACCTTCCCGCACGCTAATTAGCTAATTAGCGTGTGGGGAGGGGACTCGAGCATGGCGCTGGAGCACACGCGGTATTTGGCCGAATGCCGCGTGGTCCCGAGCACCGCCATGTTCGGCCGAATAGTGTATTAGGTCAAACATGTTCGCTCAACACTAGTACCAATCAAACCGTCATCTCGTCCCGCAGAAATTCAGACCCTACCAAAGACAATTGCCCAAAAAATTTAAAAAAATATGGTTCTCAGAATATAGCAACACAAAAAAATGAATTAATTCTGTTCAAAAATGCATCTAATGTGTAAAACTTAACAAAAATAAAAATGTTAGACATATTGGGTATCGCAGAGTCTGTAACAACTTGCTCTATAAAAATATTACATGAGATGGCCCCCCTGGTGAATGCTTTAAAAAAAAAACATTATTCCATAACATTCCATAAACTATGCCATAGCAGCCATTTTTTTCCCCTTGCATCATAAAAAGTGTAATACCACGCGATCAAAAAGGCATATTTACGCCAAAATGGTACCAATCAAACCATCATCTCAACCCACAGAAATTTAGACCCTACCTAAGACAATCGCCAAAAAAATAAAAAAAATATGGCTCTCAGAAAACAGCAACACAAAAACAAGATTTAATTCTGTTCAGAAATTCATTTACTGTGTAAAACTTAACAAAAATAAAAATGTTAGACACCGCCACCTCCGTAACAACCTGCTCTATAAATATATCACATTATATCCCCCCTCAGGTGAAAGCTGTAATTAAAAAAAAAAATACACTATGCCAAAACAGCCATTTATTGGTCACCTACCCTCACAAAAAGTGTAATAGCAGGCGATCAAAAAGGCATTTTTACCCCAAAATAGTGCCAAACAGTCATCTTGTCCTGCAAAAAATGAGACCCTACCTGAGACAATCACCAGAAAAATAAAAAAAATATGGCTCTCAGAAAATAGCAACACAAAAAAAAGATTTTATTCTGTTCAAAAATAAATCTAATGTGTAAAGACATATTGGGTATTGCCACGTCCATAACAACCTGCTCTATAAAAATATGATTTAGCCCCTCAGGTGAATGCTGTAAAAAAGATATTTTTAAAACTATGCCAAAACAGCTATTTTTTTCACCTTAACTCACAAAAAGTGTAATACCAAGCGATCAAAAAGCCTTATGTACCCCAAAATGGTACCAATGAAAACGTCACCTCATCCCACAAAAAATGAGCCCCCACATAAAACAGTAACTAAAAAAAAATAAAAATGAATGGCTCCCGCAAACCAATCCATAAAAATCTGTCCTGCAAAATCCATATGGCGCTCCTTCTGTTCTGAGTCCTGCCATGTGCCCCCACAGCAGTTTACCACCACATATGGGGTGTTGCCGTATTCAGGAGAAAATGAGGAACAAATTATGGGGTGCTTTTCTCCTGTTACCCCTTGTGAAAATGAAAAATTTGGGATTAAAGCAACATTTTATTGGAAGAAATGAAACTTTTCATTTTCACAGCCAAGTTTTTCCAAATTCCCTAAAACGCTTAGGGGGTTAAAGTGGCCAGTACCCCCCTTAATATATTCTTTGAAGGGTGTAGTTTCCAAAATGTGGTCACTTTTTGAGGTTTTCCACTGTAGGGGTACGTCAGGGTTTCTCAATTACAAAATGGTGCCTAAAAACCATTCTAGCAAAATCTGCCTCCAAAATTTGTATGGGGCTCCTTTCCTTCTGACCACTGCCACAAACCCATAGAGACGTTTACCACCACATATGGGGTATTTCTGTAAACTGCAGTATCAGAGCAATGTATAATGAGGTTTAGTTTGCTGTTAACCCTTGCTGTGTTGCAAGACAAAAATTATTAACATGAATAATCTACCAAAAAAGTGAAATTTTGAAATTTCACCTCCATTTTCCTTTAATTCTTATGGAACACCTCAAGGGTTAAAAAAGTTTGTAATAGCAGTTTTTTATAATTTGAGGGCTGTAGTTTCTAAAATGGGGTCATTTATGGGTGGGTTCCATTACGCAAGCCCCTCAAAATCACTTTATATCTGAATTGGTGCTTAAAAAATGGTTTTTGAAATTTTGCTGAAAATTTGTAAAATGGCTTCTAAACTTCTAAGCCTTCTAACGTCCATAAAAAGTAAAATGACATTTATAAAATGATGCCAACATAAAGTAGACATATGGGAAATGTAAAATAATAACTATTTTTGTAGGTATTACTATGTATTTTAAAGTAGAGAAATTGAAATTTGGACATTTGCTAATTTTTCCACAGTTTTTGTAAATTTGGTATTTTTGGATAAATAAAAATGAAATATTTTGCCACGAATTTACTACTGTCGTGAAGCACAATATGTGACGAGAAAACAATCTCAGAATGGCCTGGATAATTAAAAGCGTTCCAAAGTTATTACCACATAAAGTGACGCATGTCGGAGTTGCAAAAAATGGCCTGGGCAGGAAGGTGAAAACAGGCCCGGGGTTGAAGGGGTTAGAAACATAGAAACATAGAAGATTGACGGCAGAAAAAGACCTAGTCCATCTAGTCTGCCCATTTATTATCCTTTTATTTTTATCTTAGGATAGATACATGTTTATCCCAGGCATGTTTAAATTCAGTTACTGTGGGTTAAGGTCTTGTATTGACTATCACTAATTTGTTCAATACCCTTGTTAAAAGATTTAATAACTCTCTTCCTTTGATACCCAATCTATTTAAACAGATCTCCGGAGCCAAATAATTCTCCAAGATGGATTTGTGAGGAGCTTACAACCTTGTTCACATTTGTGAAGGGGATTTGTGGAAGATTGTATAATGCTTCTGCAGCTTTTCAAAAGTGAATGATGTTCTCGGGATTTCATTGGGAATTTTGCACTGGTCTATCTAGATGATATACTGGTATTTTCCTCTGATTGACCCTCTCATGTTAGACACATGCAATCTGTTTTGAAGGTACTTATGAAGAATAATGCTAAACTAGAAAAGTAAATATTTGGTGTACAAAAAATAAATTTTTGGGGTATATCCTAGCTATATCCGTACTCCTCATTCGTTTCGTATGGATCCTCAGGATAGGTCTTTAATAGAGATGAGCGAGCATACTCGTCCGTAGAGATGAGCGAGTAGTGTTCGATCGAGCTGGTATTCGATCGAATACTACGCTATTTGGCATACTCGATTTCGTTCGAGTATAACGGCGATGGCGCACTTAGAATTCGTTTCCCCTCCCACCTTCCCTGGCGCTCTTTTTCCACCAATCACCATGCAGGGGGGGTTTGACAGGCACGCTGAGCACGCTGGCAGCGCGAAAACGGCGTCTACATGTATTGGCTGGAAAAACCATGTGACCTCGAATATTAAAAACTCAGCTCTTCCTGCTCGTACGCATATGCTGCGTGAACTTAGTCAGGGAAAGAGGCTGGAGAAGGGACAGACAGATTTTAGCTGTTGGATAGGCAGGAGCGTGATTAAAAGCCCTTATCAGGGCTACTACAGTGGACTTCAGTGATAGCTTACTACAATATAGACTTTACAGAGAACGGCTGCTGTATTCAGGGATAGCTGCTGGAGTAGGGACAGAGAGAGGCATTAGTGGTGTATTAGGTGCTCTGCTACATACCAAACTATATTTGGCACTACTGCTGTGTACCTTGAAAAATACAATATATAGGCCTTATAACTGGCAACTGTACTGTGCGTTCTCTTGCAAAGTAATTTCTCATAACTGGTGTTCATACACACCGTCTGATCACTTAGTACACGGCTGTGTACCTTGAAAAATACAATATATAGGCCTTAACTGGCAACTGTACTGTGCGTTCTCTTGCAAAGTAATTTCTCATAACTGTTGTTCATACACACCGTCTGATCACTGAGTACACAGCTGTGTACCTTGAAAAAATACAATATATAGGCCTTAACTGGCAACTGTACTGTGCGTTCTCTTGCAAAGTAATTTCTCATAACTGTTGTTCATACACACCGTCTGATCACTGAGTACACGGCTGTGTACCTTGAAAAATACAATATATAGGCCTTAACTGGCAACTGTACTGTGCGTTCTCTTGCAAAGTAATTTCTCATAACTGTTGTTCATACACACCGTCTGATCACTGAGTACACGGCTGTGTACCTTGAAAAATACAATATATAGGCCTTAACTGGCAACTGTACTGTGCGTTCTCTTGCAAAGTAATTTCTCATAACTGTTGTTCATACACACCGTCTGATCACTCAGTACACGGCTGTGTACCTTGAAAAATACAATATATAGGCCTTAACTGGCAACTGTACTGTGCGTTCTCTTGCAAAGTAATTTCTCATAACTGTTGTTCATACACACCGTCTGATCACTGAGTACACGGCTGTGTACCTTGAAAAATACAATATATAGGCCTTAACTGGCAACTGTACTGTGCGTTCTCTTGCAAAGTAATTTCTCATAACTGTTGTTCATACACACCGTCTGATCACTGAGTACACGGCTGTGTACCTTGAAAAATACAATATATAGGCCTTAACTGGCAACTGTACTGTGCGTTCTCTTGCAAAGTAATTTCTCATAACTGTTGTTCATACACACCGTCTGATCACTCAGTACACGGCTGTGTACCTTGAAAAATACAATATATAGGCCTTAACTGGCAACTGTACTGTGCGTTCTCTTGCAAAGTAATTTCTCATAACTGTTGTTCATACACACCGTCTGATCACTGAGTACACGGCTGTGTACCTTGAAAAATACAATATATAGGCCTTAACTGGCAACTGTACTGTGCGTTCTCTTGCAAAGTAATTTCTCATAACTGTTGTTCATACACACCGTCTGATCACTCAGTACACGGCTGTGTACCTTGAAAAATACAATATATAGGCCTTAACTGGCAACTGCACTGTGCGTTCTCTTGCAAAGTAATTTCTCATAACTGTTGTTCATACACACACCGTCTGATCACTCAGTACACGGCTGTGTACCTTGAAAAATACAATATATAGGCCTTAACTGGCAACTGTACTGTGCGTTCTCTTGCAAAGTAATTTCTCATAACTGTTGTTCATACACACCGTCTGATCACTGAGTACACGGCTGTGTACCTTGAAAAATACAATATATAGGCCTTAACTGGCAACTGTACTGTGCGTTCTCTTGCAAAGTAATTTCTCATAACTGTTGTTCATACACACCGTCTGATCACTGAGTACACGGCTGTGTACCTTGAAAAATACAATATATAGGCCTTAACTGGCAACTGTACTGTGCGTTCTCTTGCAAAGTAATTTCTCATAACTGTTGTTCATACACACCGTCTGATCACTCAGTACACGGCTGTGTACCTTGAAAAATACAATATATAGGCCTTAACTGGCAACTGCACTGTGCGTTCTCTTGCAAAGTAATTTCTCATAACTGTTGTTCATACACACCGTCTGATCACTGAGTACACGGCTGTGTACCTTGAAAAATACAATATATAGGCCTTAACTGGCAACTGTACTGTGCGTTCTCTTGCAAAGTAATTTCTCATAACTGTTGTTCATACACACCGTCTGATCACTGAGTACACGGCTGTGTACCTTGAAAAATACAATATATAGGCCTTAACTGGCAACTGTACTGTGCGTTCTCTTGCAAAGTAATTTCTCATAACTGTTGTTCATACACACCGTCTGATCACTCAGTACACGGCTGTGTACCTTGAAAAATACAATATATAGGCCTTAACTGGCAACTGCACTGTGCGTTCTCTTGCAAAGTAATTTCTCATAACTGTTGTTCATACACACCGTCTGATCACTGAGTACACGGCTGTGTACCTTGAAAAATACAATATATAGGCCTTAACTGGCAACTGTACTGTGCGTTCTCTTGCAAAGTAATTTCTCATAACTGTTGTTCATACACACCGTCTGATCACTGAGTACACGGCTGTGTACCTTGAAAAATACAATATATAGGCCTTAACTGGCAACTGCACTGTGCGTTCTCTTGCAAAGTAATTTCTCATAACTGTTGTTCATACACACCGTCTGATCACTTGAGTACACGGCTGTGTACCTTGAAAAATACAATATATAGGCCTTAACTGGCAAACTGTACTGTGCGTTCTCTTGCAAAGTAATTTCTCATAACTGTTGTTCATACACACCGTCTGATCACTCAGTACACGGCTGTGTACCTTGAAAAATACAATATATAGGCCTTAACTGGCAACTGTACTGTGCGTTCTCTTGCAAAGTAATTTCTCATAACTGTTGTTCATACACACCGTCTGATCACTCAGTACACGGCTGTGTACCTTGAAAAATACAATATATAGGCCTTAACTGGCAACTGTACTGTGCGTTCTCTTGCAAAGTAATTTCTCATAACTGTTGTTCATACACACCGTCTGATCACTCAGTACACGGCTGTGTACCTTGAAAAATACAATATATAGGCCTTAACTGGCAACTGTACTGTGCGTTCTCTTGCAAAGTAATTTCTCATAACTGTTGTTCATACACACCGTCTGATCACTGAGTACACGGCTGTGTACCTTGAAAAATACAATATATAGGCCTTAACTGGCAACTGTACTGTGCGTTCTCTTGCAAAGTAATTTCTCATAACTGTTGTTCATACACACCGTCTGATCACTGAGTACACGGCTGTGTACCTTGAAAAATACAATATATAGGCCTTAACTGGCAACTGTACTGTGCGTTCTCTTGCAAAGTAATTTCTCATAACTGTTGTTCATACACACCGTCTGATCACTCAGTACACGGCTGTGTACCTTGAAAATACAATATATAGGCCTTAACTGGCAACTGTACTGTGCGTTCTCTTGCAAAGTAATTTCTCATAACTGTTGTTCATACACACCGTCTGATCACTCAGTACACGGCTGTGTACCTTGAAAAATACAATATATAGGCCTTAACTGGCAACTGTACTGTGCGTTCTCTTGCAAAGTAATTTCTCATAACTGTTGTTCATACACACCGTCTGATCACTCAGTACACGGCTGTGTACCTTGAAAAATACAATATATAGGCCTTAACTGGCAACTGTACTGTGCGTTCTCTTGCAAAGTAATTTCTCATAACTGTTGTTCATACACACCGTCTGATCACTGAGTACACGGCTGTGTACCTTGAAAAAATACAATATATAGGCCTTAACTGGCAACTGTACTGTGCGTTCTCTTGCAAACTAATTTCACGGCTGTGAAGGCAAAATATTGTAAAAAAAAAAAAAATGCGGCGGGGGGCTAGCGGAATAGGACGTGGACGAGGACGGGGGCGCGGAAATGCTGTTGGGGGCCTTGTTGAAGCCAGTGGGGATACAATGCGTGCTGGTGAGGGTCAGCCAGGATCCCGCTCATCCAGAATCCCTGCCTTTATGGACAGTTAAGCAGGGGGCGGGTTACACCGCTGTTGAGGCCTGAGCAGGTTGAACAGGTGGTGCAATGGATAGCCGATAGCGCTTCCACACAGTTGTCCACCAGCCAGTCATCCACACAGTCTCACTCTGACCCTCCTTCCTCCACACCTGGCCAACAGAGTCATCCCACCCTTGACCCCTCCCAGGAGCTCTTTTCGGGTCCTTTTTCAGATGTGCCGGAAGAATCCCAGGAGCTAGGAGAGGAATTTG
>ONZH01028390.1:0-39010 GCA_900303285.1 Rhinella marina | reverse complement strand
TGTTTCAGCTTGTGCACAGGCCTTGATATTGATTCACTCTCATACTCCTTTCCTCTGCAGGGATGAGAGTGGAAAGGTTCTGCTTGTACCGTGGGTCCAGGAGAGTGAACACCCAGTAATCGGTGTTAGAAGAATTTTTTCAAACGCGAGGGTCACGGGATAGGCAGCCTAACATGAAGTCTGCCATGTGCGCCAGAGTCCCAACACGCAAGAATTCCCTCTCCTCACTGGCCTGACTCTCCATTTCCTCCTCCTCCTCCTCCAAGTCCTCCTCTTCAGCCCATACACGCTCAAGAGTTAAGGACTGAGCACTGGTACCCTCTACTGTTTCGCCGACATTCTCCTCCTCTTCCTCCTCATCCTCATCCCCCTCCTCCGATACGCGCTGAGAAACAGACCGGAGGGTGCTCTGACTATCAAGAGACGTATCTTCCTCCACCGTCTCTTGTGACAAGCGCAAAGCATCCGACTTGATGCTGAGCAGTGAGTTTTTCAACAGGCAAAGCAGCGGGATGGTGAGGCTGATAATGGCGGCATCGCCGCTGACCATCTGTGTTGACTCCTCAAAGTTGCTCAACACCTGGCAGATATCAGACATCCACGTCCACTCCTCATTGTAGACTTGAGGAATCTGACTGACCTGACTACCAGTTCTGGTGGAAGTTGACATCTGGCAGTCTACAATCGCTCTGCGCTGCTAGTAAACTCTGGATAACATGTTTAATGTGGAAATCCATCTCGTGGGCACGTCGCACAACAGTCGGTGAGCGGGCAGTTGTAGGCCGCGCTGCGCTGCCCTGAGAGTGGCAGCATCTGTGGTGGACTTGCGGAAATGTGCACAGATGTGGCGCACCTTGGTGAGCAAATCAGACAGATTGGGGTATGTCTTGAGGAACCGCTGAACTATGAGATTGAACACGTGGGCCAGGCATGGCACATGTGTCAGTCTGCCGAGTTGCAGAGCCGCCACCAGGTTACGCCCGTTGTCACACACAAACCATGCCTGGCTTGAGGTTCAGCGGTGCCAGCCACACATCGGTCTGCGCCGTGATGCCCTGTAACAGCTCTTGGGCAGTGTGCCTTTTGTCACCTAAGCTCAGCAGTTTAGGCACCGCCTGCTGGCGCTTACCCACGGCACTGCTGCTGCGCCTAGAGCTACCGACTGAAGGCGCCGTGCCCACGGATGGTAATTCGGTGGAGGAGGAGGAGGGGTCGGAGGGGAAGGAGGAGGAGGCATAGTACGTCTGAGAGACCGTGACCGAGGTAGGCCCCGCAATCCTCGGTGTGGGCAGTACATGAGCGGCCCCAGGGTCATTCTCGGTCCCAGCCTCCACCAAGTTAACCCAATGTGCCGTCAGTAAGATATAGTGTCCCTGACCGGCAGCACTTGTCCATGTGTCCGTGGTTAGGTGGACCTTCTCAGAAACAGCTTTGGTCAGGGCACGGATGATGTTCTGTGACACGTGCTGGTGTAGGGCTGGGACGGCACATCGGGAAAAATAGTGGCGGCTGGGGACCGAATACCGAGGGGCAGCCACCGCCATGAGATTTCGAAAGGCCTCGGTCTCTACCAGCCTATAGGGAGGGCAGCATCTCCAAGCTAAGCAATTTGGAGATGTGGACGTTGAGGGCTTGGGTATGTGGGTGGAGCTGTATTTCCTCTTGTGCTCCAGCGTCTGCTGTAAATTCAGTTGAGCGCTGCGCTGGGACACGTTGATGGACACTGTGGAGGATCGTGGAGGCGAAGGTGTGGTTTTCCGGCGGGAGGCGTTCGTGCCGGATTCCTGGGCAGGGGGTTTACTAGCAGAGGCAGCGAGTGACGCAGGGGGTTGAATAGTAGAGGCAGCGAGTGACACAGGGGAAGGAGCAGTGGTGTGACCCGCAGGAGGTGGTGAACTGCCTTGGTTCCATTGAGTGGGGTGTTTAGCACTCATATGCCTGCGCATGCTGGTGGTGGTTAGGCTAGTAGTGGTGGCACCCCTGCTGATCCTGGTGTGGCACAGGTTGCACACCACAGTCCGTCGGTCATCCTCCTTTCTTTAAAGAACCTCCAGACTTGCGAACATCTAGGCCTCGCCACGGGAGCTTCACTACGTGAAACAGTTGCTGCTGATGCACCAGCTCTGGCCCTGCTTCTCCCTCTGGCCACACCACTGCCTCTTCCAACCTGTTCGGGTGCAGCACTCGCCTCCGCCTCAGAAGCACTGTCTTCACTCGGCATATCAACCCAGCTTGGGTCAGTCACCTCGTCATCCTCCGATTCCTCAGTCTGCTCCCCCCTCTGACTTCCTACCCTGACAACAACTTCACCACTGTCTGACAACCGTGTCTCCTCATCCTCCGACACCTCTTTACAAACTTCTTCCACTAAGTCAACATTGTCATCATCATCATCACCCACAGACTGCGACAGTTGGAAAACTTGGGCATCGGGAACGAGGTCAGCAGCAACCTGAGAAGTGGTTTGTGACTCTGTGAAGGGTCCAGAAAACAGTTCCTGAGAGTATGCCGGATCGCATTCCAAATTTTCCTGGAAGGGGGCAGACTGGGGGATAGGAGGATGAGGTGGAGGAGCCAGAGGAGTGCTCCCTTGGGTAACGTGGGTGGACTGCGTGGAAGACTGACTGGTGGACAAATTACTTAAAGCATTGTCCGCAATCCACGAGATCAGCTGTTCGCACTGTTGTGGTTTCAACAGTCCTCTACCACGTGTCCCTGTAAGTTGAGACATGAAGCTAGTGAGTGTAGCTCTGCGGCGTTCCCCTGCTCCCTCATCAGCAGGTACTGTCTCACCCTGCCCAGGACCACAGCCTCTGCCCCCTGCAGTAATTGAATGCCCACGCCCTCGTCCTCGACCCTTAGCCCTGGGGTTCAACATTTTCTGTATATAAGTGTATGATATAAAAAAAAAAATAAACGGGCCTGGTGTGCTGAAACCCACAAACTTGTTCAGTCTGGTTTAATTAAGTGACGTACAGAAATTGTCACCTGGACAGAATATACGGATTGGAGTGACTGTGCTGAACTGTGACACACAGAAAGGTTACACGCAGCTGTGTGAAATGGATTTGTATCACTGAGCTAAAACAACAAAAAAAAACTAATTTTTTTTGTATATTTTGTTTTGGATTTTTGTTTTTTTTGGAACGTGACGTGCAGAAACTATGGTAGAGCTGACCGACACCCTACTGATGGTGGCTATTTAGACTGCGACCCAGACAAATGTCGCACAGAGATTTTTAGGATCAATCTATATACGTGACAGGTAGCAAATGACTTGGTTGTATTCTGTGACGTACAGAAAGTGTCACCTGGACAGAAAATAGTGAGTGTACTGAACTGTGACACACAGAATGGTTCCACACTGCTGTGTGCAAAGGATTTGTATCACTGAGAAAAAAAAAAGGGGGGTTATATATGGCGATAGCTGCACTACTAGTGCCAGCCAGCCAGCCAAGCCAGGAGACAAAAAAAAATGTCTTCTAGCCCTTAGAAGGGCTGTTGGGTTCTTTGTGGGTTATTCCTGCCTAACAGAGAACTAAATGCAGGCCCTCACACTCTCCCTGAAAGGCAGCAGCTCTATCCCTAACGACATCCAGACGGCATCTGAGCCAAGCACCGCGGCCAGTCACTAGTATATTCCAGGGTCACCTGATCAGGCCAGCCAACCCTTGCTATCGACATGTAAGGGCCCCACGTGATGCTGGGTGTACCGGAGAGTCTCCTGGCTTGTGATTGGCTGTGTTTATAGGCGCCAAAAAAGCACAATGCGGAAGTTGCCATTTCCTCGAGCATGGTGAGATATTCGTCCGAGCAGCGAGCACTTACAAGTACCCAAATACTCGAACGAGCACCAAGCTCGGACGAGTATGCTCGCTCATCTCTACTGATTATCTCTACTAATCATGTGAAGTGGCCTGTAGAAGAGATTGTGCACAATGATATAATTCACTACACAATTCCCCATATATCAGGGACTAGTATCTGTAGGTGTTCCAGCTTAGATTCTGTAAGGCCTGTTTCACACAGCGGTTTTTGTCTGGTTGCCTCTCGGTAGATTTGTTGTGCTTCGGCTTGATCTCTGCTAGTCCCTATTATAGTGAATTGGGTCAAGTGGGATTCCGGCAGCTCACAGATGTACACTGTAGTTGCAAATGAATCATGCCAGTGTGAAAGTACCATAAAATATTACTTCTGATATTGTAGACTAATCAAAATCATTTTTTTTTTATTTAATGGAAATTTGTCACTAGTTTTATGAGTTCACTGACAGGGTCTCTGTCTCTAGTTTATGCCACCCTCAGATAGGCAACTTTGCTTTTTAGCTCATACCCTATGTAGAATGTGAGCCTTTTCTCTTTTAGGATTCTATCATGCTTGATGAATTTCTGATCTGAAAAGGGTTATCTCAGATGCACAAAAATCCTGTGCAGCTGTCACTTCTTGGATCATGTGTCGTACATTGGGTACGTGATCCCAGCCTTGGGTTAGAAGTCACACTGAATCTGTGAGTCTGAATCTCTTGCAAGCGCTTTGCCAAAAAAATCAGACTCACCCTTGCACTGCAGGTTGCAGTACCAGGCTGGGATCATGTGACCAATGTAAGGCACGTAATCCTGGAAGTGGCGGCTACATGGGATCGCAGAGCGTCTCAGATAACTCCTTTAAAGTGTGCATTCAAAGTTCCTTAACCACTTCCCATCTGGGCCATTTACCCCCTTCCTGACCAGGCCTAATTTTGCAAATCTGACATGTGTGACTTCATGTGGTAATAACTTTGGAACGCTTTTACTTATACAAGCCATTCATAGATTGTTTTCTTGTGACACATTGTACTTTGTGTTAATGGTAAATTTGAGTCAATATATTTTACCTTTATTTATAAAAAATCCAAAATTTACTGAAAATTTTGAAAAAAAATCACATTTTTTTAAAATATTAATTTCTCTGCTTTTAAGTTGCACAGGGATATCTAATAAAATTGTTATTAATGAACATTCACCATATGTCCACTTTCTGTTGGCATAATTTTGGAAATGTTATTTTATTTTTTGAGGACGTTAGAAGGCTTCGAATGTTAGATGTAATTTTTAAGATTTTCATGAAAATTTCCAATAGTTAATTTTAAAGGACTTTTGCAGTTCTAAAGTGACTTTGAGGGGCTTAAATAATAGAAACCTCCCATAAATTAACATATTTTAGAAACTACAGCCCCCAATGTAATCCAAAACTGATTTTTACAAAGTTTGTTAACCCTTTAGATTTCCCACAAGAATTAAAACAGAAGGAAGGTGAAATTTAAAAATAAATATTTTTCTTTTGCAGATTTTCAATTTTTAATTCATTTTTCCTATAAGATAGCAAGGGTAAACCGCAAATCAAACCTGAATATTTATTTTCCTGATTCTGAAGTTTGCACCCCATATGTGGTTGTAAACTGCTCTGTGACCGGCAGTAATGAGAGGGAGATAGTACAAGCATTTGTGATGGCTTTGACAGCTTGTCAGAGTGATCAAAAGCCTGGAGGCCAGGAAAAAAGGTCTCAGGTTAAAGCTCCATGTTCTTGGCTGTCAGGAGGCAGCTGTGTCATGGAGCTTCTATGTACAGGTGCTGCACACAGGGGGCAAAGCTCAAGGACGTTTTAAAACATCCATTCAGAGATAGAGATCCACTACCAGGATGTTTATAGTCAATGGGCAGACTGGAAGTGGTTAATGCTGGAATCCTATCCAGCATAACCCTTACGCAGGAGAAGCTTCCTATATCAGATTTAACAGAAATCTGCTGGCTACATCTTCCACTGCTACATTTAAACTTCATGTGGGAGTCACTACGGGGGGAACTTCTAGAGCTGCCCTCTAAGTCTAGATTGAATTTTCCATGGAATCAGTTTTGCTATATCAGTTATCATATCAGTTATCATATCAGTTATTTAATCAGTTATTGTCAGCCAAAACCAGGAGTGGACACTAAACACAGATCAGGTATAATGAAAAGATCTGCACCTGTTTGACGTTCTTGACCCGCACCTGGTTTTGGCTCACAATAACTGATGGCAATAACTGATCAAATAACTGTTATGTGAAGAACCCCTAAGTAAAAATGTTAATTCACCCTCTATCAAATATTACATTGACTAAGAATGTCATTAGCTATGTTTTTTTTTTGTTTGTTTGAAGTTTAATATAATCTTAACCACTGCATTGGCAATAGGGTTTTTAAAGATGGCACCAGGTTTCTGCTACAACATTTTAAACCTGGAGTCAATGTCAGTTATCATTGATAATTCCAAACTCATACATTTAACCCCTTAGATACCACAGTCAATTATGACTATGGCATCTGAGGCATCTTTCCCTAGGAACGCTGGTAATTCATTGCAGTGTATAGGAGAAGCAATTTAAAGATCGCATATTCAAACCCCTAGGTGGGAAGGCTTAAAAAAGTAAATACAAATTTTTAAAAAATATAAAAAATTTTAAAATATAAAAATTCTAATCACCTACCTTTTCATAAGCTAATAATAAAAATAAAACAATTGCCATTTTTTTGTCTCTTTACCACTCAAAAAATAGTAAGTAAGAGTAAAAATTGATAAAAAAAAAGTCATACCCAAAATGGTATCAATAAAAACTACAGATCATCCCACATAACTTCATAGCTATAAATATAAGAAAGTTATGGAGATCATAATATTGTGATGCAAATTTAATGTTTTTATTCTTTTTAAGTACTATAACACAAGAAAAACTATATACATGTGGTATCATTGTAATCATACTGACCTGGAGAATGAAAGTAACAGGTCAGTTAACCGCATAGGGAATGCAGTAAAAGCTAAACCTATAACATTGTAACAGATGTTTTCATTTTCACCCTATTTGGATTTTTTTCCAGCTTCCCTTTGAATCATATACAATATTAAATGGTGCCATTAGAAAGCACAATGTATCCTGCAAAAAGCAAGCCCTCATGCAGGTATGTAAAAGGAAAAAAAAGTTATGGCTCCAGAAAGACAGGACGTGAAAAATGAAAATGCAAAAGCAGAAAGTCACCAGGTAATAAAGTGGTTAAATTGTCATCTAAGGTTTACAATGTATGAAATGTTTTTCATATGAAAAAGCCAACATTTTAGTAATCCCTTCTTATCATTTGGTTTTAGATCTGCCTATTTTAAGGTCTCATTAGAGAGTATAAATTAGAGCTGGACTAGTTAATGACTAATCATATCTGACAGCTTCTGCCATCTATATTTACAAGCCAGTTTGTATTTACTCCTAATATGAATTACGCTAAAGGCAGGTTAGTCAGGAATGTAGAATTGTCACTTCTCCTATACTGAGCAATGTCACAGCCAGTTCATGTATTTGAATGATACGAGGAGCGCTAAATTTGTGACCTGACCTACATGAATCCACATTATACCGTGTTTTTTGTCACTTCTAATATACTTAAAAGAGAATTCAAATATAAATGATTGGCCTGATTTACTTTTGCTTGGTAACATTTAAATTCATATTTTATCTCCATTCATAACATTTAGGCAGGACCAAAGGCAATATATTTAGCATTCAGCTGATGTAAAATGATATTCCACAATTAGTGTCAAGGGCATTACTGATATGTTCAGGATTTTCAGTCTATCCATTACCGTAATTAAATGTTAAGCAGAGGGGTTTATAACAAAATGGTGTCTTGAATTATTATTTATGAAAGCATAAACTTTTTACTTACTGGTAAGTACAATTGAGAAATAGTGATGTCTCTGAGATGAAAACATGTATTCCCGATGGGCCAGTTACAAGTCGACCACTTTAATCACTGATTAAAACATTCCATTTCCATGGCACCAGGGAGCTGTAGGAAAATTACAGTTTAAAAAATGTGTTTATTAATGACCTCTGAAAGGTCACATTTCAACATATCAAAAGTGCATTGCTTGGATCCTTGCTTTAGCTGTGGCACAAGTAGATTTATTTTAGCTATCATGCGGATTAATAATATTTTTCTAATATTTGTTCAGTCCTATAAAGAATAACGTAAATGGAATTACGAATACTTGATTACTTTTTGGAAGGAAATAAGATAATATATATTGCTTAAAGGTTATGTCCACCCCCTGAAACACGCTTGTAATCATTGTTCCAGTGCATGTAAAAATAAAAATGAATCAACTGGACAAATAGTCTTTACTACAATATCTCCTATGGTTTACTGTCTACAGCTCTTATGTAGAACTATATGCTGCCATGGTAGCAAACTACAAGCAAACCCTTAAAGAGGTTCTCTGGGCTTTTAATATTGATGGCCTATCCACAGCAGTGAGATGGGAACAACACCTTTAGATATAGCTGATAAGGGTACATCTCCAATGTCAGCTAGTTTTATTGAGATGTATTTAGTGACAGATTCCCTTTAGTCCTACTTAATTTGGATTTTTATCTTTTAATTATAATTTACTTGTAAGTTAGTCTGAGTGCAAATATTGCACAGGCAGTTTTTATGGTGTACCTTCACTTTTTCTAAGCTTCTTGGTAATACCCAGTTCCTTGAACATCCAAAAAAACACGATAGCTAAAAAGAGGAGAAGCTTCCAAATGTGAACACAGGCTTTTGGCTTTGATTCCTGTTTTGGGTTTGGCAATTTGCACTTAGTATCTTTCAATATTCTGAATTCTCAGAGCTGCAATAAGTATGGATAAGACGGAGCACACCATTCAGCGTGTGCTGTGTTTGTGTCAGACGATATCCTTAAAACAATTTGCTTTGCTGTTCTCTACATAATGTGCCAAGCTTCTTTGCCGTACAGTGGGTGCTGCTGATTTTGAAAGTAGGACATGAGGAGATTAAACAAAATATGCAAACACTAGAGAGAGAATTAAAACATAAGAGAGTATTTCCCTTACTGTCATGAAAAATACCACTTTATACTTGGAAATATATGAATCCTAGAAGAAGCTGCAAGACAAAGATAACATGAAAGAAGAGCTTTTCGCACTCAAGGGGAAATCACAAGTAGAGCAGATAATATAATTATTGAAAACATATACTAAACTGATTTTTGATGGCCAATGGGAATATACATTAATCTCCATGCCTGCTATGTATGCTGTGCTATTTCTTCATGTTCAAAGTTAGGCTGCACCTGGATTTCTAAAATGTAGGAAGAAAAAATGGTGCAGAATAAACAACAATAGTATGTTCTTCTGTAGAACTATGATCCTGAACAAAAGGCCAAAAATGAATGTCATAGTTGATATAAAGACTTGATCTGATCTGCCATGTACTATACTATATTAGTATATTGAAATTGAAGTGCTGAAATATCACAACCAAAACCATCCATGCTTAGCTTTCTGGCAATGCCATACGCTTGGATTGGAGTGGCAGGGCATATACTCAACCAGTGCTCCAGTCAACCTCCTGTTAGAGACAGTCTTGCATCTGGGAAGAATGGGGTCTGATCTAGCATTTATCACCTATCCAGTGATAAATACTACTTCTACAACACCCCCATAGGATTGATAGCTAGGATATATTGGCCCAGAATTCTGGCTTCAAAAAGTAGAAAAATGGTGTTTTTGTGACTTTTTGCAATTTTACACCACTCACTTTGGTTCTGAAATATGGGTAAGAAAGTGGGCATGGTTAGATATGTTAATGAGTTTCACTCCAGATTTATCACTGAGACTTTTTTTAAAAGTTGACCTCTCACTCCAGCAGGAGCGTGTCGTAGAAAAAATGGAGTAACATTTCTAGACAAAAATGTTAGGCTTAAACATGAGAAAAATGTATCAAACATGCAACTTGTGATAAATATAGCATAAAGAATACCACTATAGACTGAAGCAAAACTGACTTCAAATATCCCCCTCATGATAAATTCTCCCCATTTACTTGCTTTATATGAACAAAAAACACATACCTAAAAAATGTATGCAAACAATGTTTGCTTATATTGTCCAAAGAACTTCAGTTATGAAAAAAATGATGGCATCAATGGTACATTTTTTATTACCGCAAACAATAGTATAAGCTCTTAATGATTTCCTGTTCTACAAAAATATCCTTGATGTTTTGTACAAAAACGTATGATATCACTTTGGCATATAGCGGAACAAAATAATACAGCCTCAAAGGGACCACTGGACCGTAATGTACAAAAGTTGCAGTTTAAAGGGAGTCTGTCACCTCCATAGCCCCTATAAAGCATTTGCATAGCCCCATAGCACAAATAATGACAAATGTAACTGTACCTGGGGCGCTTCCCTCTGACTTGTAGAAGCTGTAAAAACGTACTTTAATCCATATGTAAATTAGCTGTTGGAAGTGCCCGGAGGCGGAGCTCACCGCCGTGGAGCCTGGGCTCGTCTGCTTTTTAAACGCTCTCCCCGCCCCTGTCACTGCCTCCGCCCGCTCTCCTCTTCACTTGCGTCCTCCGTCTCCCGTTAAACCATGTATGTGATATAATACATGATGGTGAGAAAAATACTACAATAGAAACTACTAACTGTTTTACAATGTTATGTATAGATTGCATGCAGGTATGGGTAAGATTCCTGCCTAATGTATCCCGTAAAGAATGAAGATTAATATAATTTTATAGTGACTGGAGCCTTGTGTTTCCGAATTCCCTTGCATCGATTTAGATTTACAAGATAAACTTCTGGCTCCCAACATCCGATACTAGAAAGAGCTTAGAACTGAATTACATTTATGAATTATATTTTTACCAGAGTAAAAATACAGTATAATAAGCTTCCATCGATACTCTCTCTAGTATTGGCTGCAGGCAAATCATCATTTATGGAAGGTATCAGAAGATCAGAGCTTCAACCATTATAAAGAATCATAAATTAATCAGCACAGATATTTTGAACCTACAATCCTCATCAACCTTAAAAGGGGTTGTTCACCTTAATATTTTTTTGGGGGGGAGTGTTGGCAAACCACCCCTTCTGGACAGACCTGTGAAGGGAAGCATACTTACCTGCTGCCTACTGACTCCTTCACTTCATGGGCTTGGCTGCTCTACTGCGATTCCTGGGTGCAAACTTCCTGTTTGTAGCCACTGCAGCCAATTGCAGACAAATGGTCACATGATACAAAAAGAGCAGGTTACCGCTGGGATCATCGATTTCTAAAATGTAGGAAGAAAAAATGGTGCAGAATAAACAACAATAGTATGTTCTTCTGTAGGACTATGATCCTGAACAAAAGGCCAAAAATGAATGTCATGGGGGGGAGGGTTGGCAAACCCCCCTTCTGGACAGACCTGTGAAGGGAAGCATACTTACCTGCTGCCTACTGACTCCTTCACTTCATGGGCTTGGCTGCTCTACTGCGCTTCCTGGGTGCAAACTTCCTGTTTGTAGCCACTGCAGCCAATTGCAGACAAATGGTCACATGATACAAGGAGAGCAGGTTACCGCTGGGATCATCGATTGGCTGTGGCCGCATCAAATGGAAAGTTTATATTCAGGGAGCCCAGCAGAGCAGCCAAGGCCATGGAGCGAAGGAGCCAGGAGCCCGCACCGGGAAGCAGGTAAGTATGCTTCCCTTTCCAGGACTGCTCAGGAGGAGGTTTGCTGAACCCCTTCCCAAAAGGTGCACAACCTCTTTAAGGCTTTGTGCACATGGTCCCTTTATACCATTGTTTAGCATGGGGTCTTGAATATATTCCTCTGTATAGCTCCAATTTCATGTATGGAGATACACAGAAGTTCTTTTTTTCTGTTGAATTTAGTACAAATTTGACAAAAAATTACAATGCTCTATGTTATGTGGTTTGTACAGTGCTATTCTCCCCTAGAAACCTTGCTTCTAGAGGAGAATTGCAGATGTAGCTCTGTAAATGCCTACGGCATTAAATAAAAGCCTGGGGCCCAAGTCATAAGACAAGGCTGTAGAGTAAATATTAATATGTGAAGTTTTACCTGTGTCTTGTAGTACTGTATAAAAAAGGCACAAAATAATTGATTCTTTGCTTTAGAATAAAAATGCCATACTGTATAGAATATGATCTTCTATTTTCTAAAATGAGAGAATTTGCCAAGGGTCTAAACACCTTTGCAAGGGATTGTGTCTTCAATATGAAGTGCAGCTTTGGACATCATTAATGTACTTTTTTATTAAGGTACTTCCATGCTTCTTGGAATAGGTTAATAGCTATTGTTTGGCAAGCAAAAATCCTTATGCATTTTTGTGAAGACCTTGTGTGACCATTACACCTTTTAATGAGCTATTTCAATGTCATAAAGCGTGTAATAAATCACATCATAAGCTAATTATATTGATCAGGTCGTTTCTAATGTTAAAATAAACTTACCATCAAATGCTATTTTTCAAATATGCTGCTTAGCTCAGCATAAGGAATGTGTATGTCTTTGAAATATAAAGCACTATACAAACTTTGACCTTGATATAATTCTCATAGGAAGTTCTAATGGTGAATATTTCAATCTGAATTATGCAAGCTTAAATGTTAATCTATTCCTCTTGTCTTTTTACAGAACCTTTTTTTTCCTAATCAATGACATTTTATATTGCCTAAAATCACACAGCACACTGTACCTTTGAAAAGGCTTGGTTGCAAGGTTATATTTTATTATCATAACAGACATGAATAAAAGAAATTGAAGGAAATAAATATGTTCTAATATAATCTTATTCAGATGTAGATCTGTGAAGAAGTATTTTACGTTTATGCAGGATGACTCCAAAGTAAATTTATTCTATCAATAACCAAAACCTTATTTTATAGGACATTTGCCTATTCTACTACAATTGCATAGTAACCTTTGTCTTTGGAAAAATAAGACATCCCATCTTTAAAATGGACGCTAGTTTAATTCTTCCTTGAAACTACTAGTCCCAGTGTAAATGCAAAATTAAGACATCATAGATCTAGATGATGCTTTGTGTTTGGGTCATTAGACCCACGGTCAGGCTGGAACACTCTTGGGCTAGGATACTTTGGTCTTACTAGAGACAATTGTTCTGAGGGCCTGTCACTTATCTTCATCTAGCATGTGCACAATATGGGGCATGTTCATAAATTTTTGAAAAGCCTAAAAATTAATAAACAAGCACATTTCCTAATAAAACATTTTGACCAACAAAGGGGTTAAGTCATGAAGATAACCTCTGTCCTATCAGGGCACCTGGACAACATAGAGGGGCCACCCCTCTCCAGACCAATCTCCTCTCTTGTGAACTAGAACATAGACCCTTTTGGATGAGAGCAAGTCCTTTACTGGCACGTTTAAGCCATCTGCATATTATACAGACAGCTATTCTTCTGAATGCTATGCAATACTACTTTTTTCCCTGTGGTAGCTGTAATTTTTTATTTTTTTCATTTATTTTTTTGCTGCATGAGTATTCAGGGAGTTCAGCATCTTTTTGCCAGTCAGTTCCCCTGTCTGTCCTACAGGCAGTACATCAGCTCTACTACATCCCACTAACTTCTGTGCTACATTGGGCCTGCTACCTTTTTAGTTCTGCTGCATGCAACTCTGTTATATTGGCCCTGTCACCACCTCAACAATTGTACATCTCAAGACAACTTTATAATATCTGGCTACTTTCACATTAGTGGCACTAGTGTCCAGCAGGCTGTTCTGGCAGGTGAACAGCCTGCCGGATCTGTGCTGCTGCTACTGCACGTCTGTGGCCGGAACGACACTCCGTCACCATTCACTATAATGGGGGCGGGCCGGAGTTCCAGCCACAGCACGGCAAACATGCTGAGAGGCGGCCGAACTAAAATTACAACATGCCGTACAACATGTTCATTTAGTGTCGTAGTGTCCATGCTGCTCCCATTCAGGTGAATATTATACCAATAATGCACTTAATGGTGTACATTTTTTAGCATGGGAGTAGCAGTATGCCTCTACTGTAAAGTGGCATCCATCAGAGTTATATGTTGGAACATTTGACCCTGCAAAATGTATTGTAAAAGGACCCTAACTCTAATGGCCTATTCACAATATAATTTTTGCCCACAGAATTTTGGCACGGACTCCCCAAAATTCCAGTAGTATTGCCCTTGCCTCCCATTGTCAATGGAAGGCAGTGCTGCATATCATGTGGCAGGTAATTTAAAGCTTCGATCGCCCTAAGAAGGGACATGTCCCTTCTTTGCATGGTGTGTGGACAGAAGACACTCAATGCTGAGCCTGGTATTGCCTTTAAAAGCAAAAAATACAGTGTGACATTTAATAATGGTTTAGTAAAGAATGCTGGATCTAGTGAAGATCATGCCCCCGGAATTATTTATTTTAATTTACTTCACAAAATTTTTTAATGAAATCTAAAACAAGAAATAATGTATGTACATCAATCATTAATTAAATACTATCACAAAAAATTAGGAGGTGTTAAGAAATGTAGTGAAAAAAATTTAAATAAATAATCTAGGGGGACATGATCTTCCCTTCATCCAGAATGCTAATGTATATCAACTTATAAAATAAGTGGCTCCTTCTTTTTACTATTTATAAAATATCAGGCTTCTCATTTTTATTTGAATTTGCAAATAGTGAACTGGAAAGTGAAAAAATAAGACTCCAGAAACACAATAAATGTTGCACTGTGTATATAAGTTAAACAAAGACATGTTTGCATTTTCCATCTTGTTCACATTAGCTTTTTCATAGCTTTTTGGTTAAAAAGTTTAGTTTTGCCTAAAACCCACAAATCAGTGTGTGTTTATATAAATATATATACATGTCACCCTTTACACAGAGTTCAAAGCAGACTTCTAGCTAAAAATAAGAAACTTTGTTGCTTAGTTTGTGTTAAGATAATTTTTCTTGCAAATCTAATTCTCATGGATGCTTTACGCAATGCAGAAGATTCGTTTAATCAGGATTTGGTTGTCATTCCTGAGATTTTACAGCTCCAAAACATATTCACGGGGAGGGTAGCACATTTTCAAGGATTAATACAATGTTTTTTGTTTTGTTTTTTTTTTACATGGGAAAGTCGCCAAAATCACTAATAGAAAAGGCTTCTGTTACACAGAAGTATTAAAGCAAATGTTTCAAAATTTCAGGAATTCTCGATCCTTTATAGTTTACCCTTACTTACTGAACTCAACAGAGATTAAATATTAAACATTTAAAGGAAGACTAGAGGCTCCGAACAGCTTACAGAGGTTTACAAAAATACAGAATAGTGCATATGGATGTATGACTGCTTGACAAATGGACAGCATGGCATTGCATATGTGTTCTCTCTTAACTCAAGATATCCCAAGATGTGTGGCACAATGTAAAATAAAAACATATCTCAAGAAGATGCCTTGGACTAGTGTTCCTCAACTCCAGTCCTCAGGGCCCACCTGCTGGTCATGTTTTTAGGATTTGCTTAGTTTTGATGAGGTGATATAATTAGTGTCAATGCATCAAGACTTACCACAAGTATTCATTCTGTGGGATATTCTTAAATCCTGATCTGCTGGTGGGCACTGAGGACTGGAGATGAGGAACACTGCCTTAGACAAATGCCACCCATTAGTCATCCATCAACATATGTTTCCATGTTAAAAATGTATACATGCATACATGTTTTTACTAGATGGTCATAACAGATGCTTCTTCCAGATGCCATCTGTGTTCCCATGTTAAAAAAACATGGATGAGTTTAACATATACATTCCGTTTATTGGGTATATCAATTTTATACTTTGGAAATTGCAGTCCTTAATAAAATTCAAGAGAGGTTAAGATTGAACACATCTTTTCTTTTCTTTTCAAATATCTTTTTATTGGTTTTTATGGATATATAAGGTAACAGTTACCAATCAAGGAAACATATGATATACAAAAAGGTCAATTGGTAAACAAGAATGTAAGTGTACATATGTATATAGTAATCACTTAAAACATATACCGTAACTACCGTGAGCCATTAAAAGGTTTTTCAATGCCCAAATATAAACTGCTTTTACGAGGTGATCGAGAGGGGTGTTCGGGCTAGATTTCAGAAACTGAAAGGCTCTTGTACATTGTAATAAGGAGAAACTGATTAGCAGCGAGTAAAGGTGGAGGAGTAACAATGTAACGAAAAGTGGGGCAGGGAATTGGCGGTGAAGGTAGGGGTGTATGAGAGGGAGAGGTTTTAAGGAAGAGTGGGTAAAGAGGGGAGAGGGGGGGTGGTAGATAAAAGGGCACCATGAGTGTTTCATTATCCGGTAGAGTTGTTATCTAGATAGAGTGACTGACATCTGATAATAAATCCAGCGGTCCCAGAGTTTTAGAAAGTTATGATGGGATCTAATTTCCCAGGCTGATAGTTTCTCCATATGGAATATATGGTCTACTTTCAGTAACCATTGTGCTATTGTAGACGTTGTCGGCTGATTCCAATGTTGTGGAATAAGTGATTTTACTACAATGGTTAAGAATTGGAATAGTTTCTGATTTATATGGGACGTTTTTGGAAGTCCGGTATTTAACCCCTTGGCGCATTTGGACGTAACTGTACGTCCCAAATGCAAATAAGTTGCGGCATTTAGACGTACAGTTACGTCCAAACTGCTTACCGGGACTGTGACACTATAAAGTGTCACAGCCCCGGAGTCTCCGCTCTCCCGGAGAGCAGAGACCTCGGGGAAGCCGGCAAGGGACCAATCAGAGTGGTCCCTTGCTGGCAAGCGCTCCGATTAGTTAGTCTCTGCAGACTAACCAATCGGTGCGCACCATTTAGAAAAAAAAGCCGGTTTCAGGCTGTGATCTCCATGTCGGAGATCACAACCCGAAAACTGGCCTGAAGACTGTGCCCTCGGGGGTAAGTGAGCCCCCCTTGCCTCCATTGCCGCCCCTCATGCCTCCGTTCCCCCCTCGTGCCTCCGCCCCCCCCCCCCCGCTGCGCTTGTATTTTATGATGGCAGCGGCTCACGATCTGAGCCGCTGCCATCAGCAGAGAGTGTGAGCTGTAATAACAGTTCACACTCTGGCACCGATTTCAGCTGTTTAACCCCATAGATGCTGCGGTCAGTAGCCGCCCCGCAGCATCCATGGGGTTAAGAGGGAGGGAGCTCCCTCTCTCTGCCATTGGGCCGCCGCTGCTGCAGTGGCAGCGGCCCGATGGTTACCATGGCAACCTGAACGCTTTACAAAAGCGTCCTGGCTGCCATGTACCTAAGGCTGATTAGACCCTCAGGGTCTGATCAGCCTTAGTGTAGCACTGATACAGTGCATTGCAATAGATGACTATTGCAATGCACTGTATAGCCATCAAGCCCACTGGATCTTCAAGGTCCAAATGGCTCTTCATAAATTAAAAAAAAATGTAAAAATAAAGTAAAAAAAGTGTAAAAAGAAAGTAAAAAAGTGTAAAAAGTAAAAAAATAAAGTTTTTTAAAAAAGTAAAAAAGCACCCTTTTTCCCCAAATGAAGTAAAAAAAAGTTAAAAAACTAAAAAAAAGTATACATAATGCATCACATGGTCCACCCCGCCAGGTGTACGCAAAATTTTTTTTTTTTTTTTTAAAAAAGCTATACCAAAACAGCCATTTTTTTGTCACCTTGCCTCACAAAAAGTATAATAGCAGGCGATCAAAAAGGTGTATTTACCCCAAAATGGTACCAATCAAACCGTCATCTCGTCCTGCAAAAAATGAGCCCCTACCTGAGACAATTGCCCAAAAAATTACAAAACTACAGCTCTCTGACTATGGAGACACTAAAACATGATTTTTTTGGTTTCAAAAATGATATTGTGTAAAACTTAAATAAATAAAAATAAGTATACATGTTAGGTATCTCCACGTCCGTAACAACCTGCTCTACAAAAAAAAACAAAAACTGCCTAAAAAAGCCATTTTTTGTCACATTTCATCACAAAAATTGTAATACCAAGCGATAAAAAAGTGTATGCCCCCAAAAATAGTACCAATCTAACCGTCATCTCATCCCGCAAAAAATGAGCTCCTACCTGAGACAATCGTCCAAAAAGTAAAAAAAACTCCAGCTCTCTGACTATGGAGACAATAAAACATGAAATTTTTTTTGTGCTTCAAAAATATTGTGTAAAACTTAAATAAATAAAAAAGTATACATATTAGATATTGCCGCATCCGTAGCGACCTGCTCTATAAAAATATCACACGATCTAACCTGTCAGATGAATGTTGTAAATAACAAAAAATAAAAACAATGCCAAAACTACTAGTTTTTGTTACCTTGCCTCACAAAAAGTGTAATTTAAAGCTACCAAAAATCGTATGTACCCACAAATAGTACTAACAAAACTGCCAACGTATCCCGTAGTTTCCAAAATGGGGTCAGTTTTTTGGAGTTTCCTACTCTAGCATCAAATGTGACATGGCAACTTAAAATTTTTTCAGGGAAATCTGCCCTGGCGTTCCTTTCCTTCTGCACACTGACGTATGCCTGTACAGCAGTTTACCATCACAAATGGGGCATTTCTGTAAACTACAGAATCAGGGTAATAATTATTGAGTTTGTTTGGCAGTTAACCCTTGCTTTATTCTCGGAATAAAATGATTTATATGGAAAATCTGCCAAAAAAGTGAAATTCTGAAATTTTGGCTACATTTTCCTTTAATTCTTGTGTAACACCTAAAGGGTTAATAACGTTTGTAAAATCAGTTTTGAATACCTTGAGGGGTGTAGTTTCTAAAATGGGGTCATTTTTGGGTGGGTTCTATGATGAAAGCCTCACAAAGTAACTTCAGACCTGAACTGGTCCTTAAAACGTGGGTTTTGGAAATTTTGTGAAAGATTTTCTTTTAAATTTCTAAGCCTTCTAACGTCCCAAAAAAATAAAATGTAATTTTCAAAATGATCCAAACCTGAAGTAGACACGTAGGGAATGTAAAGTAATAAAAATTTTTTGGAGGTTTTACTATGTATTTTAAAAATAGAGAAATTGACATTTGGAAATTTGCACATTTTTCTAAATTTTTTGTAAATTTGGTATTTTTTTAATAAATAAGAATTAAATATTTTGACTCAAATTTGCCACTGTCATGAAGTACAATGAGTGACGAGAAAACAATCTCAGAATGGCCTGGATAAGTAAAAGCGTTTTAAAGTTATCACCACATAAAGTGAGACATGTCAGATTTGCTAAAAATGGCCTGGTCCTTAAGGCCAAAACAACCTGCAGCGTCAAGGGGTTAATAGTACAGAGAGGGGTGTTAGTGTTTCAGAAAGAGAGCAAATCTGTTTGATGTGTTGCAGTACCTCTGTCCAGTAGGGTTGTAATGTGGGGCAAGTCCACCACATATGCATATAAGTGCCTTGGGCCTGTTTGCATTTCCAGCAATTATCAGAGCTGAGGCAATTGATTTGTTTGAGGTGCACTGGAGTGAGGTACCACCTTGTTAGCAGTT
This sequence comes from Rhinella marina, assembly GCA_900303285.1. Taxonomy (NCBI): domain Eukaryota; kingdom Metazoa; phylum Chordata; class Amphibia; order Anura; family Bufonidae; genus Rhinella; species Rhinella marina. Next base: position 19,641 of record ONZH01028390.1, on the reverse strand, counting down.
TGAAAGAGTTTTCTTGTAAGCGTGTACAGCGGGATACTCCGTGTGAGAGTTCATATATTTGTTTAATCTCCGTTTCTGTCAAAGTAGTGTTGAACTCTTTACTCCACGTCTCTATGTATGTTCTATCGGACGGGAATTTAATTAGGTGCAGCATGTGATACAGTTGGGATAGAAGATGTTTTGGCGGGGCTTTAGTGGCTATAAGCTTCTCGAATTGTGTGAGTTCTCTATTAAGATCCGCTGATTTGAGGAGGGCGGCAGCTAGTAGATGGAGTTTTTTGGAGGGGTCGTAGAGATATATATTCTAGGGAGTCTGAGGAGACGTCTTCATTTCCATTAGAAAAGAAGGATAAGGGTATGCGCTTAAGGTCTGAGAGGTGTAATTGAATGTTGGCAAATTTTGGAAGATATAGATCTGGTATATCGGCTACTGTCATAATCGGGGAGGGTGAGAGACTAAGTTTGTCTCTGTATTTGGTCCACACTTTCAGTGTTGTTCTTATTATTTCGTTGTGTGAGTAGTGAGTGCAGGGGGGTATCGGATGGGTGTGCTTCAAGAGGAATCCATAACTTACTGCCCTCTTCTCTGGCCCAGTTTATAATTCTAGTTAGATGTACTGCTTCATAGTACAGTTTTCAATCAGAAAGTGCCATCCCTCCTCTTGATTTGTGTTGCGTAAGGAGGTCGTTTTTTAGACGGGGTCTTTTATTTTGCCATAGGTATCGGCTAGTGATTTGTCTGATACTTAAAAAAAGGAGGATGGTAGTGGGAGTATTTGAAACAAATACATAAGTTTGGGGAGTAGAATTGACTTTATTAAATTCTTCCTACCCAACCAGGAAAGGAATGGAACAGACCAGGATAGAGTCCAGGATAGATTGGAAGAGTTTCGGGAATGGGGCATAGTTCAGATGATATAAGTCTTTCCAGTTATGGCTTATTTAAGGCCAAGGTACGTGATATAGGTGGTGGGCCATGGAAATGGATACTGGTATTGTAGTGTATTTTTAGTTTGTGGGTCTATATTAATCCCCAGGGCCTCGGATTTGGTTGCGTTTATTTTAAAGTTTGAAATTTGGCCGTACTCAGACAGAATGGTTTGTAACGCTGGAAATGCTGTTTCAGGATTTGTAATAAAGATCAGTACGTTGTCCGCGTAAGCAGCCAAATTATGTGACATAGTGCCGCTATTGTATCCCAAGATGTCAGGATGTTCTCTGATCATCTGGAGAAGGGGTTCCAGAGAGAGGACAAATAGTAGTGGGGACAGGGGGCAGCCTTGTCTTGTACCATTTCTAATTTGGAAAGGGGAGGAAAGCGATTGATTAATATGTAGTCTGGCTGAGGGGGAGGAGTACATTGCGAATATAGCCTCTATAAAGGGCTGTGGAAAGCCCACGTGTTTCAGAACTTCTCTAATGTATGTCCAGTCCACCCTTTCGAAGGCTTTTTCAGCGTCCGTTCCTAACATGACCATTGGGATTTTTTTTCTTTGTGCAATGTGAAGTAGGGATAAAACTCTGGTGGTATTATCTTTGCCCTCTCTCCCTGGCACGAATCCTACTTGTTCTGTGGATATTAGAGAAGGTAGAAGAGGGCTGATTCTTGCTGCCAGTAAGCTAAATAGTTTTAGATCCGTGTTTAGGAGTGAGATGGGTCTATAGCTTCCACATTTAGTTGGTTCTTTTCCTTCTTTGTGTATTAGGGTTATGTAGGCTTCTAACCATTGTGTAGGAATCGTAGAGAGCCTGACAGGTAAGCGTTGAATGTAGTAGTCAAGTGTGGAAGCAATGCTGAAGCAAAGGATTTGTAATAGGAGCTGGGTAGACCATCAGGGCCAGGTGCTTTGTTTGTTGAGCACTTCAACAGAGTGGACCGGACCTCATCAACGGAGAAGGGTTTGAGTAATTGGTCACGTGAAGAGAGGAGAATTTGAAGGATGATAATGCGGGACAGGAAAGTTTTAATGGAGGATATTCTTTTTAGATCTGGGTTTTGTTGTTCTGCAGGATTCAGGTGGTATAGGGATGTGTAAAAATTGATAAATTCTTTTTCAATTATCAAAGGGTGAGATGTGAGTTCACCTTCATCTGTTTTGATCTCTGATATGTGTGTACGGGGCTTTCTTTTTTTGATGTGAGACATCATGAGTTTTGAGGCTTTGTCGCCGGGAGCATAGAATGAGTGTTTGACTGACATATAAACCTTAGCAAGGTTCTTGTTTAGTAAGTGGCGGAGTTGCATTCTTGCTTCTGTGAGTTGTTGGAGATGTTGTTTTGCTAGTGAATGTTTGTGCAGTTTTTATAGTTCACTTATCTGTTTCTGTAGACGTTGTATATGTTCTGAACGTTGTTTTTTCGTGTGACGGGGCTACTTCATTGTTAGAGTTAAGTGAGAAATAGGTTTCTATAGCTTTCAGGACTCTGGAGTATACAGAAGGTGTCGAGAGTAGCGTCTCATTCAATCTCCATGGGGGTTTAGTGATATTTTAGGGAAAGAGGTGTAATGAGAGTTCGATCGGGAAATGATTTGAGAATGTGCTGGATTTTATGCTGATTGCTTGGATTTTGTGAGAGAGGATTGTGAGAGGAAGAAGTAATCTATCCTGTGATAGGAGTTATGTGGAGCTGAGTACAGGGTGTAGTCTTTTTCTTTAGGATGAGCAAAACGCCATGCTTCTTTGATGGAAAGTGAGTTCAGGGATTTCTTTATATGGCGGCTGGTTTTATAGGAGAGGGAGGATTTACCCTGTGAGGTGTCTAGCATAGGGTATAAAGCTACGATGAAGTCTCCCCCAATTATAAGTTCTCCTGTAGTGTGGCTACTGATTTGCGTCATGGCCTGTTGTATCCAGGAAGCTTGTTGGGTGTTAGGGGCATATACAGTGCCTTGTGAAAGTATTCGGCCCCCTGGAACTTTTCAACCTTTTGCCACATTTCAGGCTTCAAACAAAAAGATATAACATTTTAAATTTTTGGTAAAGAATCAACAACAAGTGGGTCACAATTGTGAAGTGGAATGAAATTTATTGGATCATTTAAACTTTTTTTGTAATAATAAAACTGAAAAGTGGGGCGTGCAAAATTATTTGGCCCCCTTGCATTAATACTTTGTTGCGCCACCTTTTGCTGCGATTATAGCTGCAAATCGCTTGGGGTATGTCTCTATCAGTTTTGCACATCTAGAGACTGAAATTCTTGCCCATTCTTCCTTGCAAAACAGCTTGAGCTCTTTGAGGTTGGATGGAGAGCGTTTGTGAACAGCAGTTTTCAGCTCTTTACCACATATTCTCAATTGGATTCAGGTCTGGACTTTGACTTGGCCATTCTAAGACCTGGATACATTTATTTTTGAACCATTCCATTGTAGATTTTGCTTTATGTTTAGGATCATTGTCTTGTTGGAAGATAAATATCCGTCCTAGTCTCAGGTCTTTTGCAGACTCCAACAGGTTTTCATCCAGAATCGTCTTGTATTTAGCTCTATCCATCTTCCCACCAATTTTAACCATCTTCCCTGTCCCTGCTGATGAAAAGAAGGCCCAAACCATGATGCTGCCACCACCACGTTTGACAGTGGGGATGGTGTGTTCAGGGTGATGAGCTGTGTTGCTTTTACGCCAAACATATCGTTTTGCATTATTTCCAAAAAGTTCGATTTTGGTTTCATCTGACCAGAACACCCAAGTGTCTCTCAAGTGGCTAGTGGCAAACTGTAAATGAGACTTTTTATGGATATCTTTGAGAAATGGCTTTCTTCTTGCCACTCTTCCATAAAGGTCAGATTTGTGAAGTGTTGGACGATTGTTGTCCTATGGACAGACTCTCCCACCTCAGCTGTAGATCTCTGCAGTTCATCCAGAGTGATCATGGGCCTCTTGGCTGTATCTCTGATCAGTCTTCTCCTTGTTTGAGATGAAAGTTTAGAGGGACGGCCAGGTCTTGGTAGATTTGCAGTGGTCTGATACTCCTTCCATTTCAATATGATCGCTTGCACAGTGCTCCTTGGGATGTTTAAAGCTTGGGAAATCTTTTGGTATCCAAATCCGGCTTTAAATTTCTCCACAACAGTATCACGGACCTTGCTGGTGTGTTCCTTGGTCTTCATGATGCTCTCTTTGCTTTAAACAGAACCCTGAGACTATCACAGAGCAGGTGCATTTATACGGATACTTGATTACACACAGGTGGATTCTATTTATCTTCATCAGTCATTTAGGACAACATTGGATCATTCAGAGATCCTTAATGAACTTCTGGAGTGAGTTTTCTGAACTGAAAGTAAATGGGCCGAATAATTTTGCACGCCCAACTTTTCAGTTTTATTATTACAAAAAAAAGTTTAAATGATCCAATAAATTTCGTTCCACTTTACAATTGTGACCTACTTGATGTTGATTCTTCACCAAAAATGTCAAATGTTATATCTTTTTGTTTGAAGCCTGAAATGTGGCAAAAGGTTGAAAAGTTCCAGGGGGCCGAATACATTCGCAAGGCACTGTATATTTGCTAATGTTGTTTGTAAGCCATTCAACTTCCCTGATAGGATAAGTAGTCTCCCTTCATTGTCTGTTTAAAGGTCAGTTTGTTCAAATGTTAAGTGTTTGGAAATCGCAATGGAAACACTCTTGGAGTTTTTCATGTCTGAGTGCGAGTGGAACCATTGGGAGAAGTAGTGTTTATGAAAGGCAGGAGTTTTGGGTTTTAGAAAGTGAGTCTCTTGTAGGAACAGTATGTCTATCTTCGTTTTCTTAAAGTGATGGAGAATGTGACTACGTTTCACTAATGCGTTTAGACCTCTGGTATTGTATGTGATTAGTTTAATTGATGTCATATTGCTGGTTTAGGTTTGTGAGTCTGGATCTTCTGGATAAAGTCTGGTAAGAGTAGCTTATCAGTAGAGATATGTGTAAATGGTACCGCAGGTGGGGTGGGAGCTTGTGGACAGGTTTGTGGTGATGGGGTGGGTAGAACAAGTAGAACGTATATTAAGAAGGTTCTGGTTAACTTCAGATGTCCTAACATGAAAGAGAACATTAGAACAGTCGGGAGAGGGCCAGCGCTGGGGCCTCATATTATACATTTAAACAGGGAGAAGTATATGGTAGGTAAGAGGGTATGTATGGAGAGCACTCTAATCCCAAGAGGAGGAATGGAGATAGGGTGATTTACTTATGGGCTTGCACTAAAATGAACCGGGGTGGAGGGGGGTGCAGGCAGTCAAGGAGGGTCTCCTCTCCCTCGGCGGAGGGGGGTAGTTACTTAAATAGCAGAATGTGAAAGTGTCCCGGTATGGATATAAAAGTATGACCAAGAATGGGCATTGATGGTTATTGAATTATGTATGGATATCCCCCAGAGGACTGTCCCCCTCTGCATGAACCCTGGAAATACACATAAAAGCTACAACATAAACAAGTATTCAATGCTCATAAGAGCTGATAGATAGTTAGCGTGGGTACTTATCCCGTCGGACATGGGATGAGTCAAGTGGAGTTGACATCAATTCTTTTCGGTGTCAGCTTCCCTTGTCTCTTATGGTTTCTGGCTCTTTTTTCGTATCCCACCGTTTCCCATGGGGTGGGTGGTGGGATCGTGGGTAGGGATGTTAGATCCTGAATTGGAGACCAGTCGGTATATCGAGGTCGTCTATCTTCAAGGCTTGAAGGAGCTCGGGAAGTTCCGCATGTGTTCTTAAAATGTATCTTTTCCCTTCTGCCGTTAAGGAGAGACCGAAAGGAAAGAGCAATCTGTATGTGATATTCTTGTGTCTAAGGACTTCTGTTAATGGTCGGAGGATATATCTCTTGGACAGAGTGACTCTTGCGAGATCTTGGTATATAGAGATTGATGAGCCTTCAATAGGGGCAGGTGGGTTTGATCGAGTAAGACGTAATGTCATCCCTGACTTTTGAGTTAAACAACCTGCATATGACGTCTCTGGGTGGATCGGAAGGAGTAGGCCTTGCGCTTAGGGATCTATGTACCCTTTCTGTGAAGATCTCTAGAGGGTAGGAGTCTCCCAGTATTGATCTGAAGATTTGCTTTACTGTGTCAGGGAGAACTTCTGTTGTTATGATTTCTGGGGTCCCTTGATTCGCAGGTTGTTACGGCGAACCCTGTTTTCTTGATCTTCGAGCCAGTTTACTATTTTGTTTAAGTGTGTCTGGCAGGAATCAAATGTCGTAGTGGCTGCTTCAGAATATGAGATTAGCTGAGATTGAGTAGATTCTAATTGTTCCACTCTGCCGCCGATGGATTTCATGTCTTGCTTGATGTCTTGAAGTACCTTTATGACAGGCTCAAGGGCTTTGGAGAGAGCTTTACTTAGGAAAGATCTTGAGATTGGAAGGCTTCTGTCATCTATAGTGTCATCAATATAGCTTTCCATATCTTGCGGTAGCGGGGTTAGTTCTTTATCTGAGGCTCTATTCGGATTTATAGGTTCTCTGTGATGAAGGTTTGTTTGGGGTTGAAAGGCATTTTTTCGGGAGAAAAGAATCAAGAGAGCCTTATGTAGACCTATTTTCACCATCCCTGGTGATTTGGAGTAGCTGGGTAAATACCTTGTTATGCTTTACGTGCCTTTAGTGAATCCTACTGCTAGCAGCCCCGAGATGGCTGGCCAGATTTTTATTGGTGTACGGGCATTGTAGCCAGAGTTGTTGAAGATTCAGTCACATAAGGAAGTCACTAGAGCGACCAGAAAAAAAGAGTGCTATGAGGATATAGGAGTATATAGAGCCCTTCTTGCGATAGCATACCTCCCAACTTTTAAAAATTGCAAAGAGGGACAATGTGTGCGGTGCGCATCACGGCAGGTTTTTTTCATACTAGGCCATGCCTCTAACTCCGCCCAAAGCATAATTACTGGAGCCCCTGCGGCAATTTTTTATTGCACTTCATTGTCCGTTTAAATATTAGCAAATAAATCATCAGATTATAGATATTTTAATGTCCAAATTGCACCAAATAATAAAGTTCTGGTCTAATATACAGGTAGAAACCATACAGATAGTTTAGTAAAGAGCAGTTTATTAAATTTATTAATGCACATTTATGCATTAATTCTTCAGGTCAAAAAGAGGGACATTTAAGGAGCAAAGAGGGACAGAGGGACTTGGGTCAAAAAGAGGGACTGTCCCTCCAAAAGAGGGACACTTGGGAGATATGCGATAGGGGTCCAAAAAAATTGAAGCTAGGCTTCTTCAATTGAGAAGAGATGGCAGAGTTAGCTTGTGGAGGTTACTGGGAATCGCTACTACTGATTCCTGGGATGAGGGAGTAGCGAGAATCTGCTAAGATGGCGGACCCCAGCTGGAGTGAAATATAAATACAGTGGGGAAGCTTCAGTCCAGGAATATGAGGTGGAAGAAAGGAGGGCGAGCAAGCCACTTGGAGCGGGTATGAGTACCTGAGGGTACAATGAATTAGTGGCCTGTCCTCTGTTAATGTGCGGTGTTGCGCAGGAGTGATGGCGCTACTCACTGTGAGATGGAGAGGTTGGTTAGACACTGCTCCGGTCTCTGTTGCTTGTCACTGGGAGCTATAAATCCTCTGGTGTGGTCGGAAACTGTGTGGATGATACGTCGGGGCTGCTGGTAAGATCGGGTGAACTAGGTCCCGAATACGCACCCGGAAATCAAGGCCGGGGATGTGCCTGTTGTACTAGGCCTCAGTCTGATCCCGGTTCTCTGGAGCCACACAGCACTGATGGATGGATTAGATGGTGGTGAGTGACTCCCCAGTCACCTATGAGTTGGTCTGGAGACAATTTAGGTTTCAAAATCTAGTAGACGGCGCTGTATTATTGGGTATTGCAGGAGTTCTGTGAAGATGCGTCCTCTCAGCTCTGAGGTTAGCCACGCCCCCCCCCCAAGATTGAACACATCTGTAGTTACGTTTCACTTTTTGTTCTTGCCCAGATCTTTGCAGGACTGTTCTTTTCATGCTTCCAAGGCTAGATGCCCATATTTAGACACACAGGGGTAGATTTATCAAAACTGGGTTAAAGGAAAATTGGCTTAGTTTCCCATAGCAACCAATCAGATTCCACCTTCCACTTTCCAAAGGCTTGCTATGGGCAATTAAGACAGTTTTTCTTTACACCACTTTTATAAATCTACTCCATAGTGTTACTTGTCAGAGGAAACAGTGGCTTTTTCTGAAGATGAAAAAGCCTGGAGAAATTCTCCCTTTTATTCGGGACCAGCAGTAGTATAGTGTGGATGTGGAAAGGGTAAGGTGTGTAGGGGTAATAGTGACAACAATAGTAGCATCAGAAGTAGCAGCACAGCATGAAACAGACAAGGACATCTAGCAAAGAGTCCAAGTGGTGGAAGAGAAAAGAATTAAATGTTGGGAAGGGTGTGATACTCACATCACATCACATTTAAAGGATGAAGAGACAAGTTTTACAGACAGCTGGACAGAGGGAGAAACGTATGTTGAATTCAATTTTGGGGAAGGTGCAGAACTGTGGTTACAGCAACAACTGCACCGCCAGCAACTTGGACAGGTTGGAGTTCAGCTTGTACACAGCCTAAATGCTGGTCATAAATGTTTTTTTCATGGCCACACATTCCGTTATTGATGTTTCACAGTGGAATGATGAACAAGGAGGAGTCTAAGGAGGAGAAGAAGCAACTGATGATGATTATGGTGATGACAAGAACACAATACTGCTTGGGGATGCAAGCTGGTTGCCACAAAGAAAACCAAAAGAAGGACAGCTTGTTTTAATGCTGCAGATCTTGCGCATTGCTGTGGTTTTGTGTGTCTGCTTTGTGGAGAAAAACCACCATACAGAAGAAACTTGCACAGAGATAGCAGTAGCCAACCTTAGGCTAAGTCTGGCATGTTTTAAGCCCCTGCCCACAGTATCAGCAGCATCACAGTTCCTGAGATGTCCACAATAGAAGCAGATCTAGCCCTGTTTTTGGAGATTGTGACCGTACATTGCCTCTGCTCTTTATTGCCATTGCAGTCCCTCCTCTTCTACAATCACACTGCACACTGGTATTGAACATTTACAAGGGTAATAATACAGTTTCTGCAGTAAAATGCTTTTGCTGTAACTGCATGGTATGTTGAAGTAATAACACTTCAAAACTGATAATTATATGTTCTGGTAACTAGTATAAATTTTAATATTTTGGAACCTTGTGCCAGCTCCAGTTAGAGAAACAGAAATGTAAAATACATTTTAGGGGTTTTCTTTGGGTCTATTAAAATCAAAAATTGGTTTTCCAGGTAAACCTTTTTTTTAGCTATGTCTACAGTACTGCCAGGTCCATGCCATTCTACTCTTCTTTATATGACTCAGCATGACCGCATCAGCACTGCTTCTTGTTCTCTCGTCATGGGTGATGATAAGCTCTGATCATCTACATCCCTCACGTTGGAGACGTTTGTAGTAGTTGGTGCATCAAAGCCCAGAGACATGAATTCTTCCCTCTTCCTGTCTTCTTTTTCTCCTCTTCTAAGGTTCCAGGCACATGCACTATACAGTCTACAAGGCCTAGAAGCTATGTACAGGCTTTAGCCTATTACTGCTTTGAAATGTCCTCCCCCTCCGCCAAAGGATGGAACTCCTGCCCAGGAAGTGAATGCTTACAGGTTTTTACCTCTCAGATAATGTGGTCACATTTGACCATGGCATCTGAGGGGTTAAATGTCTGTGATTGCAGAGATTAGCCACAAGTGTCTGCTGTGTAAAACGGAAGACACCTGGCAACTATGGTGCTCACACCACTCCAGGTGCCATCTTTAAAGACCCCACATCCAAAATACAAGTACAGCAGATGTCAGGAAAGGGTTAAGTATTATTTTAACATAATTCAGCATGAAAAACAAGTTACTTTTGTAATTTACTGTCTATTACAATAATGCTCCAGTTGAGATACTGTACATTCTCTTTCATTCATTATAATGGCATCTCCTCTTTTTCACTCGGTATATATCACGACCAACTACTGAAGTACTGAGGAGACGCATATGCTCAGTTGCATTCTTCAACATCCACCAGTCATATCTACTGCCTGAAGTTGTGACAGGCAATGTTCACATCTGCTTTTGAGGCTCTGTTTGGGGCCTCCATCACAGAGTTTGTCCTCCATGCAAGACTTTTTTCTCTGCTACAAAAACTTCTCCTGAGTGGAAAACTAACGGATCCCATTATACTCAATAGGATCTGTCACATTCCAGTACTGTCAGTTATGTTCCAAATCCGGCACTTCTGTTATTTTCATTCTTCGGCTACTATAATGGAGCAGAAGGACGGAAATAAATAAAGTTGATGGGAACACATCCTTACAAGAAGAAAACTGCAGCAGAATCCGCATGTCCACTGAGAATCTAGCAATCAAAGTAATGAATGGGAGAAGCTTTGGATCCATGTGAGGTACTGGGCTGGTTCTAACTTTGTTAGAAAGAGATATATGATGTCTGATTTTAATTTTTTACATCAATCATGGCATAACCCCTTTTATGAAGCCCCCATGAAACTCACATTTGTACTGTGTATATACTTATTATATCATGTTATATTGAGAAATCAATGTCCATTGGAGATGCTACTTGATTTTACATGATGTTACATGGTTATTATAATGCATATTTACAGTGTACAGTAATATGCAATGTTGCTTTATGATCTGTTTTATGCAGTTTATAAGACATATGTACAGGTACAGTATTTATAATATCCAAAATTAAGCAGCAATACCGTTAGGTCCAAATTGGACAGTCAATTGGCAAAATAAAGTATTATCTTTGTTTATTCATCAGTACTCAAAAACTTGCCCGAAGTTTTCAAAAACTCGATTTGGATCCTTCACCAAATTTATGCAAGAAATTTGCTTCGATGCAAATCAATTCGTCATGAAGCATGTTACGTCATCTATATTCCAGCCTGGTCGGTGAGTATACCTCTGTGTAAATAATTGTGCCTTGCAGCAACATGCATAGTTAGTCCTTTCTGGTAGTGAAACAGTTACTGTGACAGACAGGTAGACACCCCAATAACAGTAAAATTAGACAGCTTATTCACCTCAATTTGAGCATCAAGGCCTAATAAAATTGCTTATGTAATAAAAAAAGGGACACTCCAATAACAGTAGAACAAGACAGGTTATTAACCACATTTTGAGAATCAGGGCGTAATAGAATTTTTTATCTATTAAACAAGATGGACACCCCAATAACAAAAAAGTAGACAGCTTATTCACCCCAAATTGAGAATCAAGGTCTAATTGAATTGCTTACCTATTAAACAAGGTGGACACCCCAATAACAGTACAACTAAACAACTTAGTCACCCTAACTTGAGAATCAAGGTGTAATAGAATTGCTTATCTATTAAACAATGAGAACACTATTCAATTAGATAACTTTGTGCCCTACACAGGGATGCAAACTGCGCTGTCTCCTATGGATCTCTTCAGCTTCAGATTACAGTCCATGCACTGTCCCTGCACTCTCCCTATGCTCTCCCTATAATCTCCCTACACTGTCCCTGTATCCAACGTTCCAAAATTAAAAGCTTTCAGCAACACTGTCCCTAGCTCTTGTCATGTCTTTCCCTATGCTCAGCTCACATCGAAATCACATCAAGACCATGCAGGATGAGGTTTTTAAAGGGCTGTTTCACAGGGGCTGGCTAGCTGCTGATTGGCTTTCTGCATGACATTATGGGTGATCTCGGTGTTCCCGAGCCTCTTACTTTCATTTTGTAACACATGTAGCCACCATTTTAGAAAAAAAACTATTTGTTATCATGAAATTCGGATTCATTGCGAATCGAATATTTCCTAATCTTCAGATCGAATTCCACTTCAGATGCTTCAGTTCATTCAATACTAGTGCTTACATATATATATTTCTTATACATTAGTGTTGATCGAGCACCAAAATGCTCGAGTGCTCTGGTGCTCAAGTAGAACATTTTGGGATGCTCGGGTGCTCTAGAGAACACCAGAGCACAATGGAAGTCAATGGGAGAACCAAAGCATTAAACCAGGCACCCCCTGCTCCGAAGAGGGGAGGGTGTCTGGTTCATAAGAAAAGGTCAAAAATTGATGGATGCATCTTGGACTTCTAGGTTGCTGCTGGAAACGATGTTGTCTGAGTATCATGCCACTTTTACTAACAATAAAACTCACAAAACCGAAGATAAAATCAATTTTAGGGGAAAAATTGTTAGGAAATTACACTGAATGTCACAGATATTTAGGATGCGCAAACATTATACAGCAGAAGTAGCTTAGGTAATGTCGCTGTCACCAGCATCAGAAAAAATTACACTGAATGTCACAGGTATTTAGGATGCGCAAATGTTATACAGGAGATGTAGCGCAAGTAATGTTGCTGTCACCAGCGGCAAAAAAAATAACACTGAATGTCACAGGTATTTAGGATGCGCAAATGTTATACAGGAGATGTAGCGCAGGTAATGTCGCTGTCACCAGCAGCGAAAAAATTACACTGAATGTCACAGATATTTAGAATGCGCAAATGTAACACAACAGATGTAGCAGAGGTTGTGTCACTGTCACCAGCGGCCAAACAATTGTGTGCAATTTAGCGCAGGTTGCGCTAATAATATAAATAGGAGCCAATATAAATAGGAGCCAGATAAAACAATAGTCCTTAAAAGTACTTTTGGGCCTCTGAGAGATTCAAACAAAGAACACTGCCTAATAAATAAAATAATTCCTATCCCTAAACTATCTATCCCTCCTGCTGCAGCTCTCCCTGACTAAGACTGAGCCGAACCACGTGTCATCAGGTGCTATATAGCACCCGATGACACGTTCCAGCCAGCCAATCACTGTAATGTCAGTAGCCAACATGGCTACGGCATTACAGTGAATGCCAGTACTTCCCCGCACGTTTATTGGTTACGTAGCAACCAACAAACATGTGGGGAGGAGACTCGAGCATTGCGCTCGAGCATATGCAGTGTTCAGCCAAACCCGCGATGTGCCGAGTATTGCGATGCTCGGTGAATATAGTGCTCGGCGAGCATGCTCGTCCAACGCTAGTATACATCCTAGATGTATTTCCGTATACATTCTTAACTAGATATCTATAAGTACATACATACAACAATAAAATACACATAAGAGCAAAGGCATCATATGAGATTGAACATGTATATATTCATATGGATTATAAACGGTATATTAAATTATCCTCAGTGGTGGTATTTTTTATCTTTTTTATCTATTGTTTTCTAGGAGAATACATTTTAAAGACGTAAAACAGATTTCTCATAGTATTTGAATCTGATAGAACCATTTATCAGACAGAAGTATGATACAGTACAGTCAGGGAGGTAATCTATTAATAGCATAAGGTTAAAGTACAATCACATGACGATTATACTCCATTGCATTTATACATTTCCAGGGCTTTTGAAGGTTAAATCTGTCCTGCTGGAGACTAAATTTAACCATGCACATGACAATTTACATGAGGTTCTAGAACATTTTGTTTTGCTTTAATTTCAATTCCAAGCAATGCAGACGACGCCATAACAATACAGAATGATCGCTGATCATACAGTAAAATGTGTACAACTTATTGCTATATTTTCTTCATCTAGGGCAAAGATTGACTTTAACAGTTGCCATCTTCCCTCATCTGATACTCATTCCACCACCAATTAATATCATTTTTTCACACTTTTTATTTAATGTTAACAGCAATACAAAAGGTTTGACATGTCATACACTTAGCAGTGGTTTCAATTGAAACTGGGGCCCCAGAACAGACCCCCCTAAACAACACAAACCCTAGAGCACAACCCCAAAATACAGACAGCAACTTTCAATTGCAGCAGGACCTCCACACACATAGTCATGTGACAGTATCTGTGCAGATCTTCCCTTCAGGTCTTTCACGTATTTGTACCAGAGATCATTACACAAAGCAGTGTTGTCGTGTTTTTTAGTGCAGTTGAAGGACACAATTTACAACAAATATGGTGGCCATGCACCACAAAAAACTTCAGTCTCCAGAAATGTAAAAACCTCTTTACTGTAAGAACTGTGAATCTATGGAATAGACTTACTCAGGACGTGGACACAGCAGGAACAGTGGACAGTTTTAAAAATGGCTTAGATGAATTCTTAAAAGTAAATTATATTAATACTTATGAAAACGTGTAGAAATCTGAGTCTCACTTCCTTCTGGGATTCACGTCCTCACTAGAGATGAGCGAGTAGTGAAATATTCGAAAGTTCGAAATTCGATTCGAATAGACCGCGAAATTCGACTATTCGACCGAATATCGAATCCCATTAAAGTCTATGGGAAAAAAATGCTCGCCACTTGGAAATCTCAATTCGACCACTTGGAGGTCACCAAGTCCACCCTGAAACCTCAGAAAAGGATGCCAACACTGCTGGAATGCAAACTGGGACAGCAGGGGAAGCATGTCTGGGTGCATATAACGCGCCCAAGTCGCACTATTACGCCACTATCACAGCCTCTCAACAATACACTCCAAAGACAATGTAACCTCTCTGTAAAGTGAGACCATACAAGGAAACCTTCTTTCCTCTACATTGCCATGGACCCCAAGCCAACTAGACAAAAAAGAAGATAAATTCTGCACCCCTTAAATCACGTTGCCTATGACAACCAACAGATGCATAGGGCAAAGGGAAAGCAAATAGACCCCCACCCTATTGTCATTGTGTGTGTGTGTGTGAGATGTGGTCAGACATGTCTTCTTTAAAATGTAAAAAAAACTCAAACACATGCAGAAGCCTTAAAATGCCCAAATTGTTGGCGCTTGAGATGTCAGTGACCCGACCTGGGCCCAGTGTCCATGTCTAGCAGGTAAAGCAGTGGGATGTTGAGGATGCGTATACCGCAAAAGGCAGGAAGAGGCGTGGGCTGGGAGGCTCGTGGAGGCCCAGAGGCTGGAGGCCCAGGTGAGTAAAATGAGACAAAATTTGTGGAGGCCCAAGAGGTGAGACCTATTAAAAAGAGCCCAAGAGGTGAGACCTGTTAAAAATTTTGTGGTGGATTTTGTGAGGCCCAAGAGGTGAGACCTTGATAAAATTTTTTTGTGGAGCCCAAGAGGTGGATTTGTAAAAATTTTGGAGGCCCAAAGGTGAGACCTTGATAAAATTATGTGGAGGCCCAAGAGGTGAGACCTTAAAAATTTTGTGGAGGCCAAGAGGTGAGACCTGTTAAAAAATTGTGTGGAGGCCCAAGAGGTGAGACCTGTTAAAATTTTGTGGGCCCAAGAGTGAGACTTGATTAAAATTTTGTGGGCCCAAGAGGTGAGACCTTGATAAAATTTTGTGTGGAGAGCCCAAGAGGTGAGACCTGTTAAAAATTTGTGGAGGCCCAAGAGGTGAGACCTGTTAAAAATTTTGTGAGGCCCAAGGGTGAGACCTTGATAAAATTTTGTGGAGGCCCAAGAGGTGAGACCTTGATAAAAATTTGTGGAGCCCAAGAGGTGAGATGGTGAGAAAAATTTTGTGAGGAGCCCAAGAGGTGAGACCTCTTTGAAAAAATTTGTGGAGGCCCAAGAGGTGAGACCTCTGAAAAATTTTGTGGAGGCCAAGAGGTGAGACCTTGATAAAATTTGTGGAGGCCCAAGAGTGAACCTCTTAAACATTTTGTGGAGGCCCAAGAGTGAGACCTTTAAAATTTTGTGGAGGCCCAAGAGGTGAGACCTTGTAAAATTTTGTGGAGGCCCAAGAGGTGAGACCTTTTTTTGTGGGAGGGTGACCAAGAGGTGAGACCTTGATAAAATTTTGTGGAGCCCAAGAGGTGAGACCTCTTAAACATTTTGTGGAGGCCAAGAGGTGAGAGCTCTTTAAAACATTTTGTGGAGGCCCAAGAGGTGAGACCTCTTAAAACATTTTGTGAAGGCCAAGAGGTGAGACATCTTAATTTTGTGGAGGCCCAAGAGGTGAGACCTTTAAAAAATTTTGTGGAGGCCCAAGAGGTGAGACAAAATTTGTGGAGGCCCAGAGCCCATTTTGTAAGAGTGAGACAGCCAAAAAATGAGACCTTTAAAATTTTTGTGGAGCCCAAGAGGTGAGACCAGAGGTGAGACCTTGATAAAAATGGAGGCCCAAGAGGTTATTTTGTGAGGCCCAAGAGGTGAGACTCTTAAAACTGTGCCCAAGAGGTGAATTAAACATTTTGTGGAGAACCCAAAGCCCAAGAGGTGAGACTGTGTAAAGGTGAGATTAAAATGTGGAGGCCCAGAGGTGAGACCTCTTAAAAATTATGTGTGGCCCAAGAGGTGAGCCATAAATATATAAATTTTTCTTATTTACGGAGCAATTCTACGGCGGTTAAGGAGGAGGAGGAGGAGGTGGAGGAGGGGAATACAGATGGCACTTCACTTTTGGCTGCTTTCCACGTTGGAGAAGCAAAGTCCGGGTCAATCCACTTGCTGTTCATTTGATTAGCGTCAGCCTGTCGGACTGTCGGTTGACAGGCGGCTGCGCTTATCGGTTATAATGCCCCCGCTGCGCTGAACACCCTTTCTGATAGCACGCTGGCGGCAGGGCAGGCAAGCACCTCCAAGGCGTACAGGGACAGTTCCAGCCACGTGTCCAACTTGGAGACCCAGTAAGTGTAGGACGCCGAGGGATCGGGGAGGACAGGGGTACGGTCTGCCAGGTACTCCCGCAACCATCCGCCGATACTTGTCCCTCCTGCTGATAGCGGGCCCCGCAGTGATGGAAGTTGCAGCGAGGGGGTGCCATGAACGTGTCCCACACCTTGGAGAGTGTTCCCCTGGTGGCTGTGGGCCTGAATTGATGTTGTGGGGACTCTGGGAGACCCTCTCCTCTCTGCCGCCAGCGATGGTGGGTGGGAAAATCTCCATCATGTTCTGCACGAGTTCCCTCTGGTATTCCAGCAATCGATTCGTCCTCTCCTCTACCGGAATAAAAGAAGAGACGTTATCTTTATACCGGGGGTCCAGGATTGCGAAGACCCAGTACAGTTTGTTCTCCACTATCCGGACAACACGTGTGTCCCGGGAAAAGCAGCCCAGCATGAAGTCAGCCATGTGTGCCAGACTCTGAATAGGCATGACTCACTGCCCCCACCAGAAGGATCACTTGCCATTTCCTCCTCTTCCTCTTCCGCCTCCTCTCCGCCCCATCCGCGCTGAAACCAATGGGACGCACACAGCCTGACTGCTACCCTCGCCGCCAGCATCCTCCTCCTCTTCACAGCCACCTCCACGTCGTCCTCCTCCTCCTCATCCTCCTCCTCCTCCTGCAACTGGCCACCGTGAAAGCTAGACAAAAGTGTGGTCTGACTGTGTAGCTCCGTTGCGTCTCCTCCTACCCCCGTCTCCTCTGCGTGCAATGCGTTCTCCCTTATTGCGATGAGCGATTCTTTAAGGACGCATAGGAGCGGGATGGTTACGCTCACTATAGCGTCCTCGCTGCTGACCTTCTTGGTGGACTCCTCAAAGATACGCAGTACATCGCATATGTCTGCCATCCATGGCCACTCGTGTTGGCAACTGAGGGAGCTGAGTTGGAGGCACGCGTGGATTCATAATCTGGTACTCCATCAATGCTCTCTGCTGCTCACACACCCCTGGCCAACATGGAATAGGTGGAATTCCAGCGAGTCGGCAGGTCGCACAACAGCCGATGTTCAGGCAAATGGAGGCGTTGCTGGAGTTTTTTTAAGCTAGCAGCAGCTACAGTTGACTTCCGAAAGTGAGCGCACAAGCGCCGCACTTTCACCAGTAGCTCTGCCAGGTTGGGGTAAGTCTTTAGAAAATTTTTGGACTACCAGATTAAAAACGTGGGCCAGGCATGGTACGTGATCGAGTTCGGCAAGCTCCAGAGCCGCCACCAGGTTACGGCCGTTATCGCACACGACCCATGCCTGGTCCTAGCTGCAGCGGCGACAGCCACATCTCCGTCTGCTGCAATATGGCGTCCCTCACCTCTGGGGCGCTGTGCTTCCTGTCGCCCAAGCTGATGAGCTTAAGCCACCGCCTGCCTGACGTCTCCCCGCGCCAGTGCTGCCAACGCTTCCAACTAGCGGCTGAGGGCGATGTTAAGGCAGAGGAGGAGGGAGGGGGGTTTATCAGAACCCAGTGCTGGCAATCTTGGGCGGGGGTGGTAGGTAGGGCCGTCTCTGTTTGTGACCCCGTCCCCGCTTCCCACTACATTCACACCAGTGTGCCGTCAAAAGAGATGTATCGTCCCTGGCCACAAGCGCTTGTCCACGAGTCGGTGGTCAAGTGGACCTTTGCGCTGACTGCGTACCTCAGGGCCCGCCTGATGTTACGCGAGCACGTGCTGGTGCAGGGCGGGGACGGCACTCCGGAAAAGTAGTGGCGGCTGGGGACGGAATAGCGAGCTGCGGCAGCCGCCATCAGGTCGACGGAAGGCCTGCGTCTCCACAAGCCTAAACGGCAACATCTCCAGGGCCAGCAGTTTGGAGATGTGGCAGTTTAAGGCTTGGGCTTGGGGGTGACTCGAGGCGTACTTCCGCCTGCGGTCGAACGCCTTGCGAGATGGACAGTTGTTTGGGACGAAGAGAGTGAAGGTGGCAGGCGAAGAGGCGGGGGAAGGGGAGGCTGAAGGAGAAGGCCCCAAAGTAGCCGAGGCAGAGGCAGATGTGGGAGGTGTCCTGCTGGAGGTCTGGACCGCAGTGGCAGCACACAACAAAGGGAAAGGCAGTGGCAGCGGACCGGCGCAGTGTATTGCGTTTGGCTCTCTCTCCACTCAGCCCAGTGCTTGACTTCCGAATGACGCGCATGCCCTGAGGTGTCAGATTGCTCTTCTCAGACCCTACAGTTTGAAGTGCAGAGGTGTGCAAACCGCGCTCAGTTTGTCATCCCACAAACATTAAAAAATCTCCACACCACAGAAGTACAGGCCTCGATGGGGGAGCTTCGCGCGACTGCTGCGGCCGGAACAGCTTTGGCCCTGCTGGCTGTGGCCTCACTTCTCTGTCTGGGACTGGTCCTCTGCCTATGGACATCCCTCTGCCTGTGGACATCCCGGCCTCTGGACATCCCTCTGCCTCTTCTGCCCTTTTTTCGTGCTTGCGCAGGACCACCACCTCTCCACGCTTTCCCGCTGGACATCACCCGGCCAAGGGGTCGGTCATTTCGTCATCCACCATCTCCTCTTCACTTCCCATGCTCCTCCTGCTGCCACTGGACACATTCCAAGCCTCCTTGATGGCAACTGCGTCTCATCATCATCATCGCTCATGATAACAGATGCTGGCTCAGGGTTCCACATCAGCAGGAGAATGGCGAAATCAAGTGGTTGGGCATCACTACAAACAAATTCCCTGCTAGCTCTGGGATTCTTCCGGCACATCTGAAAAGGACCCGAAAAGAGCTCCTGGGAGGGTCAATGGTGGGATGACTCTGTTGCCAGGTGTGGAGGAAGGAGGGTCAGAGTGAGACTGTGTGGATGACTGGCTGGTGGAGCAACTGTGTGGAAGCGCTAATCGGCTATCCCAGCACCACCTGTTCAACCTGCTCAGCCTCACAGCGTGTAAACCCGCCCCCTGCTTAACTGTCCAATAAGGCAGGGATTCTGTATAGCGGGATCCTGGCTGACTCCCACCAGCACGCATTGTATCCCACTGGCTTCAACAAGGCCCCCAACAGCA